>LR738712.1:439339196-439368058 GCA_902687465.1 Secale cereale | reverse complement strand
CCGCCGACCCCCCGCACCCCTCCCCCTGTTTTAAATTTGATGATATTTTTTAAAAAATTATTTCTGTCTTATAAAAAAAATATTACTGTTATGATTTAAACAAGTTTGAACATATTTAAACACAAATAAGTATCAAAAAGCATTTTAAATGCATAAAAAAAATTGTGGAGCCTGGGATTCGAACCCAGGACCTCCTGGTGGGAGAACTGGGGGCTGACCAGTCGAGCTAGCTAGGGGGAGCTTGATGTGTATGAGGTATGGTGGGAGATAAACTGTTGGCTCGCGCGTAGAAATAAAAAAATATACTAATGGCGCACCAGGGGGAGGTGCGCCATTAGTATGGACGTACTTATGGCGCACCAGGGCGTAGTGCGCCATTAGTATTGTGCCCCATACATATTGATGCCCCCCGGCCCACTACACCTCCCCCCTCTCTCTCCCTCGCCTCGCCCTCGATCCCCTTCCCCTCTCCTCCGCCGCCGCCCCCGTGCCCCCGACGTCGCCGCCCCCCGCGCCCCAGCCCGAGCCCTAGCGCTCGCCGACGCCCGCGCCGACGCCGACCCACGCGCCCCCGAGCCCTAGCCCTAGCGCTCGACGACGCCGCTGCCCCCCGCGCCCCCGAGCCCTAGCCCTAGCGCTCGACGCCGCCCCACGCGCCCCCGCCGCCGGAGACTTGGAGCCTCGGAGCCTCGGAGCCGCCCCACGTCCTCGGAGCCGCCGCCGGAGACTTGGAGCCGCCGTCTATCCCCACCTCCCCAAGCTCGCCATCTCCCTCTGCCTCTTCTCGGTTAGTTCATCCCCTCCCAATTTGATTTGCATCACTAGGGTTTTTGTTTGGCAAAATTAGGAGGATGAATAGATGAATGACTCTTCTGGCCTCGGTTGTTCTACCACAAAGCACAACCAAGATGCTAGTAGTAATCTTTAAAATGTTTTGATATTTAGCTGAGAAATTTCGTCGGTATGCTGCTACTTTAGTAAATAAACCTGTCATGGAAATGTTTAATTGCAGCCAATGAACTGAAAAAAAAAACTGCGTGCAAACCATATAATCCCACCTCCGTTAACGATCAGCTTAGGATCCAGCATGAGTATTAGTTTTGTTTACCTTTGATCGCTGCATCATCATCATCATCACGCCAGTAACCGGTGGGTGGGCATCTGCCACTCGGTGAGGTTGTGTCTTCTTCATTTTTTTGTAGTGATCGATTCTTCAATTTTTCTTAATTTGTTTTCAAACACATTAGTCAAATTATTTTCTTAGTTTTACTTTACTTGGCGTCGTTCAATCAAGTAGCTAGTCTTGTGAACTTTTATTTTGTCCCTCTACATAAGGAAAAATCTTTCCTTGCCATGTTAGTTGTTTGCACGAGGAGGGGCAGGGATCACGGCACCAGAGGAGTCAACCTCTCGGCTTAAACTAAATTGGAGACTACGCTCTAGATAATACTGATTATAGAAAGAAAGAAAAAAATGACATGCTGTGATCCTTGAAGTTCATCTTCTCCCGTGGTATGAACGCAGAACATGCAAGTTCTGTTGGCTTAAGTGTTAACTTGCGATGCTGAACATGCAGAGAGGAAGCTGTCAGCCTGACTGGTTACTCGACGCATGTTTCTTTAGTTTACTTATCTTTTCGGTCAACGGTTATCCTACGTGACTTCATGACAAAAGTTTAATAATCGTGTTCTAGCTACTGTAGTAGTATCGTTGTAAGTTTTTTTGTTTTCCTTTGATGTTAGAAGTAGAGTCATGAAAACTAATGACCTAAATTAGTCACTTATGAAGTAGCGCATAAACATGCAAGTTTCCAGGTTCCTAATATTCTGCATTAGGTGCTATAAACAAGATGGTGTTTACTATACTACCTTTTATGCACATTTGGTGTAGTATTATCTTATGATCTGCTCTTGTCATGTACACATAGAAGGTGAACTATCTTCACTGAAATTTACGGTTGGATTTGTGATAGTTGCGGCAACCTGAATCTGCGTAATAGCGCGGAAACAATAATTGTAATATGCGAGTGGTATTTTTGCTGCGTTTTATCTTCGGCCATCGTGTCGTGATAGTTTTGCAGGTACCCCGAGAGGCCCTTGAGTTTGCTGGAATGTCGATTAACTTCCGTTCCGGCAAATTCGGGTACTCCATATGTCCTATTTTCAGCAAAGGTCATGCTGAAATTTTCCGTGAATTTTAGCATGACTTTGCTAAAAAATAGGACATATGGGGTACTTGTGACTAATCCATGGGCCGGGGTATCTTAGTAGTTAATTAAGTAGGATCAAGTGCCCCTTTGTTCTAGCTGCATTAAACCATAGGCGGCAATAGAGCCAAGTGATTAGGCCCAGCTTAGCTTTTAGGATGCCTCGGTGTCAACAAACCATTAATTATAAAACCTTGGCTTTTAGGGTGCCTCGGTGTCGATGAAAACCGAAATGATGAAAGCTTAGGCTTTTAGGGTGCCTCGGCGTCGAAAAACCCTCAATTATAAAAGCTTAGCTTTTAGGATGCCCCTGTGTTGACAAACCCTAAATGATGAGACCATGATCTTGTTCCTTGACAATAACCAACTTTTTGACCAAACTTTGTTCCTATTTAGAGAGAAACATGGCCAACAACGATGAGGCCGGCGGTTCGGGCGGGAAGGCATTCTGGGAGCTTTCCCAGGAGATGGAGGAACAACCTCACTTGTATGAGGACGCCGCCTTCCACACCGATTCTGAGACCACTGATGGTACCGCGGAGGATGACCCCACTGATGCCACCACTGATGGTGCCGCCGAGAATGCCACCACTGATGATGGCGGCGCACGCACAGCTGGCAGCCAACCGAAGAGGCAACGGAAGGACCGGCGCCCGACCGTGCTCCGCACCCTCAAGGAGGAAGTTACTGAAGTGGACCCCGACGGGAATCCAACGGCGCCCGAACGAATAGTCAAGGGGTACTCGATTCAGCTCGGGTGCATTCTCCGGAGCACCGTCTCGATCAACAGCGAGAACCTGAGGCATCCTGACAACGCGAATTACCGCAACCTCCTCTTCACGAAGCTGCACGAACGATACAAGTTCCCCGCTCAATTTGATAACACAAGCCTCAAAGGGAATAAAGTGAACAATGCTGCCCTCACGAAGATGAGCAAGGCCCTGTCTACTTGGAAAACCAATGTGAAGTTAATGATCAAGAAAGGTGAGAGTTATGAGACGATCAAGCAGAAACATCCTTCGATCACCGAAGATGACTGCAACGAATTCAAGATCACTTGCTCGAGCGCCGCACACTCCGAATCAAGTCAGTGGGGGAAAGAAATGCGGGAGGTCAACTTAGGGGAACACAGACTCGGTCCCGGCGGTTACAGAGTGGCGGAGCCTATATGGGACAAGGAGGAGGCGGACCGTGCCGAGCAAGGCCTACTGCCCCTCTTCGATAAATACGATGACAAGCAGACCAGGAACTTTATCAGGGCCCGGTACAAGAAGGACCCGAAAACAAAGGAGCTAACCACGGATCCGAAGACCAGGGCGCTTGAGCTTGTTCTGGTAAGGAATACACCCCCGCGTAATTAGCTCCATATGGTTGCATTCTAATTAATGAAGCCAAATTTCTAAATGATTCACATTCCTTCCGCAGGCGACTGAAAGCAGTAGCGCGGGGTCGACTAAGAGCGGCCCTTGGGACACGACTCTAAATAGGGCGTTGAATGTAATGAAGAACAAGGATAAGCTCGAGAAGCCGACGTCAGCTGGTCGTGTGGCCGGCAAAGGCTTGTCGACAAAATGGTCGTCATACTATAACGCTGGTGGGCGAAAGGAGAAAAAGACCAGCTCGGAAAGCCAGGCGCGCGAGGTTCAAGAACTCAAGGCACAGGTGGCGCGGATTCCGGAGATTGTCCAAGAGCAAGTGCAACAACAGCTCGGAGCGACGATCACCGCCATTGTGCCTAGCTTGATCGAGGGGTTGAGTGCGTGGATTGCTGGCGGCCAACAGGGGCCGCCCCCAATTCCTAGCTTCACGGCCAGCAACTAGCAGAACGATATGGTGGGGCCATTGGTGTCTTCGGCGGAGGCGGCATTGGTGTCTCCGACGCCGGCACGGGAGCTTAATGCACCCGTGTGTACGCCGGCCGGCACCTCTGCAGCAAGCGGCCCCTCCGTCAACTGCACGCCCGCCGTTGGCGGTGCCTCGACATTAGCCGAGCTCGACGCCATCATCACGGTAACTAATTAAGCCTCTCTCGGCCGAGGACTTCATCTCCTTGCCTTTGACTGGGCATCCCTGACGCCCTACATATTTTCGCAGGGCGCCGCCGACGTTCCATGCACTCTACTGCACTTCGTGAACAACGAGTTGGTCGATGTCGCCAAGGGCAAAATCGTTCAACCGGGCCAGCCCTTGTTCCACGGTACCCAGATGCCACCCAACTTGTTTAGGGTTCAACTGGTTCGGGTGCTGCCAGGCTGCGACGACGTGTTACCTCCGATTCGACCCGTCGGGGCCGACGATGATGACGTCATGACCCTCAGCGCCTGCCTGAGCTGGCCCCTGCCTTGGCCGAAGAGCCAGATTCGTTTGGGGGCGGGGGAAACCACACCAAAGACAACACCGCCAGTCGTGCCGGCGCCAAGTCGTCCCCATGGCAAGTCCGCCGCAACGGTGCCGGACATCCCTATGCCACTGGATCCAAACATGCATATGGCACAGGATCAGAACGACGACGACGACGATACATTTGCCAACGTCGATCATTACTTTGCCGATCATGGGTACGGTGACGACTTCATGGGGGCTCCTTCTCAAGAACCCAACCCAACAAAAGACGTGCGCGATCAAGCCGGTACCGCGGAGAAGCCAAGTTGCAACAGGCGTCGTCTGCCGTTCAGCTCTCAGGAGACGCCTCCAGCTGCCGATTTCACCGAGCCTCAGATAGGCGAGGTGCGAAATATGATCAGCCCCAACACACTAAAGAAGGCGGTCTCTGAGCAGAACTCGGTCCCAATTATGGAGATCAAGAAGAAGGCACGCAAAAGAAAAACTAACAAGGGTGCGAGCCAGCCGGCACCGAGTACGATCCGTGCTCAGGACGGGCCACCTTCACCTGAGGATGTAATGAGGAGGGTGCATGTGGCGGGTAGGCCGATGCTACCGACAAATATGCTCGATGCTGCAACCGGTGCCATGCGGAGTCTGCATGACAGTGTTCTTTCTTTGGAGAAGCGACGTCTCACACTGAAGGATGTGGCGTACCCGGTTTTCGCGGCCAAGGTGCCGGAGGGCAAGGGCTTTGTGGATAACTCCATCGGGGGTACGATCGTGCTACGGTTTGATGACATCCACGCTATGTTGAACCTTCATCCGCTGTACTACACCTTCGTTCGGCTATTTTCGCTGAGTATGGAGATGCGGATCATTCGTGACAAGACCCCGGACATCGTGATAGTCGACCCCTTCTACATGCGTGCCAAGATCTTGGGCAGCGCTGGGGACCGGCAAGTCGCGAGTTCTTACCTCGGAGGCGTCATTCTGGCAAACCGAGATAAGGATAACTTCCTCGTGCCTTACTTTCCCGAGTAAGTCCTCCGCCTCAACCGCCCCGTAACATATGAATTCTTAGATTTCGATCGTTCTTCTTTTAACATTCCGTGTTTTCTGCAGTGACACACAGTGCACGCTCATCCTACTAAGCCCCAAATATTCCATGGCCACGTATTTCGACCCGGACCGTAAGTCGGCTGTAGACTACACAAATGTCAAGAAGGTTCTTGATGATGTTCTCGCCGGCTACGCCAAATCTGGAGGCACCTTCACCAGGACAACTCGTAAGTACGGCAAGCACGTGTTCTCCCACAACACAACGTTCTGCTGCGTCAAGCAGCCGCCTGGCGGTCAGAAGGGTGCCTACTACGCCATCCATCACATGCGGGCGATCGTACGGGACCATCATCAACTTCTGCTACCGAGTAAGCTCAAAGATTGGGCCGCGCGCGTGTCGGCAATCCAGGACGCGGACATCAGACAAGATTTCTTTCGCATCCAGTCGGAGTTTGCGGAAATCATCCATCAAGATGTCCTTCGTACCTCGGGGCTGTTCTACCTCAGGAATCAACCGTCGAACAGTGACATCGACACAATGCTACAAATGCAGGCTGACAACGCCCGTGATTTCATGACTCCCACGATAGACGGCGGCTTCATCCACGCTCCGGTGCATTGAGTCGAGTCGAAAGCAGTGATGCTGTGTCTAGTTCTGAAACATCGATTGGCTCTTGTTGTAATTAAACTTTAATGAACTTGTAGTATGTCTCTTTGGTTTTGAGAGTCGTTCAACTTAGATGTAATCGATGCTATTAATGTCTTGCTTTTCTCTTTCGATCGTTCTGTTGCATACTTATATATTGCTTATGAATTGTCTGTGAATTGATACTAACGTTTCGTTTGGCTAGTGCATATATATAGCGATGCCGTCGTATGTCGTGTACAAGGGTAAGGTTTCCGGAGTCTACGACGACTGGGAGGAGTGTCGGAGACAGGTTCACCGATTCAGCGGTAACAGTTACAAAGGGTACACCACTAGGGCCGAGGCCGAATCTAGATACGCCCGCTATCTAGCGGGAGAGGGGAGGGAGCGTTGGAGGAACCGGATGAAAACGAGTTTCATCGTGATGATGCTCATCGTGACGACCGCAGCTCTCTTCTATGTGATGGTAGTTTAGATGATCGATATCGACTTGTAATGCGAAGACAAACTCGCTACTCGCGATCTCGAGACTTGTAATATATTGTTCTATCTTTGTTCGGTCTTTTCAATTCGGAGACTAATATGATATGATCGATGAATTGTATTCGGAGACTAGCTAATATGATGAATTGTATTCAAAGATTAATCTTCTATTGTATTCGATGAATGTGTTGTTCATGTGTGCTGTCTATATTCTGTGCAATTATACATTTTGTAATCTATGCAAAAAAACAGAAAAATAAAATTTAAAAAAACCTAATATTCATACTAATGGCGCATCAGAGAAAAGTGCGCCATTAGTATGCCAAAGCATAGTAATGGCCCATTAACTGGCAGTGCGCCATTAGTATGCCAAAGCATAGTAATGGCACATTGACACGCAGTGCGCCATTACTATGCGGATAATACTAATGGCGCATCAAACTTAGTGCGCCATTAGTATGCCATAGCACCTGGCCCTTGGGAGGCATACTAATGGCGCACTAAGGTGCACACTAATGGCGCATCCCAGGTGCGCCATTAGTATACCAGATATTAATGGCGCACCAGTGGTGCGCCATTAGTATCAAATACTAATGGCGTGCTAGTAATGGCGCACCCCTAATGCGCCATTAATGGCCAAATTAGGTGCGCCATTAACAGGCCTTTTCCTAGTAGTGTAAAATGCCAATTTGAATCTTTGATTCAAATAGGCCCAAACCCTTCTGGTTTTAGTTGCATTAGCAAACACACATGCATCTTGCCATGTCATGAGCATGCATCATATTGTTGCATTTGTTTGTTAATGATTGTATCGCCGGTATTCTCTGTGTTAGGTTCTGCTCCCGAGGATACCGCTGCGTATCCAGTTGAAGAGCAGTACCCGACAACCACTTTGTCAGGCAAGCAATCATTGATCATTCCGATACAAACCCAATCTTCTCGCTCCTGCTCTCTTTTACTGCATTAAGGCAACAGCGTGTGAACTGCTACTTGCTGCGGTAGTTGAACCCTATCCCTTGCATGACCTGTCATTGCCACAGTAAATAGTTGAAACCCACTAGCATGTGTAGGAGTTGATTGAGCCATGTGATGTGTGATCCACCATGCTATTTGTTTATGTTGCCTGCTATGCTTAGAGTTGTGTCTGGTCTGGTTCATCTGGGTGATGGATCAGAGTGAAATGATCATACCGATAAAGAGAGGGAAGTGTGGAACACGCTTGGTAAAGGTATCGATGAAAGGCCATGTAGGAGTACATGGTGGGTTGTTTCATTGGAATCGTCCATACGACCCGAGATCTGTGTGTGTGATTCAAGTTACAGTTACTACCACACATTGGGCCCTGAAATATGACCCCGCTCGACTTATTGACTGCCCTTGTACTCTGTCCAGGAGTTGCAACTAGTTTCTGGTGTTTATAGCTTACTGGAGGTCATGCACAGCGCTGACCCTCGGGGTGGGCTGTGATGCGACAGGTACGTGGCACGGTGTACCGGTTGCCCGTTTGGTGACTCGGGAACCCTGTACACATCGTTTGGGGCCGTGAGCGACACCCCGGCCGGATCTCCCCACGGATGGAACCCAAATAGGCGATAAACCTGGACGAGAGACTTGAGTGGTTGGTTAGGTCGTGGTCTACACCCACGTCGGCTTTCGCTTGAAGTCTGCCGAGCACATGTCGTGTGCAGACGCTAAGTGGTGAAAACATGTGTGAAGAAGTACACCCCTGCAGGGTTATCAAACTATTCGAATAGCCGTTGTTCGCGGTACGGACTACTTGGTTACTCTTACAGTTCATAGACAAGTTGATGGTTACTACTAAAAGCCTCAAGATAAGCGTGAGTGCCGCGGATGGCCCTTCCGTAGGATGACGGAAGAGGATCCTCGGTAGTGTATTGATGTGGTGAGTAGAGGACTCGTGTTCGTAATAACATCTTACAATCTGTTGAGAGTTGTAGTATAGGTTAGCCAAGAGTCAAAGCTGGCATTCTGCTATGAACTCCACTACCCCCCTTTGATAATGTCGCATGTATGATAGGTTATGTGGTAAGACTTGCTGAGTACCTTTGTACTCATGTTTGCTTAATAACTGTTGCAGAGGAGAACCCTGCCCCTGCTGATGGGTTCTACATAGACGTTGACGTCGATGAGTAGCTTGACACCCAGACGGAGATCTGGAGCTTGTGAAGGGCCTTGTAGATAGTCAGGCTACACCAAGCATGTTTTATTTTCTAAGTTGTCTGTACTCAGACATGTAGCTTCCGCTTGTGCTTGTATGACTGTATGACTTGAGTGTTGGGTCATGTGACCCTTACCTGTATGGATATGTTATGTATGGCTCTTGGAGCCTTTTAAATAAAGTACTTTGAGTCATAGAGTTCTGTTGTGATGCAATGTTGTATTTGCACATATTGAGCATATTGTGTGTATGTTTGAAATGCTTGGTATGTGTGGGATCCGACACCTAGTTGTTTTCCTTTGGTAGCCTACCTTACAGGGAAATGCCTCCTAGTGATTCCAATGAGCCTTGGTAGCTTGCTACTGCTCGGAACACGTAGGCTAGCCGGCATGTGTCCTTCTTCGTTCCTGTGTCTGTCCCTTAGGGGAAATGTCACGCGTTGTTCCTTTAAGTCCGTGTAGCTTGCTACGACTTGGGTTCATACGTTCATGACCGACACGTTCGTTGCTGGGTCATGGATGCCTGTCTCTGTAATCTAGTGCCACTTTTGGTTTATAACTAGCCATGTCGGCCCGGGTTCTCTGTCATATGGATGCTAGCGACACTGTCATATAAGTGAGACAAAATGCGCAAACGGTCCCGGGCTAGGTAAGGTGGCACCCGTGGGGTTACCGTGCGTGAGGCCGCAAAGTGATATAACGTGTTACAGCTAGATCGGTGTGACTTAGGATCGGGGTCCTGACAGCATCCAAGCTTTTACGATAGCCATGCGAGAGCTTGTGGGTGTCAATGAGCTCAAGAGGGGTGGAGTTCCATAGGGGGCAGCACCGACAGGAAAGGACGGTTGTCCACGCCCCATATTTTATTTGGAGGAGGGAGATGATGACTGTTAACATATCATCGGGGAGGCTGCTGATGATGTCTAGGCCAGCTGGAGTCGCTCGCAGTACTTGCTCGCCCCGCCTCCGCTTGTTCGTAGCCCCATGCTCCACCTCCGGAGTCTCCTTCTCAACGGCACTTTCTGATAGAAGTGGGTATACAAGGAATATTTTGTTAATACGCGGCAATAGAAAAGTGTATTGGTAACTAGAAATTATAAGGTAGGAATATATTTTGAAAAGGGAATAACAATTGTTTGCTTAAATACTACACAGTTCAAATGATATTGTTGGGTAAGTCAACATGCAGATACTTGAAAAGAAAACTTACTTCAAACAAAGTATGGACAGATGATATCATCGGGGAAGTTAGCATATATCTCATGACCAAGCTCTTTTATGTGCAGTTTAATTTTCGTGCCAACTTTCTGTCCATAAAACTTAGAAACTTCTTTCCAAAGGCTAGTGCCAAAAGAGGAGTCACCACGTTTATCAAGTCTTATAGAAGCAACGATTGTAAATCCATGGTTTCTGTTTAGTATGACATCCCTGCAGTCTTGATTTATGTAAAGCGAAAGATTGTTCACTACAGATTTTGCTGCATAGCAAGGGATACGCTGCAGAAAATGGTAGGATTGTTAAAGAAAATATGGTAACATGCAAATGTGGGACCAAATTGAACGAACTGTATAGCAGTTGAAATCGAAGGACAAAAATCTATAATCAAACAGATAGGGTAAATAATGATGTCATGGAAATATGAGAGTAATTTAAAGAACAATACATCATTAATTTCCTGAATGTAGAAAGAAGAGGGGGCAAATCCCCTTTGACGTATATGGTGCATGTGGCACCTTTTATCCAAATGTAGCAATATTTAGAATATGTTCAGGAAAGTAGGCCATGCAAACTGATTTCGGGTGAGATTGAACATACCACGCGCATCCTCAAGTCATTTGGTACGGTGAGATGGAATGTCTGGTGGAGGCCACAAAGTCCTGATGTGTCCGCACACTGTACACTCTATGAATGAAAGGAAACCCTCAAATCATCTCAAATAAAAATGAATTCACGGCGATTTTGGCCGGGTGATTAAAGGAGGCAGATGAACTGGGATAAGAGATGAGATAATATCTCATTAAATTAGTTACCTTGTAGTCCATGAGTAAGAACGCTCAGTACGGTAGATTCCCCAACCAAGCGGAGCTGGGTCGACCGCGAGCAGCGTCGAGAAAGTCGATGGTGATAGGCGGCGGCAAGGGGAATTTGTGAAATGCGGTGGGGTTTGCCGGCAGCCTGGCGGCGGCGGCAGGCAGCGAGCTTAGTGGTTACCGCCGCGATAGGCGGTGACATGCATAGACGCGGAGGATCTTGTGCAGGTGTGAATGGGGGGTGGCGGGCGGGGTGAGGGTTTTTGTGACATGGGGCGGTGAGGGTTATCTTTCTTCTTTTTTGAATTGGGGCGGTGAGGTTTTCTGTCCCACATAGAATTTCGGAGGCAACGGTTTGCTAGAGCCAACCGTGTGTGATCACGCAATGGGCAAAATGAAAGTAATTGCAAACGGTTCCAATTTTGGGAACCGTGTATGATTGACGTACTACCTCCATCTTGGTTTATAGGCTCCCTTTGTAATTTGTACCAAATTTCGACCAAATATTTAACTAAGAAAGGTTTATGCATGTCACCAAAAATTATATCATTGATCACTATGTTCAAATACGCATCCAACGATAATTTTTTTGCTGGCCTGCACCAACATTTTGTTAGTTAAATCTTTGGTCAAAATTTAAGACAAATTACAAAGGGGACCAACAAACGAGGACAGAGGAAGATTCCATCAACCGAACTGACTACATCCATATCCCACAACTAGACATAAATAAACATAGATTAAACATACTCAGACATAGATAATAACCGTACCCGTAGACGCACACAAGCATAGTTCAACCATAATCACATAGTTCAACCGTTATTAGGCATGCTCAAGCGTACATAGTTCGGTCCCACATCTCATATCACATGCAGGCACGATCCTGAAGCTTCTCCAGGTACTCAGCGTACGCGTCGTGCGCCACCCTGTGAGAATATTTCTGCTTGAAGGAGCCAATGGTCCGTCCTCTTGCATGCTCCAGAATACTTTGATACGTGTCATGAATCTTGTGGTTGCAAAATGGGCATCTATAGCCGCCGTCCCATGTCCTAATACGCCTGTTATGAATTCCCGCATAAATCTCCATCAGGATATGCCTCTTGTACCTCCTCTGGACATCTTCATTCTCACTGTCCACATTGTCAGACAACACCTATACAAATAGTAAAACAAATTTGGCATCAAATCGATGTTTACATGTCGTGAAGTAGGAATATGAATTTATGTCTATTTTTTTATACATATCCAGAGATTATGGTTTGATTTTTAAGCAGAGTCGTCCATGTACAGACCAATCTTGAATAAAATAATGGCACAAACATATATGTACGTCATTCAAAATCAATTATCAAGTCTTGTCTAGGAATTAGTAGCACGAACACTAACCCTAGTTGGTTTACTAGCAGAAATCATTTGCATAAATGAAACAACTAATCACTTATCACTTGTACCATTCCAACAATCAATACAGTACACGGATCTAACGAAACTTACTAAGATTTTATGGATTGGGAGAAAATAACAATAGGATTTCTATTCCAAAAAGGGGGAGGCGGGAACTAGAGAAACACTAGGATCTATTTGACACATAAATGGGTATAGATGACTAACCAGTTCTCCGTCGTCGTCGGAGTCATCGCCGAAGTGGTCATTGGAGTCATTGTCTGGGTCAAGTCTGAGTCGTCGCTAGAGTCAGTGTGGACCTCCACCTCCGGCTATGGAATCTCGACGCCGTCGACGACGTCAGGGTGCAGTGATAACTCGTCAGTGGTGACGACAACCTATGTCTCCATGTCCATGCCGTGCTCCGGTGCTTCAGCAGCCCCGGCGTCGCCACTCCCTCCGATGGGGCGCTTCGGCGGCATCCTCATACACTTACTGCTTTGAACACTGAGAGCAGCGACAAGGATGCAAGCGGAGAGAGAGGATTGTGTGTGTGGCAAGGATGGGGGGTGAAGCCGCTTGGGTGCACAATTAATATGGAGTAGTGGGAGAGAGCCGGGCGGCCGTCAAACGGCGGGCTCGCCTCCCAGTGAGCTTGTGCACCGGACTGCTGGCATGCCTACCATCGTTTCACACATCTACTCGCACGCCTCTCGATGACACTGCATAGCGAGCACGCCTCCGTCTGTTCACAAACCTGCATGCACGCCTCCTGGCCAACCTGCATGGCGGACTGCTCGCATGTGTCCCGTCAACTCACGCATGCTCGCACGACACATGGCGGACGGCAGTGGCGGCACGTATATTGTTTTTTATTTGGATGTTTAATGCTACCGCTTTATTGCTTAACCGAATCATGGCACATATCCATTGTTGGTCTAACGCACACGGTTCGAATAAATAATCCGTTTGGGATATTGGTTCTCAAGTATTAATAATCTCCCGTTGGTAATTAGATAAAGATTACATCAAAACTGGTCTAAAATTTGATGAAAAAAAGTACAATGCCACTTTGTACTGGTGTCCATATGACAACACGATAAGTTTCATGAACTATAAATAAGTTTTGGATGTACTAGAATTTAAAAATCAAGATTCTCAATGTTTGAAATTTCTTGCACGGGGAGTAAACATGCACCTAGTGAGACACATGTGTATTTGCAATCCATTTAGGTGCACAGTCACGTGTGCATGTAGCTCAAATTTGATTTTTGCGCATTATACCCGTAGAAAATACATCAATTAATGTACTAAAACTTCTTAATGATTTCTATTTTTTTAAAATTGAAACGTCCCTCCTTTGATAACATCTATTCACCATGGGATAATTTAACATGCGTCGTAGTTGCGGTGGATTCACGGTGTGTGTGGGTTTGTGCGTCTGGGGGTGGCGTGTGGCTCGCAGTAGCCTACGAGTTGTGAGCCACCATCTGGGTTGGCCGTGTTGTTAGGCAGTTGCCACATCAGAGTCGTGAATTCATTATTTAAAACATTACACAACCCTTTCATACATACATGTTTTGGACACATGCAGTCGGTGGTTGTCCTACACGACACTTGATACTCGCGTGTGACCCTTTCTGTGGGCCTGCGAGGATGTCGTCCACCACTTTGACGAATAGCTGGCAGTGAGGATAATTTGACCAGCAAGGTAGAATCTTTTTTGTTTGTGTTATGGTGGTATATCCTACATGTCAAAGAGGAGGGAGGGGACTACCATATATACTATACGTACGCGTCCAAGAACAAGTACACCTCACTCGGTGCTGGGACTTTTCGGTTTCTGAGGCACGTGCCACATCAAAGTAGTGAAATTGGCTATTTAAACATCACACAAAACCTCTTTGGGCCACATGCATGCAGGCGGTGGTTATCCTAGCTATGACACTCACGTGTGACGCTTCCATCTGTAGGCCCACGAGGCCATGGTCGATGCATGCATCACTTTGACCTACATCTGAAGAGGTTAATTAATTTCACAATCGAGGAGGATTCTTTTTGGGTTGTATTACGGTAGGAGAATATAGTATGCGTCGACGAGGGGGAAGGGAACCATCGTATGTAGTACGCTTCATGAACCTCTCTCTATGTGGGGGGTTTACGATCTTTGCGGCATGTGGGACATCAAAGTTGTGCATTTTGGGTATTCAACATATGTTTGGCCCACATGCAAAGCGATGGTGGTTGTCCTCTCGCACCCACTTAAGCGGTTATCAGCGATATCGATGCTTTCCATCTGTGGACGCGCTTGGTCCATCACTATTTTTTGCGTGACAATGAGAGAGGTTAATTTGACTTAGGAGGGAATTTTTTTTCTTGTAATACAGTATATATATATATAGGTCATGCTCTCGGATGACATGATACAGTTTGAGAACACACACATGCATGTGTACGCATGAATCCCTCCCATCGAGTCGAAGTGGCTAGTACATTGACACATCATGAACCGATCTCGCTCTATGTGGGGACTGTACGATTTTCGATGCACACGTCACATCAATGTTGTGAAATGGCATTCAAACATGCATGCATGCACACATCAGCTTATGCATATGCATGTATTGGTTGTCTTTGAATGGTACACTCCCTCACGTGGTTATCGGCGACAAACCTATATATTCGTGGGCCCACGTGGACATCCAAGATCACCTTGACAGACAATAAGATAGGTTACCATTGCGGATTCTTCCTTTGGTTCGTGTTATCATAGTATAGGTCAGGGTGAGATTCGGACCTAATTATGTTTGAGCGCATATACTATGCACCCATGCATGCATGAATCCTTGTCATCGGCTTGAAGTGTGGTGTAACATACAGATGCATCATTAACCTAACCCTCACCGACTGTGGGGATTTCTAATTGTTCCATTTTGTATTCAAAACCACACCTCTCTATACATATGTTTGGGCCACACGCATGAAGTGGTTGTCTTCGGGTACTAGCTACTTGCGTGATTATTGGCGACCTAGCCCATCTCCAGGGTCGCATGGACGACCATCACTTTGACCAACAACAAGAGAGAGGTTTGTACGACCAAGGTGGATTTTTCTTGGTCTGTTTTACAATTTATCATGGTGAGATGCCTTTGTGGCCCGCCGACTGAAAGTGTGTGGGGGCTGCTACTTCGCACTTTGCTAGGTGAACCTCGGTTGGGGCCATGCATTCAAAGCTTAGGATTCCCTTCGTGCCGATACGAGGGGGGCTGCTAGCTACCTCGCACTTTGCTAGGTGAACCTCGGTTTGGGGGGGGGGGGCATGCATTCCTAGCTTAGGATTCCCTTTGTGCTGACACATGGGGGGCAAGCAATACCGTGCGCTTTGCGAGATAGGTGCCACATCGAAGTTGCATTTGGTATTTGAACATCAAACCACCCTTTTCATTCATATATTTGGTCCACATGCAAGCGTGTTCGTGTTCTGATAGTCTCCCGCATCATTTTTTGCCAAATTTATGAACATTAGACAAGTCAGATGACGCAGTAGACACGGTTCTCTCAAACTAACCGTGTGCCAGGCCAGTGCGCCTGTCACGCACACATCCGCACAGTACATTGGGCTCCACGAGGCTTCCCCTCTCAGAAATATCTACCCGCCTGCAGCTTTTTTCTAATTGATAACACACAGTTATTGTGTTTCGGCTGTGTGTGATGTTTCTTGTTCCCAATCCCGTCTGCATCCCACGAAAATATCTGCCCGCCTCGAGGGTTTTTCTGTTTCATAACACATGGTTGTTATCTCCGGACCGTGTGCGATGCACCATCATCAAAAATTTCAATAGCCGCGGCACTTCACTCCCGCGTTTGACTCCCGCATAGTAAAAAATTTAGTACCCGCGTCATTTCCTCAAACACCCCCCTCTGCACACACACACACAAACCAAAACATCCTGGGGCGCGCACACACACAAACACACCCCTTCCCTCGTTCGAGACCCTAGCAAGGTCTCCGCCGCCGCCGCCGAGACAAGGCCTCCGTTTTCAACATGTACCGGTTTTCCCGTGCAGCTTACCCACCGATCTCCATACCTAGGCCACCTTGAGTTTCTTATATGACGCCTGCCAAATGCCCCCTTTCCCACAGATCCCCATCCCCATCCCCCACTATAGAGTGTTGCAGCCTAAGTGTGGGTGTCAAAATCGGCAGATCTCGGCTAGGGGGTCCCGAACTGTGCGTTTGCGGATCAAAGGAAACAGGAGGCAGGGGACACATTGTTCACCCAGGTTCAGGCCCTCGTGATGGAGTTAATACCCTAATTCCTGCTTGATTGACTTTGATGAGTATAGGGGTTACAAGAGTTGATCTACCTCCAGATCGTAATGACTAAACCCAAGATGTCTAGCATGTATGATTATGATTGCTCTACGGACTAAACACTCGGGCTTATATAGACACCGGAGGAGGCTAGGGTTGTACAAAGTCGGTTTACAAAGGAAGGAATCTTCATATCCGCACGCCTAGCTTGCCTTCCATGTCAAGGAGAGTCCCATCTGGACACGGGAGAAAGTCTTATGTCTTGTATCTTCACGGCCCATCGGTCCGGCCCACGTCACATACCCCATAATCTAGGACTCTCTCAGTATCCCCCGAACCAGGCTTCAATGACAATGTGTCCGGCGCGCAGATTGCCTTCGGCATTGCAAGGCGGGTTCCACCTGTTTAATACTTCAAAGTGCCTGAACCAAAGGGCTACATTCGGCCATTACATCTTCGGTCATGGCAAGGTGATTTCATCAAACAACTCAGTTTTTACATTAAATGTCATGCCCTTCGGCTTTTGTGTTTCCGTCGCCTCAGCTTACATGTGACAAATGAATATGAAGGGTCCAAACACTTTTACAGATAACCCCTCGACAGTGTATGAAAGATGTCTATTTAAGAAGATTAGATCTCAGATGTCATTCCATACCAGTAAAGATCCTTCGAGCTTGCCCCGAGAAACCATGCAACCACGACTAGTGCCCCTAGTTCTTCCTCTCGCCCCCACGGTCCTCAAATAGGCGATTGGGAGAGCTACTTCATATCTAAGGCCCAACTGACCAAGCTCCAGGCAGAGGGCTACTTCCCCCTGAGGATATGTCCCCGTTCAGGCGGGATTAACTTCCTTTACTAGTGAAGCCTTGGTGTAGAGTTTCCCGAACCCTTCAGAGGAAGAGCGAGTGTGCTTTGTTTACTTTCTTTTACGAGGCATTGGATTTCCAATCCATCCCTTCCTCTGAGGTCTCCTGGAGAACTATGGCCTCCAACTACACAATCTCACGTCGGGCTCCATCTTGCATATCGCGGGCTATGTTGCTCTCTGCGAGCTATTCCTATGCTGCGAGGCCCATTTCAAGCTATGGAAGAAACTCTTCTCCCTCATCCCTCGCTCCCAAAAGGGATCCATATTCGAGGTGGGCGGTGTTGAAGAATGGCGCATAGCCGGGAGAGGATACATATTCGGCACTCCGAAGAAGGCATACGAAGAGTGGCCCTCTGAGTGGTTTTAATTGAATACGTCGTTCTCTTGGACCCCATCTAACGAGGCCTTCCCGAGTTATCCAATGCTCCATGAAAGAACCGTCACAACTAGCATCCCCGGAGCCCCGAGGAGGTGGATAGTGCGGAGGTTAAGATGCTAATGGACAAGATAAAAATTCTTGCCCAATCCAGACTTTCCATAGTTGAGGTTATGGCGATTTCCATAACGCGGGGTGTTAAGCCACTCCAATCCAGGGGACTTCCAATGTGGAATTATAACGGGGATGATGATGCATCCCGCTGCGGTCGCAAGGGTTCGGACAAGTTCGACGCCCTGTCCGCTATGTTGGCGGATGATTATAAATGAGAGAAAGAGGAATTCACTCGCCCCAAGTGCCGAGAGGGTTTTTCCACGTACAACCCTCCTAGCTCGGTAAGCCTTTAATCCAGAAACTTAATGAATCCTCTTCCTGAGCTGCAACCAGTTGGATTTAACCTGGCCATTTTTAATAGGAATGGAGGAAGGCCACTGTGGGGATCCACAATCCTGCTCCGCAGCCGGAGGGCCATATTCGGGACCAAGATCCCAGTTTTGGAGAGGATCCAGATATATTCGTGGAGCTCAAGGTGGGGGTCTTCTATCAGGCGAGCTACGATGGCATAGAGGTGACCATTGTACCCGATTACCCCGGCCTTCTCCCATCTTCCCATGTAATTGCCCAGGGAGCATCTCCTCCAAAAGAGTCTTCCCATCGCGCCTCACCCATTGCACTGTCTTGCGCCCCAAAGGGGCAGCTCTCATCTCATCACGTCGCATCGGGATCTTCCCTTAGGAAGGAGACGCCAACACAAGGAAGGATTTCGAAAAGAAAGGCAGACGGTCATACTTCCCAGCCCCTGCCTTCATAAAAAAGGTAATGTTTCCAATACGCCATATGGCAAACGTATCAAACTATGACATTTTCTGTTGTGCCATAATTCAGGAAGAACATCCACCGAACTATATCCGTAGATCTAGCCGGACATGCGTCCGCCAATCTGACCCCGGACCCTGCCTCCACGGCTAGAGCCGGTACGCGTGCAATGATGAATTGTCCTCTTTCCGACGATTTGGATAATGTATATATCACCAACTCCGAAGTGGAGAGTGCAATGAACCATCAACGCCGAAGAGCAGTTATGCGCGATCCCGGCTTTACTGAAGAGGCATTCAATGCCTTTAGCTCGGCGGATGCATATATCCGAGCTGCTCGGGATGGGCTTGCAGGAGCCACTTACCAGCTTTCAGGTGATATGCAGGTAAGATAATTTTGTGTAGATTTAATAACCATATAACAGTAGCCCCGAGACTTGAAAATAGCTGAAGCAACTGATTTTAAGGATCAATGTATAATCAGGTACTCCCGGATAAGAACAACATGCTATCTCGGGAGTTAAACAGTGCCAGACCCAGCTGGCTACCATTACCGCCGAATTGGAGAAATCCAAGGAGGCCCCGACTGGCAATGTCCCTTTTCGTCTGGAAAATATAATTGACTACCAATACCGTTTATGTGAATTAACGCTGATGTATTATACAATGGCAGGATCGCCGGATCAGCTGGAACAGAAATTAAAGGCCGCACTGGCGAATAAAGCGCAAGCCAAAAGGCAAGAAGCTGCTGGTCAACGTATACTCACACCTATCAGGGTTGAGAAGATGAATCTGCAGGATGCCAACACCCAGCTCGGCGAGGAGCTAAAAGATGTGTGAGCCCAACTTGCGGACGCCCTAAAGAAAATAGAAATATGAGAGGTGGCATATTCGGTATGCTTTTGAACTCATTGTCGTATAATTCGCTAATGCAAAATCCTAACAAGGTTAATTCTGTAGACGTGTTGACTGGGCGCCCCGAAGAAGAGGTGTCCGGAATTCGAGGTGACTTCCTACAGGAGGAGTCCAAGGTGCATGAGTGAGCACGAAAGGCAATGAGGAACATTGTTAAGGATTTATGGCGAGCCGATTCCATTCCAGGAACTATGGAGGAACTCGCTAATTTACTCAAGGGAGCTTGGGGCCGTTTTGGGCTATGGAAGATATCGGCATGCCGAGAGGGTCCTCGGGAAGCCTGGGCCATGGTAAAAACAAAGTACATCGGGCTTGATCGAAATCATATGGTGCGGGTCAGACCTTGAGGATCCGACAGACAAGAAATTCCTGTCAGCCTGGTGTACGACCAAGTAAAGTTGGCCGCGAAGTTTTCCCAACAAGATTGTAAACTAGACAACTTATTAGAAGATCTAGAGGAAGAGGAAGTTTTTGAGTCTAAGTAGTAATGTAATTTTATCAAATAAACTTATCTCCAACCGAATTTGCGAAATATTGTCATGGTAGACTTTCTTCTTCGACCTCCGGAAACCCTAGGTTCAGAGTGTTTCTGAATACTGTATGCTGGATAAACACCCAAGTATGTTTGGAAACCAGGCAGTCCGATCATAGTTTCTTGAACAATCAAGTTGTATTCGGGGAGTTATGTTATATTACATTTGATTGTAAGAAACTTCTTACAGAGAGAATAATTCGGTTAAGGGTTCCTTTCCCTAGGCCAGTATGCGAGTTTTTGTGCATACCGAAGTTGTGGCACTAAAAAATCACAGTACAAGTTGTAATCTGGGGTTTTGTATTGCAACGAGGGCAGTTCATCTTTTGCTCACCGATCGGTCATCCCTTAAGAATGCTAGCTTTCGGCTTCAACCGTCTGAGGTACATGTCTGGATAACCTGGCTGTAACAATCACAGAGGTGCTCCCTTTATTCCCTAGCCGAACAAGCAGGAACATAGGGCATAAGCACAGGAGCCAGGCAACCCAGCTTGCCAAAAACTTAAGTCATAAAGGTGCATATAATGGTGGGATAAATACATATGTGGGTAGACGACACATATATAGGGTGAGCTTGATGCTCAAAAAATAATTATAATAAGCTTCTTGTAAAAAGAAGCCCCGGGTATTGTGGGGAGTGTACATTTAAGGATGTATACCCCTCAAGTGTGTGGTTTGTCCGAACACACGCTAAAAACATTGTATAGAAACGAGAAAATAGAAAATAGTGAAAAGGATAAAAAAGGAGTGAGGAAAAAAAGGTATAGGCGTGAACTTTAGGCGTAGAACTTCGAAGCCTTGCCGCGTTCCATGTGTTTGGCTCCAAGCGATTGTCCGGAGCATTGCGAGGACGATAGGCTCCTCCAGTGAGAACTTCATCTATAATAAAGGGACCCTCCCATTTGGGGTTGAGCTTGGCCTTTTTCTTCTTTGGTAGGCATAGAACGAGTTCACCGACATTGTATGTCTTTGCCCGTACTTCTCTGCTTTGGTACTGCCGAGCATGTTGTTGATAGAATGCAGAACGGGCTTCGCGATGTCGTGCTCCTCCTCCAGGCCGTCCAGTTCGTCCTGCCGATCGACTTCGGCTTCTCTCTCTTCATACATGCGCACTCGAGGTGCATCATGCATAATGTCGCAAGGCAAGATTGCCTCGGCACCGTACACCATGAAAAAAGGTGTGTATCTGGTCGTGCGATTGGGCGTGGTCCGCAGCCCCCAGAGTACAGAATCGAGTTCCTCGACCCAGTGTTTGTCTGATTCTTGCAGAGATCGCACTAGTCTGGGTTTGATGCTGCTCATAATAATGCCACTAGCCCGTTCGACTTGACCGTTTGTCTGAGGGTGATAAATGGAGGCGTAATCGAGGTTGATGCCCAAATTGGTACACCAAGTTTTCACCTCACCGACTATAAAGTTAGAACTGTTGTCAGTAATAATACTGCGTGGGACACCATAACGGTGTACTACACCGGATATAAAGTCTCTCACCGGTCCGACTTCAGCTGTTTTGACTGGCTTGGCTTCTATCCACTTAGTGAACTTATCGACCATAACAAATAAGTATTTCTTCTTACGGCTTCCCCCATTAAGGGGTCCGACCATCTCGAGCCCCCAAACCACAAAGGGCCAAGTGATGGGGATTGTTCTTATGGCAGTGTGTGGCATTTAGCTTTGATTAGCGAAAAGCTGGCATCCCACGCAGCACTGTACGAGGTCCTGTGCATCTGCCCGAGCCGTGGGCTAAAAGAAGCCCATGCGGAAGGCTTTACTTAGAAGGGCCGGAGCCGCAGCATGGTGGCCGCTGAGACCAGCGTGTATTTCAGCCAAGAGATGTCGTCCCTCTTATTCGTAGGTATATCGCTGAAGGACTCCGGTAGTACTTTTCTTGTACAGTTCTCCATCGTGAACTTTGTAGGCCTTTGAGCATTGGACGATGCCACGGGCCTCAGACTGATCCTCCGGGAGTTCGTTCCTAGTAAGGTAGGCGAGGAAGGCTCGGTCCACGGGGCAATTATAGCCATGATTTTGTGGGCCGATGGCGTTATTTCGCTACCCGAGCCTTCGATAATATCATAACTGTGTTCGGAATTTGGCGGTATGATCAGCTCCGGACTAGGGTTGCCACTCTTGTCCTGCCAGACCATGGATGGCTTGAAGAGCCTCTCCACAAAGGTGTTTGGTGGGACTGGGTCTCTTTTAGCGCCCATGTGAGCAAGGATGTCTACGGCCTGATTATCTCTTGAGCCATGTAATGAAACTCTAGCCCCTTGAATCGAGCTGATATTTTGAGTACGGCATTGCGATAAGCCGCCACCTTCTAGTCTTTTGCCTCGAATTCGCCATTTTTTTGGATATTGCGAGGTTTGAATCCCCGCGCACCTCGAGGCATTGTATGCCCATGGAGATGGCCATCCGGAGACCATGCAAAAAGGCCTCGTATTCGGCTGCATTGTTGGAGTCTGTATACAGTATTTGCAGCACATAACGGACTATGTCTCCTGTGGGGGATGTTAAGATGACACCAGCCCCCAGTTCGTCTATCATTTTAGAGCCATCGAAGTGCATCACCCAGTTGGAATACGTGCCGTACTCTTTAGGGAGTTCGGCCTCTGTCCATTCGGCGACGAAGTCGGCCAACACCTGAGATTTAATTGCTCAGCATGTTTTCTACGTTATTTCAAATGGTAAGAGCTCAATAGCCCATTTGGCGATCCGGCCGGTGGTGTCCCGGTTGTTTATAATATCATTTAGTCGTACTTCTGAAACCTCTGTGATCAAGCACTCTTGAAAGTAGTGTCGCGGCTTGCGGGATGCCATAAAGACCGCATATGCTATCTGTTGATAATGCGGGTATCAGGATTTGCATGTTGTGAGGACCGTCGATACGTAGTATACCGGTTTTTTAGTTAGGAATTTACGCACCTCCTCTTCTCGTTCAACAACGAGCTCCACGCTCACCACCCGGTGAGTTGCCGATATGTAGAGCAACATTGGTTCACCGATGTTTGGTGCGTCCAGGATGGGGTTGCTTGCTAGCAAAGTTTTTACTTCCTCTAGTCCGGCTGTTGCAACATCAGTCCACACAAAGTGGTCGGTGCATCGTAACAGGTGATACAATGGCACTGCTTTTTCTCCCAGTCTGGAGATAAAGTGGCTGAAAGCTGCCACACAGCCGGCTAGTTTTTGGACCTGCTTGAGGTCAGTTGGTGTTGCCAATTGTGACAGAGCCCGGATTTTGGCTGGTTTTGCTTCAATTCCTCTATTAGAAACAATAAACCCGAGTAGTTTGCCGGCGGGAAAGCCAAAAACACACTTTTTCGGATTGAGCATTATGTCATATCTTCAGAGCTTGTCGAATGTAAGGCGTAAGTCATCCACCAATGATTCAACATGCTTGGTTTTGATGACTACGTCTTGTACATATGCCTCTACAGTTTTGCCGATTTGCTTTTCCAGTCATGTTTGAATCATGCGGTCGTAGGTGTCGTTGGCGTTCATGAGCCCAAAAGGCATAGTGTTGAAGCAGAAAGGCCTGCACGTGGTAATAAATGTCATTGCGGCATGGTCGGATTCCTTCATCTTAATTTGATGGTATCCGGAGTATGCGTTGAGGAAACACAATGAATCGTGTCCCGCAGTTGCATCAATAATCTGATCGATGCGAGGTAGCGGGAAGGGGTCCTTAGGGCAGGCTTTGTTAAGGTCTTTGAAATTGACGCACAGGCGCCAGGACTTATCCTTCTTTGGTAGCATCACCAAGTTTGCTAGCCAGTCCGGATGTTTGATCTCTCTGATAAACCCAGCTTCGAGTAGCTTGGCTAGCTCCTCCCCCATAGCCTGTTAGATGGGTTCAGAAAATCATCGGAGCGTTTGCTTGACCGGCTTGTATCCCTTCAGTATGATGAGAATATGTTCGGCCAGCACGGGTGGGATTCCTGGCATATCCGAGGGGTCCCAGGCGAAGATATCCCAGTTCTTCTGCAAGAACGCTCGTAATGCGGCGTCGACCGTGAGTTCTAGTTGTGCCCCGATAGAAGCTGTTTTCTTGGGATCCGTCGGGTGGACTTGAAATTTGACTATTTTGTCCGCTAGTTTGAAGGAGGTGAATTTAGGCCTTTTATCAAGGATTACATCGTCCCTATCCACTTTGGAACGTAGAGCGGTGAGTTCCCCGGCCGCTAGGGCTTCCGACAGTGCCTCGAGGGCCAGGGATGCGGTTTTATTTTCGGCGCGGAGTGCTATGTCCGAATCACTAGAGAAAGTGATAACACCACTTGGCCGGGCATTTTGAGCATCATATACCCGTAATGAGGTATAGCTTGAAAGTGTGTGAATGCATCTCGCCCTAACAGGGCATGATATCTGCTATTGAAAGGGGCCACCTGGAAGATTATCTCTTCGGACCTATAATTTTCTGGTGTGCCAAATACCACATCCAGTTTAATTTTCCCTGAGCATCTTACTTCACTGCTGGGGATGATCCCTCTAAAGGATGTATTGCTCTTCTCAATGCGACTCCTGTCAATTGCATTTTATTGAGCATGTCCTCATAGATGAGGTTCAGCCCACTGCCATCGTCCATTAGCACTTTAGTGAGCCGAAACCGTCCATGATTGGGTTTAGGACCAATGCAGCTGGTGCCCGGACTGAGCAGGACATTGGTTTGTAATCGGCGTTGAAAGTGATTGCCGTATCATTCCAAGAGTTTATTGCTGCTATTTGGCAGACTTCGACGAGGTTGCGGAGTGCCCTTTTGCGTTGATTATTCGATGAGAAGGTCTCGAAGACCATGAACACTTTGAAATCATTGTCCTCTAAAGAGTATCTTTTTGGGGTATTGTTGGTGAGGATACCCTCGCCGCTCTTGGCCACCTGCTGGAGTATCCCACCTGATGTTGAGTGTATTTGATAGGGCCTATCGAACCATTCTTTGAAGGCAGATCTATGTCCCGTAAAGGGCTTGGTTGTCCACGGGATGATGATTAAGTGCCCCGCGAGGGTGCATCATTTTTGCCCGCCCGAGAGATGGCTTAAAGGCATGAGGTTCCCAGCGCGCCGTCTGACTTTTCCAAGCGCTTTTCATTACAAAGTACTTCTGTACTATTTGTGCTAAATCTTCGAAGTGCAATACGCGACGACGATTGAGGGCGTTAAGGATCCCTTCATCCGTAAAATTGTTATGAAAAATCGAAATTGCGTCGTCGTCGCAGCAGTCGTTTATCTTGTATTTAACGAGGAGGAATCTGACCCAAAAGTAATGGACTGTCTCCTAAGGCTGCTGCCACACATACATTAGGTCGCATATGTCCGGAGGGCCGGAATTGCTTGGAGAATATTGCTTGTGGTGGGTGGGCATGATTAAATTCGCACCCTGGTCCGCTGTTGAATCCGGAGTTTGAGGGATTTCCCGGTTTACCAGCCCAGGTTTCGGAGTGTCCGGTGGATTCTCAGGCTTGATGTCTGATTTTGTGTTCGGGGGATAGGGAGTGTCCTCCCGAGGAAGTATACCTGGCTTTCCGAGTTCGTAAATCCGAACGTAATTTGCTCTCAACATAGGAGAAGAGTTATTGTCAGATTGCTCCTCCACAACTGCTACCTGATGGGTGATCGGTGGAGTTTTAATCTCTCTCTGGTCGGGTTTAAGCCCAATCCGATCATAGTCAGTTGAGACCCCTAAGGCGGCGATGCGATCTAGTAGATCATTCAAAGACGAAAGATCTGCCAGATCCATCTTGGCGGAGTATTCAGAGCTGATACGAAGAGGGTTTTTGGTGACTCGGGGGATTGCTTTTGGCTTATCTGCCGAATGGCTACCCATGGTGAAGCTGCCAAGCTGTAGGGTTTGCCCTGAAACTAGGGATCCTATGGAAGTGATACTGTCATTGATGACAAGGCGAGCCATCGAGCCTTTCGACGTCAGCACAGTGGAACTCTCAACTCTTGTTTAAGATTTTTTGCAGGAAAACTTCTCTCCAAGTGGGAAGGACCTTACGTTATCGAGGAGGTCTATAGTACCGGTGCCATAAAAATCAACAACTTCGAAGGCACAAATCCGAAGGTGGTGAACGGTCAAAGAATCAAACATTATATCTCAGGTAACCCTATAAATGTTGAAACCAATGTTATTGAAACCGTAACCCCGGAGGAATACATAAGGGACACTTTCCAGAATGATTCAGCCTCCAAAAGGAAGAGGTATGTGAAACGGTAAGTAAACCGACTCCAAAACAGTTCTAAAGGCATTTTTTCTCCGTTTTGGAATATTTTGAAAATTAGAAAAATAAGCAGCAGTCCGGAAGAGACACGAGCCGTCCACGAGGGTGAAGGGCGCACCCCACTTCCCAGGGCGCGCCCCCCTGCCTCGTGGGCAGCTCGTGTGCCTCCCGGGCTCCGTTTTATTGTGGGTTACTCCTTTCAGTCGGCAAATATTCATTATATATACTCCCAAAGGTTTTGACCTCTATATCACGCAAAAATCCTTCTTTTTCATTTTGAGCTGCTGTTTTTGACAGATCTAGATCATCATGGCGTCCTGCAACAACCCCAAGGACAAGTTCTTTGAGAAGGTCATCAACCCCTACCTGGCGGAGGTGCTGCATCACCCTAAAACCATGGAGTTGCATGAGGGGGTGGTGCACATCCGTGATGTTGAGGGGGCGAGGAGGACCAGAAGCATGGAGACAAGACTCGAAGCAATGGAGCAGCAAGTTTTCAAGTGCCAAGGTATGGTGGAACGAGGACTCAACGCCAACCACATGATGATCTCGGAGCTCGCCAACAACCTCAAGCTGGACTCAAGGATCTTCGGGGAAGCTATATGTAATCTTCAAGAGAAAATTGAACACCTCCAAGCCCAAATCTATGACCTGCAAAACCAAAACTGTGAGTATGGATATAGATTCAAGAAGATAAGTTTGGCTACAGATTTGAGTATCCCAGAGACTCGATCATCCTTCTACGATGGTGAGCCCATGCCTTGGAAGGTGGACAACAAGCCTACATCATCAACAACTCCTACCTCACCACCCCCGAAGAAGGAGACATAATCATATGGGTATGGGCACTCCCCTTGGAAACTGTCAAGCATAGGGGAGTGACCCCGGTATCGTATCACCATCACTCCTATCTTTACAATTTTACTTAGTTCGATCCTTTTGGTAGTATCTTGATCTAGTAGAATAAAGTTAGCATGATCTAGTTGTGAGCTTTTGCCTTATGATCTTTACCCTTTGTAATCGAGTCTGTGAGCTATATAATAAAGATTATTGTTCAGTCAAGGGCTTGATTTCCTCACTTGGGTCATGATAAAAAGAAAGAAAACATAACTAGTATCCAAGAGATCATATTGATCTTATGGGGAGTAATGACTTCACATATAAGAGTATGATGAATAAAAGTTGTTGACAGTTGACAAACATAGTTTTGGTCATCGTTGCAATTAATAGGAACGAATCAAAGAAGAGAGGCTTCACATACAAATATACTATCTTGGACATCTTTTATGATTGTGAGCACTCATTAAAGTATGACATGCTAAAGAGTTGATGTTGGACAAGGAAGACAACATAATGGGTTATGTTTTCTTATAACCGAAATAAAGTATATTGTCATGGATCATCCAACATGTTGAGCTTGCCTTTCCCCCTCATGCTAGCCAAAACTCCTCGCACCAAGTAGAGATAATACTTGTGCTTCCATATATCCTTAAACCCAGTTTTGCCATGACAGTCCACCATACCTGCCTATGGATTGAGAAAGATCCTTCCAAGTAAGTTGTCATGTTGCAAACTCGCTAAAATATGTATGATTTATTAGTGTGGAGGAAATTAGCTTTATACGATCATCTGATATGGAAGTAATAAAAGTGACGGACTGCATAATAAAGGTCCTTATCACAAGTGGCAATATAAAGTGAAGTTCTTCTATGCTAAGACTTTGCGCATCCAACCATAAAAACACATGACAACCTATGCTTCCCTCTGCGAAGGGCCTATCTATTGTTCTTGCCTTATAAGAGTCAAGGTGAAATTCACCTTTCCTTTCTTACATTTTATCCTTTGGCAAGCACACCGTGTTGGAAACATCCTGACATATATACCCACTTGAATGTAAGTTTTCATGGTCTATTACTGTTGACATTACCCTTGAGGTAAAAGGTTGGGAGGCAACACCATAAGCCCCTATCTTTCTTTGTGTCCGATTAAAACTCCATAAACATAAGTATTGCGTGAGTGTGAGCAATTGTGAAAGACTATATGATAGTTCAGTATCTAGGCTTGCTGAAAAGCTCTTATTTTGACTCTTTCCGATGTTACGATAAATTGCAATTGCTTCAATGACCGAGATCAAAGTTTGTTAGTTTTCAATGAAGTTTATGACTCATGCTTGATATTGTGATTGAATTGTTACTTTAGCATAAGAATCATATGACAATTTTAAATGTTTACGTATATACTGATGTTTTTTACGTGAAAAAGGTATATTACAAAAATATGTCGCAGATGATGTTTTTTCAACAAAACTCGTATTGGGGTATCTTAGAATATTTAATGAAGTATATTGAGAATGATAAAGAGGTATAATTAATACGTATATGAGGTATATTGAGGACGGGAGTACATACTCCCAAGAGTACAGAAGAGGAGTCCTATATATATATATATAT
>LR738712.1:439291876-439339105 GCA_902687465.1 Secale cereale | reverse complement strand
TGTTGCTGTTATAAGAATGATCATGATGCCCTCATGTCCGTATTTTTTTTTCGACACCTCTATCTCTAAACATGTGGACATATTTTCCGATATCGGCTTTCGCTTGAGGACATGCGAGGTCTATGCTTGGGGGAGTTGATACGTCCATTTTGCATCATGCTTATATATTCATATTTATTGCATTATGGGTTGTTAGTACATGTTTTGTCACAACACTTATGCCTTTTCTCGCTTATTTTACAAGGTTTACATGAAGAGGGAGAATGCCGGCAGCTGGAATTCTGGGCTGGAAAATGAGGAAACACTGGAAACCTATTCTGCAGAACTCCAAAAGCCCCGAAACTCCACAGAACCCCATTTTGGAAAATATAAAAAATATCTAGCGAAAGAAGTTCACGAGGGGGCCACTGGCTGTCCACGAGGGTGGGGGGCGTGCCCCCCCTCTCTGGGCGCGCCCCCCTATCTCGTGGGCCCACTGACGGCCCCTGATGCCCATCTTCTCCTATGTGAGGTGTTTTGACCTGGAAAAAATCATAAGGAGGCTTTCGGGACCAGACGCCGCCTTCTCGAGGCGGAACCGAGGCGGAAACCAATATAGGGCTTTGGCAGAGCTGTTCTGCCGGGGATACTTCCCTTCGGGAGGGGGAAATCGTCACCGCCGTCATCACCAACAACTCTCCCAATTTGGGGAGGGCTATCTTCATCAACATCTTCACCAGCACCATCTCCTCTCAAACCCTAGTTCATCTCTTGTATCCAATCGTTGTACCCAAACCTCAGATTGGTACCTGTGGGTTGCTAGTAGTGTGGATTACTCCTTGTAGTTGATGCTAGTTGGTTTATTTGGTGGAAGATCATATGTTCAGATCCATTATGCATATTAATACCCCTCTGATCATGAACCATATTATGTCTTGTGAGTAGTTACTTTTGTTCCTGAGGACATGGGAGAAGTCTTGCTATTAGTAGTCATGTGAGTTTGGTCTTCATTCGATATTTTGATGAGATGTATGTTGTCTCTCCTCTAGTGGTGTCATGTGAACGACGACTACATGACACTTCACCATTATTTGGGCCTAGAGGAAGGCATTGGGAAGTAATAAGTAGACGATGGGTTGCTAGAGTGACAGAAGCTTAAACCCTAGTTTATGCGTTGCTTCGTAAGGGGCTGATTTGGATCCATATGTTTCATGCTATGGTTATGTTTACCTTAATACTTCTTTTGTAGTTGCGGATGCTTGCATTAGAGGTTAATCATAAGTGGGAGGCTTGTCCAAGTAAGGACAGCACCCAAGCACCGGTCCACCCACATACCAAATTATCAAAGTACCGAACGCGAATTAGATGATCGTGATGAAAACTAGCTTGACGATAATTCCCACGTGTCCTCGGGAGCGCTTTCCTTTATATAAGAGTTTGTCCAGTCTTGTCCTTCGCTACAAAAAGGATTGGTCCACCTTGCTGCACCTTATTCACTTTTACCTTTTGTTACTTGCTACCAATTACCTTATCACAAAACTATCTGTTACCTATAATTTCAGTGCTTGCTGAAAATACCTTACTGAAAACTGCCTATCATTTCCTTCTGCTCCTCGTTGGGTTCGACACTCTTACTTATCAAAAGGACTACGATAGATCCCCTACACTTGTGGGTCATTTGTAATCTTCATATCTGCATGCCTACCTTACCTAGCTTGCCTTCCACGTCAAGGAGAGTCCCATCCGGACAGGACAGAAAGTACTATGTCTTATATCTTCATGGCCCATCAGTACGGCCCATGTCACATATCCCGGACGCCCGAGGACCCCATAATCCAGGACTCCCTCACTAAGCCCGGCTACGCTTCTCATGGAAATCGAGGAGCGACTGGCCCATAAGAGGTGTATCACGGTCTCATCGCCCGACATCGCCGAGGAAGCTGACGACCATTACTGGCCGCATGCACTCAACTAGCGGGCTAGAGTATGCGAGTATGTCGCGGACGCTGGCTACGACATCGAGGTCGTCGACAGCAACGTCCTGAGGCGGGCTACAACACTGGTTAAGTGGCGCACCCCCGACCCCTCAAGTTCAACCGTCGTTGATCTCATCCATGGCCCCGCCGCTGATCTCCTCGTGCTCGCTGTCAAGAATTTGCCATCCTACATCGCCATTGAGCCCATTTTGTCATTTCGGAAGGACACGTTCTGCGGCGTTGGCTTGGGATCCACAGCTTCCAAGTCATACCTCATCGATGGCGACCACGAGGAGGGCACCCTCTCCGGCTCTTGCAGGGGGAAAGTGCCCATCTGCTCTTCCAAGGGGGAAGAGCCTGTCTGTGACATCAGGGAGGACACCCTATGAGGGAGTCATGTATTCAGGGGTCCTCAGGCATCCGGGTCGTTGAAGCTGGGCAGTATTGATGGGCCGCGTAAAGAAGAAGCAGAAGACCCTTCCTCGTATTCGGTCAGAACTCTTATGTACATAGAAAGGCAAGTGTAGAGTCCGGATGTATCAGTTACTTCCTTCCCAAGTCACCGTTGTAATCCTAGGTCCCCTCAGGCGTGTATATAAGCCGAGCGGTTTAGTCTGTAGAGGGGATCATCATCATCATCACAACTATCGGATTCAGGGCTCCGCAAAACCCGTTAAGTTCGAACACAGGGGCATGAACGAAGATCTCCCCCACTCACGTCTACCTAGCGCCTCGCTCTCGTCTCGGTGGAAGGATTCAAGCAAACAACGAATGAGCACACAAGAGTTTATCCAGGTTCGGGCCATCGTGTGGTGTAAGACCCTACTTCCTGCTTTGGTGGGTTGGCTCCGGGCGAGCTAGAAAATGAGTTGTACAAGGGTTCCTGGGCTCAGGAGGCGAGCTCGGCAGGGTCAGGAGGCTAGTGTTCTTGCTCCTTGTGCGGTGGCAAAGTGTGTCTGTCCGCCCCCTTTGAAGTGGGAGTTCTAGCTACTTATATAGGCGGCCACGGTCCTCTTCCCCCGTAATGTTTAGGCCGGAAGGGATCCCACAATGGCCATTTTTGAGCGGGAACACAAGGACGTTCCTACCTTGACAAAAGCAGTCTGCGCCTGCAAAAGGATCTGGCGATGACGCGGTGGTGGGCTCGACGATGACATCCTTCTTTGCGGTCTTCGGTCTCATTGCACCAATGAGGAAACCTTGGCCCCGCTCCTCGAGAACTTGCTGCTGCGCTGTCCCCCTTGCACCGAAATGGTAACTGCGCCGTTGGCGTACGCTACCAGCCGCTGGGGCGATGCGTCACCGCTGATATCACTGCCTCCTCCTAAGACAGACTTGTCCTTGGGCTCTCCGCCCCTCCGGAGCACCTTGTCGAGGGTGCTCCTGAGGAGGTCTTGACGCCGTTCTCCTCGCGAGGCTTGGTTTCCTCGCGAGCGTCTTGGGCAACTGCTTGATCAACTGGGCATACCAGGCCGTGGTAAGAGCGTGTCGCGCCCCGCAGACAGGCAAGTCTGGGTACCCTGGTTCCCAGTACGCCGATAGTAGCCCCCGGGCCCAAGGGGCGCGCGGAGTTGGCTTCTGGGCGAAGCCTCAGTCGAGGAGGAAGCGCCGCGGGCCCTAAAAGGATGCGGCCCAGGTGGGCGCGCGATTGTGTCATGGGACGTGGCCGCTCCGCTTCCCACGCAGCCTTGGTGATCATGCGACTTGACAACTCCTTGGCGCGGGTGACGAGGGAGTAATGGCTGCAACACCACTGGCAGGCGGTTGGGCTCCTCCGCCATATAAATGGGGCTAGGGGGGAGCCTCGAGGACATTTTCAATCCAACACCATCATCTCCTTGCTTGTCCTTCGTTCTCCCTCCCGTCGCATGACCTTCATGGCGCCGCCGAGGAAGCCATCCGCCGCGGAGAAGGGGAAGACCCCGAAGAATCCAGTCCCACTACCGCTGAAGAGGGGTCGCGGTCGTCCCGGCAAGCATGCCACGACGCCCGCAACGTCTTCTCGGGGAGGCGGGCGCGGCCCTTTGAGCTCCGTCGTGGTCGCCGGTGGACGACATGGGACGTGCATAGGTCCTCCCGTGGCGAAGATGGTCGCAGCCACGGAGGAAGAGGGGGCGTGCACAGGTGCCTGCTGGTCGCGCGCCCTCCGCGCCCACAGTTCCATTCATTCGATGTCTCGTCGGAGTTCATGGTGTGGGCGGAGAAGCCCGGTGGCCCGTGGCTCAGGCTTCCCTGCTCATTTGGCGACGTGCTCCCGGCCGGAGGCCTTGGAGGCTTATGGCTGCAGGCCGACGATTGTTGCAGCGGGGCATCCTGGGTGGAGTTCGAGATGGCTCCCTTGGTCGATGTGTTCTCGGAGCGTGGCTGGCAGTCATTTGCCCGCGCGCGCCGGCTGCAAGCGAGGTGTGCGCTCCACTTCAGGTACGATGGCGTCTCCATGCTGTTCGTCAGAGTCTTCTCAGAGGAAGGGAGGCGCCTTGGTTGCTGTCCCGAGGCTGACGACGAGGAGGGAGAAGACGTCCGGAGGAGCGGTTCCTCCTCCGGAGACGGCCTCAGTCCTAGGGGGCGCCGTGGGGCCCCCCTCTGTGGCCGCCGCAGCTCCTCCAGCAGTGGCGGCCCTGACGAACCACCACGCCGCCAAGCTCGGTACGGCGTGGTGAGGGGATCGCCGCACCGCTGCGGCTCGGTGAAGCCGGAGGAACCGGACGATTCTGACTGAGCGGGAGCGGCTCTGCTTCTTCTCCTTTCTTTTCCTTCATGTATTTTCTGCATCAAAGTTTCAAGTTGCCTTAAGGAGGTGTGTATTGGGTTGTCATGTATGTAAGAAGCAAGAACTCGCCGTCATGCTTTTGTTGCTTGAATGAAGTCACTTAGCTTTTATGCGTCCTGCCGTCCTGAGGCGGAGTCCCTCTGACTCTGGCATCATGAGCCCCTTCGGGTCGTGAGGAAGTGGCCGGGTCCAATGGGCTCGCACAGTCCCCGAGCGGGGGTCAATTGCTGAGATCTACTGAGAGTGCTGAGCGCTGGTTAGAGCACCAAAGCCTGAGCGGCTCGGTAGATAGGTTGCGTTGACTGAGTAGCCCGGCACCAGAGCCTGAGCAGGCTTGGGCAGGCGATGTCATGGGGCCACGACGGACGAGGGCCGGTGACCGACCGTGCTCCAGCCTGCACGCACGAGGCGCGTGAAGGAGAGGAGTGGCATAGCTGAACTTAAAGCCGACGAGAAAGATCCAAACATAAAACTCTCAACGAAACGCAAGAAGCACGAGAAGCACGAGAACTTCATAGCATGGGGTAGAGGAAGGGCTGATAGCCAAGGAAGTAGAAAAGGCTGACATCCAAACACCAAGCAAAAAGGAAAAAAGGTCGCGTCCGACCCCTACACTACGTCTTCTTCCCAGCGCGGAGCTAAGGACTGCCACTGGGGCGTGGGTGGGAGCCCCGTGTGAGGGCCCGTAGGCAACGCACAGGAGACTCCGAGGCGTGTACAGCCCCAACTCATTATTACGTGAGAGTGTCACGGGCGGAGATCTTCACGGGCACGGAGGCTTGATTATGGATAGAACCTCCTGAGCTGTTCGATGTTCCAGGAATTCTGGATAGGTATCCCATCCTGCGTCGCCAGGAGCACAGCACCAGTCCTAGAGACACGAGCGATTCTGAACGGGCCCTCCCACATGGACGAGAGCTTGTGTAGTCCCTCACGGGAGAGGACCCGCCTCAGGACCAAGTCACCAACTTCAAGTGTTCTTGTGCGGATGATGCGGCAGTGGTACCGCCGCAGCATCTGCTGGTAACGTGCCGCCCTGAGGGCAGCCCGGCGGCGGCCCTCCTTGCCAAGCACGAGGTCCATCCACCAGGCGGCGTCCTGGCATTCCTCATCGAAGGCCAAGACCCGTGGGGAGCGATTCTTGACCTCGTAAGGGAGGACTACCTCCGGACCATAGAGGAGAAAGAAGGGAGTCTCCCACATAGGTTTGGTGGTAGTGGTTCGGATTGACCACAGCACGGACTAGAGTTCGTCGATCCAGCCCCTGCCGCAAGCCTCGAGCTTCTTCCTGAAGCTGCGCGTCTTGAGGCCACGCAAGACTTCCGCGTTGGCACGCTCGGCCTGTCCGTTGCTCCTGGGGTGGGCCACCGAAGCGTAGCAAATCTGCGTTCCAAGGTTAGCACAATATGACCTGAAGAGATTGCTTGTGAACTGCGAACCGTTATCCGTGATGATGCGGTTGGGGACCCCAAATCGCCTCACGAGGCCCTGGATGAACTTGACAGCTGACCCGGCTCGGATCACGCGAACAGGCTCCACTTCCGCCCACTTGGTGAATTTGTCGATGGCGACATACAGGAAGCGGTAGCCCCCTCCTGCCCGAGGGAAAGGACCTAGGATGTCCAATCCCCAGACTGCGATGGGCCAGGAAAATCGGAATCGTCTAGAGGCCTTGCGCCGGCTGGTGGATCTGCTTGGCGTGAAACTAGCACACCTCATAGGCTCGCACGAGCTTCGTGGCGTCGTTGAGCGCCGTGGGCCAATAGAAGCCGCTGCGGAAGGCCTTGCCAATGAGGGTGCGGGACGACGAGTGATGACCATAGTCCCCACCGTGGATATCAACTAGCAGCTCACGCCCTTGATTTCTTGAGATGCACCTTATCGATACGTCATTGTGGCGCCTCCTGTAGAGTTCACCGTCTTGGATGCAGTAAGCTAAGGCCTGTCGGACCACGTGCTCTGCGTCTTCTTCTTTGTCTGGTAGGGCATCGTGTTGTAGGTACATCTTGAGTTCTTGGGTCCAACACCCCTCCTCGGGCTCCGCAGCGAGCAAAAGTCAGGCTCGCTAGCAGCTCACGCCCTTGCTTTCTTGAGATGCACCTTAGCGATACGTCGTTGTGGCGCCTCCTGTAGAGTTCACCGTCTTGGATGCAGTAAGCTGCGTCCTGTCGGACCACACGCTCTGCGTCTTCTTATTTGTCTGGTACGACATCGTGTTGTAGGTACATCTTGAGTTCTTGGGTCCAACACCCCTCCTCGGGCTCCGCAGCAAGCAACAGGCGGGCTCCTAACGGTGGGCCGCAGGGTGGGGCACCGTCTGGGAGCACCATCAGTACCCGACCCGAGGGGAGTAGTCGCTCCTCGAAGACGCCTGGCCTTTGGGGCTCCCGCCTGGTGGCTCGCTTGGCGATATCATCCGCTTCTTTGTTGGTGCCTCTTGGCACGTGCTGCACCTCCAGCCCTTGGAATCGCTTCTCCATCCCGCGCACCTCCTCCAGGTATGCCCCCATGTGCTCATCCTTGGGCGTGTACTTCTTGTTGGAGAAGTCAACGAGGAGTTGTGAATCGCCCCTGATGGTGAGATGCTTGACCCCGAGCACAGTGGCGGCCTTGAGCCCGGCCATCAGGCCATCGTGCTCGGCGATGTCACTGGAGACCTTCTCGCCCTGCTGGAAGCAGAGCTGCACAGTGTAGTACAACTTATCCTGAGTGGGAGATACCAGCACGGCGCCAGCCCTCGCTCCGAGGCGTGAGAAGGCGCCGTCAATGTACACCACCCATCCGTCTGAGGGCTTCATCGCCGGGGCCTAGCGAACGGTCTTTGTTGGCCCCCCCAGCTCGGGCGCATCAGTCCATTCCGCCACGAAGTCTGCCAGAGCTGCTCCCTTGATCACCCGCGTGGTACTAAATTCTAGCTAGAACGCTTGAAGCTCGATGTTCCACTCGGCGACCCTCCCGATGACATTCGGGCCCCGTAGCACCTTCTCGAGGGGATACGACGAGACGACCTTGATGGGGTGGCCTTGGAAGTAGTGGTGCAGCTTCCTAGAGGTGACGAGGAGCGCCAGAAGCAGCTTCTGGGGCATCGGGTAGCGCAAAAGCGCGTCACACAGTACTGTGCTGATGAAGTACACCGGGTGCTCCACGAGGGTAGATGCAGCAGGGTCCGCTGACGCCTCAGGAGCCTCTTGCTGAGCGGCAGGGCCGTCAGTGCCCGTGGTTGAGTCCGCCTCTAAGGCCGTGTCAGGGGGTGGCGCGAGCACTGAGGGTGCCGAGCCGCCTTGTGGCCTTGGGATCCGGAGCCTTTCCTCACGCTCCACGACCAGTGTTGCGCTGGCGGAATGAGGCGTTGCGGCGAGGTAGAGCGTCATGGGCTCCAGGGGTCGTAGTGCTACCATGACCGGCGAGCTGGTGAGGTACTTCTTGAGGTCCTGGAAAGCGGCGTTGGTTTCTGGAGTGCACTCAAAGGTCCCCCTCTTCTTCATGAGCTTGAAGAACGGGAGGGCGCGTTCTCCGAGCTTAGAGATGAAGCGCCCCAGGGATGTCACACACCCGGCGAGCTTCTGCATTTCCATCAGGTTTGTTGGCGGACTCATCTTCTCGATGGCCTTGAACTTCTCCAGGTTGGCCTCAATGCCTCGGTGCAAAACCAGGAACCCTAGCAACTTGCCGGAGGGTACGCCGAACACGCACTTCTCCGGGTTGAGGCACAACTTCACCTTGCACATGTTGGCGAATGTTTCTTCTAAGTCCTGGATGAGGGTCGTGGCCTCTTTGGTCTTCACCACTATGTCATCGACGTAGGCCTCTGCATTCCTCCCGAGCTGAGGGCCGAGGGTGATGTGCATCATGCGCTGGAAGGTAGCGCCCGCGTTCCTCAGCCCAAAAGGCATGCAGGTTTAGCAGTAGACCCCGCATGGGCTCAGGAATGCTGTCTTCTCCACGTCTTCCACCGCCATCTTGATTTGGTGGTAGCCCGAGAATGCGTCAAGGAAGCAGAGCAGGTCGCACTCAGCCGTCGAATCCACGATTTGGTCAATGCACGGAAGAGGGAAGGGCTCCTGAGTGCAGAACTTGTTGAGGCTCGTGAAGTCGACGCACATGCGTTCTTTGCCTCCTTTCTTTGGGACGATGACGGGGTTGGCCAGCCACTCCGGGTTGCGTACCTCCCGTATGACACTAGCCTCCTCCAGCTTTCTAACCTCCGGGACAATGAAGGCCTGCTTCTCCGGGGCTTGTCTACGCGCCTTCTGCTTGATGGGGCGCGCATTGGGGCACCGTGAGGCGATGCTCAATGACATGCCTTGACACGTCGACCAAATCTGCGGCCTTCCAGGCGAACACATCCTTATTGGCTCTAAGGAAGCCGACCAGCGCCGCCTCTTGCTCTGCATCCATGCCCGTGCCGATGGTGAAGGTGGCTCCTGAGCCTTCTTCGTCGGCGGGCACTTGCTTTGTCTCGGCGGGGTCCTGAGAAAAGAGCTGCTGCTTCTTGGCACGCGCGGCCTCCGGAGGCTCCGGAGCCCCCTTCGCCCTTGGGTGAGCTGCGGCAGCGGCGGCCTTGTACGCGCGCCCAAGGACCTGAAGGGCGGCCTTGGGGTCCCCTATGACGGTGATGACGCCGCTGCTCCCGGGCATCTTGACGGCGTTGTAGCCCGGGTGAATTGCCGGCATGAACTTTGCCAAGGCTGGGAAGCCGAGGACGGTGTTGTACGGTATGCGGATGGGCGCGACGTCAAAATCTATGGGCTTAGTCCGGTAGTTAGCCGGTTTACCGAAGGTAACCGGGAGGCGGATGTGGCCGAGCGGGACGGTCGAGCCTGTGACCCTCGAGAAGGGCTTGGTGGGAAGGAGCTTCGGGAGAGAGGATGTCGAGGCCGGCGCTGCCGTCGATGAGGGTTCTTGTCACGGCCACCCCGCAGATGGTAGGCGTGCATACCGTCGGGAGAGCGCCGGTGCCGGCCGCTTCGGGGGCGAGGTCGCTGGGGCCAAAGGTGATGGCCAGCGGCCTATTCTGCGCCCGCATGGCCACTCGCGGCTGGGCGGCAGCTCCAACCTGCCGAAAGTGCGACTTGGCGTGCCGAGCAGACGCTGGTGCTTGGGACCCACCAAGGTTGCAGGCGACCCTGCGGCGAGGCCGCTCCCCGTAGTTGACGCCCCACAGCTCGCAGCTGCGGGCAGTCCGCGTGGTGCGGGTCTCGACGGGCGGCCGGTACTGGGCCCGCCGCCGCCTCGCCAAGAGCACGACGGGCAAGGCCACAAGAAGCGGGAGTGGTGGTGCAAGCCGTCCTCCAGTGGCCTAGCCGGTAGAAGCGTCATAGAGGAAGGAGGAGGGGCGCACATGGGTGGCGCGGTCCGCTGATGCTGCTCGGTTGGCGGGGAAGAAGCCAACCCCCGCTTGGCTGTGGCTGGCCGCTGCCATCGTAGAGGCGCCGAACCGGAGAGGGGAAGCGAGGTCGTCGGAGAGGCGAGATTTAGACACGCCCCCTACCTGGCACACCAAATGTCGGATTCAGGGCTCCGCAAAACCCGTTAAGTTTGAACACAGGGGCGTGAACGAAGATCTCCCCCACTCACATCTACCTAGCGCCTCGGTCTCGTCTTGGTGGAAGGATTCAAGCAAACAACGAACAAGCACACAAGAGTTTATCCAGGTTCGGGCCACCGTGTGGTGTAAGTGAAAGTGCAACTAATCCCCGGGTGGTTTTGGTAATTAATAACAACATATATATCATTGAACTAATAGTTACTTGAGAATCATTTCAGGGAAGTTCGATGATATGGGTATGGAAATGTCTGAAGAAGTGGACCCCTCAAAATGCTAAGGCAAGCATTGGCAAAAGCTCAAGACTCCATTTTTGGTTTCGTGATCAAAGATCACATTGAGTCCATAGGAAAAGCCAATACTATTAAAAGGGGATGAGGTTGTGTTGATGATCTGGTTGCTCAAGTGCTTAGTGATTTAGCTCCTTTAACTATCAGCAACTTTCACTTCTAAACACACTCATAAGTAATCTCGGACAAACCGATTCTTCCAACTCAGTCCCACCGAGATGAACCACCTCAGCTATTTTCCAAACCCTAGAAATTTCGGTCTATCCGATTTTGAGTTCGGTCTCACCGAAACTGGACTGCCAACCTTCTGTAACCATTTGACATCATATCGGAATATCCGAGTTGTTAATTTCGGTCCCACCGAAAATGGCAAGCTCCTATCTTTGACTCATATCGGACACACCGAGATGGTATTTTCGGTCCCACCGGAAACCCCAACGTTCACTATATTTGAACTTTCGGTCTGGCCGAGTTTTCACTTCGGTCTCACCGAGATTGTTCAATTATGTGTGTAACGGTTGGATTTTGTGTGGAGGCTATATATACCCCTCCACCCCCTCTTCATTCGTGGAGAGAGCCATCAGAAAGTACTATCACTCCTATCTTACACTTTCTGAGAAGAGAACCACCTACCCTTGTGTTGAGATCAAGTTGCTCCATTCCTACCATATGAAACTTGATTTCTAGCCTTCCCAAGTTGCTTTCCACTCAATCCTTTCTTCCACCACAGCCATATCAGTGAGGAGAGTTGAGTGTTGGGGAGATTATCACTTGAAGCACAAGACCAAGGAGTTCATCATCATCAACCACATCTATTACCTTTTGGAGGGTGGTGCCTCCTAGATTGGTTAGGTGTCGCTTGGGAGCCTCCGTCTTCGAGATGTGGAGTTGAACCAAGAAGTTTGTAAGGGCAAGGAGATCGCCTACTTCGTGAAGATCTACCCCGAGTAAGGCTAGTCCTCCGTGGGCGTAGGCCATGATGGAATAGACAAGGTTGCTTCTTCGTGGACCCTTCGTGGGTGGAGCCCTCTGTGGACTCGCGCAGCCGTTACCCTCCGTGGGTTGAAGTCTCCATCAACGTGGATGTACGATAGCACCACCTATCGGAACCACGACAAAAATCTCCGTGTCTCCAAATTGCGTTTGATCTTCTCCACCTCTCTTTACTACATGTGCAATTTACTTTCCGCTGCTTATACTCTAGAATTGCATGTGTAGGGTGATACTTGAATTGATCATAATTGTGAAACTGCCAAAAACTGTTCATGATCTAAAGGCAGAATTTTTATATTGTCAAGTAGTCTAATCACCCCCCTCTAGACATACTTTCGATCCTACAAGTGGTATCAGAGCTTTGGTCTCCATTGTTTTGGTTTCCATTGCATTGGACTCCATAAGCTTGGTTTCACAACCTAGGAGAGTATGGCGTCTAGTGAGGGTAATTATCGTAGAGGTCCTTACTTTGATGGTACAAATTTTGATAGTTGGAAGCATAAAATGAAAATGCATATTCTTGGTCATAACCCTGCCGCATGGGGCATTATTTGTGTTGGTATGCAAGGTGAATTCTTCGAGGAAGGAAAAGTTCCGGATCGCGAAGCTACACCGGAAGAGTTGCGGATGTTGCAAAACAATGCTCAAGCTTGTGACATTCTCTTCAATGCCTTGTGTCCCGAGGAGTTCAACAAAATCAGCCGTCTTGAGAATGCTAAAGAGATTTGGGATACTTTGGTTGAAATGCACGAAGGTACTGAATCTGTGAAGGAATCAAAGCTAGATATTCTTCAAGGTCAACTTGACAAGTTCAAGATGAAGGATGGTGAAGGAGTCGCTGAAATGTACTCTAGGCTTGCTCTCATCACAAATGAGATTGCCGGCTTAGGAAGCGAAGAAATGACCGACCGATTCATCATCAAGAAGATTCTAAGAGCTTTGGATGGAAAATATGACACCGTGTGCACTTTGATCCAAATGATGCCAAACTACAAGACTCTCAAGCCAACTGAAGTCATTGGAAGAATTGTTTCTCATGAGATGACACTTAAGGATAAGGAAGAGCTTCACAACAAGTCAAGTGGTGCTTACAAAGCTACAAGTGATGCTCCCACTACCTCAAGTGACAAGTTAATTTCCAATGAAGAGATAAGCCTAATGGTTAAGAACTTCAACAAGTTCTACAAGAATAGAAGCAAAGAAAGAAGCTCAAAGTCTAGATCATATGATGAAAAGAGATCTTCTAGTCGTGATCGAAACTGCTACAATTGTGGAAGACCCGGACACTTCTCAAATGAGTGTACGGCTCCCCACAAGAGAAGAGAAGAATCTCCAAGAAGAAGAGCAAGAGATGAGTCACCTCGGAGAGAGAGAAGGAGTAGAGATGATCGTTATGAACGAAGACCCTCTCGGAGAAGCAAGGATTCGGAGAGGAAAGACAAGTCATCAAGGAGCTACACAAGAAGAAGACATCAAGCTCATATAGGTGAATGGGTCTCCGGCTCCGACTCCGACAATCAATCCGATGGAAGCTATCACTCCGACTCCGACTACAGTCAAGATGAAGGTGTTGCCGGACTTGCACTCGTATCCTCCAACTCCAACTCCTACGACTTATTTGATTCACCAAATGAGGGAATTGGAAGATGCTTCATGGCTAAAGGCCCCAAGGTAACACACCCTGAATTCATTGACTTTGATAGTGATGAGGATGACTTGCTTCATGAAGATGAGCTCTTGCATGATAAATCTAGTGAGCTTAGTAATGATGAAAATGCTAGTAGTCTTTATAGTCAAGAAGAGTCGAATGACAATGCTATGAAGGAGATTGAGCGTCTAACTAAAGAACTAAACACTCTTAAGTTAGCTCATGAAACAACTCAAGAAGATCATAGAGAGCTCCTAAGATCTCATGAGAAGCTACGCTTCGAGAAGCTCACTCTAGAGCAAGAACATGAGTTTCTAAAAGCGATCAATGACGATCTTCGAAAGAAGAGTTCTTCATATCTTGCCAAACGACTTCTCTTGTCTAATTTCTTGCCACCTATTAATACTAAGCATGACAAGCATAAGAAAAATTCTTCCTCTAGTAGTAACAATAACAATGTCAAATCTAATGTTGTTACTTCTAGTAGTTCTCTTGATTCCACTAACAATGTTTCAAGCCAAGTTACACTTGAGCAAGAAAATAGCCTATTGAAGGAAATCATAGAGAAAGGTGTCTACAAAAGTCTTGCCGGAAGCAAGAACTTTGAGGAAATTGTTTGCAAACAAGGAAGGCACCGGAAGAATCAAGGGATTGGTTTTGAGCGAAAGTTCAACGCCGAAGGTGTTGAGTGGGAAGAAGGTCAATACCCTACTCCACAGTTTGTTTCTCAAAAGGAGAAGTATGATCCTACTTCTTCCAATGCGGAACAAGCTCAAGATGACCTTCCACCACAAGACCACAAGCTAAAGGCCAAGGACAAGCATCAAGAGGAGATTGATGCATTCATTGAAGCACCTCAAGCCATGGTCAAGTGGGTTCCCAAGGACACATCAAGTTCTACTTCGTCAAGCTCAACTACAACTCCAAGGATTCCCATCAAGATGATGTGGATCCCAAAGAAGAAGAACTAGAATGTTCTTGAGGGTGACTCCGCCAACATACTTCACTCACATTCATTTTGGAAAGAACTTGTGCAATCAACTTCCACATCATGCACTAGTTCATGGAGTCACAAACCCTCTTGTTGGTAAGTCAAGGGACAAGGTAATCATTGCTTTCATGGGCATCATCTATTGTGAACTTCAATCTATGTCCATGGATACTCTTGTTTGTTCCTTGTGGGACTAACCCATGTAGGTATTGAAAGTGCCCTAATCCAAAGGATAGCTCCCAACTCTTGATGATCTACATCAACATTGAGCATCCACATCTTCAACATCTACATGAAGTCTTCTATGACAACCCAAGGTTAGTTTGACCCTTTAAAAGGGGTTCTCACATCTAGGGGGAGCTTTGCTCTAAAAATTGAGCTAAAGCATCTCCAAATGATGTGAACACATCAATGCTTTATGTAAAAGTGGTAACCCCACTTGTGCTTAAACGATGAGTATGACCTATGATCAAATGTTCTCATTTGGCTCCTAAGTCAATATACTCATATATAGATGACCTAGTCATCGACAAAATTGTGTGCTAGTAGCTAGAGTTTTGGTTGTGCATGTTTGACACATATTTCATTTGCTATCTTATTGTGTGAGCATGTTGAATGCATGATTTTATCCATTCAAGGACATCCATTTGTTGTTTTGGTTGTTTTGATTTTTTTTCTGGCCAAATGGATGGACAAGAATGCCTAAGCACCTTCCCTAGCGATCTATGCTTTCTTGTCTCAAATTCTATTCATGCTCATATCACAACTTTGAACAAGTCATTTTCGGACTCTCCGAGTGTGGAGCACTCGGAGCCACCGATCCGTCTAAGGCTGACTTCCAAAACCTTCTAAGTCCATTTCGGTCTGACCAACTTTTCCCATTCGGTCCAACCGAAACGCTTAGACTGATCTAGGTTTCATCTCGGTGAAACCGAGTTCAAAATCTCGGCGTGACCGATATGCGTAACTGCACAGCAGTTATATATTTCGGTGTCACCGAGTTTTTCAACTCGGTCCCACCGACAGCATGGGGATATATATACTGAGGGCTGCGCGCGATTACTTCTTCAAACCGTTTCGCCCCCAAGTCCCCTGCTGCCGTCGCCCTGGTCTTCGGATCGTCGCCGTCGTCGCCTGTGCGCCCTCGCCGCAGGTCTCCGCCGCCGTCAACGGCATTCTTCTCCGCGCCGTTGCCACCGTAGAGGGACTCCACCAAGTTAGGGTGAGTCTCGATCCCTCTCGTGCTCCCCATCTGATTCTTGCACGATTGATTTGCCATGCATCTAGCCACGTTTGAAATCCTCCTTAACATCAGATCAGATCGTTTTAGTTTCGAGCGAAATTCTTAGGTTTAGGTTTCCTCGGAATACATCTCGGTGAAACCGAGTTTGAAAACTCGGAATGACCGATTTGGCCTCTGGCCATTGCACTGCACCTTTCGGTCTAACCGAGTCGTGCAAATCGGTGTGACCGATGTAGAGTCTCAGTGAAACCCTAGTGTTTCGGTAGGATCGAAACCCACTTCGGTCTGACCGAAAGTGGTGTGATAAGCCTCTGTATACACTTCGGATTCACCGAAACTGAATATCGGTTTGACCGAAATGCATTCTGTGAAAACTCAAAACTAATTTTTGAACTCATTTTTTTGCAAAAACCTCTGCAGTTGTTATAACTCTTCTACTCTGCCTATACCTTATCTTTTCACATGTTGTCAGCCATGTCAGATGCCAGTGACAGCCAGAACAGGTCTGAGTCACCGTTTGCAGAGATTCCAGAGGCAGATACTAGTCCTGAGGCTAGTAGTCCTAGTGATGATGGTGAGAGGAGCACCCCTAGTGGTTTGCCTCCTGCAGCCACCAGGACCAGAAAGCAAAGAAATTCTGATGATGAGGACTCTGACTTCGTTGCTGAGGAAGTAACCTCCAAGCCCAAGAGAAAAGTTGTTGCCAAAGAGCACGAAGGGCAGCAGTCGAAGAAAGGCACCAGCAAGGTGAAGCAATCAGCTGTTGCCAAGAAGCTAAACTTGGAAGAGCCAGCTCCAAGTAAGGTGAAGAAAACTTCCAAAAGGAAGAGAGTTGTGTATGCTGAACCTCATGTTGATGCAGCAGTGGATGAAGAAGAAGAAGATGCACCCCAGCCTCCTCCTCAAAAGGCTAAGTTCATGGGTGATGCTATTAGGGCTCAAGCCACTTCTAAGCCCAAGAAGCCTGCTCAAGCAAAGGCAGCTCCAGCCAAGCCCAAGAGGACAACCAGGAACATCCCAGCCTCCGAGAAGAACAAAGGTAATTTGCCACCGTCTGAGTCTGATGAAGAACATGTGTTGCTGAAGCTCCGTCCAAAGTTGCCACTCCACAACGATGCTCATCCTCAAGCCGAGGATATGAAGGCAAGGAAGGACAGAGGTCTCAGGCTATGGAGACAGTCTGATCCATATGCCGTGAGGAGAAGGACTGCTGTGGACCCCAGATTCCACACCAGAGAGCACCAGGACTTCTATGAGACCGTGCTGATGGATAAGAAGCCAATTGTTGCTGACACCAGGTATGTTGACTGGAAGTACATTGACAGTGAAGAGCACCGAGACTTCTTTCCCCATGTGCATGAGAGCTTCACTGCATGTGGAGTTGATGAGTTCGTGGGTCAGAAGCTGACAGATTGGAACGACGAGATGATCATGCAGTTCTACGCCACAGCCCACTTTTATCCTGATGGGAAGATCACCTGGATGACTGAAGGTCAAAGGTTTTCTTCGTCTGTTGAAGAATGGGCAGAACTTCTGAATGCTCCAGTGCAGAGAGAGGACGACATTGATGTCTATGGGATTCCTAAGAAGAACCATGATTCCATGAAGAACATGTACAAGGAGATCCCCACCGCTGATTTGGAAGGGTGGAAGCTTGGCTGAGTGTACTATCTCCAGGCAGGTCTGACCACCACAAACACTATTCTGAGGCATACATTGATGCCAAAGTCTGGAGACCACCACATGATTCGAGGCTATTCTATCAACATGCTGCACATTCTTGATGAGAAGGCACCTTTTAAGGTGATGGACTTAATGGTAGAGACCATTAAGAGGACTGCAGCTGACCAGAAGAGGTCGTGTGGATTTGCCCCGCAGATTCAGATGCTCATCAATGCCAAGTTTGGCACGGGCAAATTCATGTTGGATAGGAAGCACTTGCCACTGCAGCCAGAGCATGAAGATAACGTAGTTGTGATGGATGAAGAGGATCCAACCTCAGTTGAAGGTCAAGCCAAAATTGAAGCTGCAAAGAAAGCCAAAGCTGATAAAGAGGCAGCAGCAGCAGCAGCTAAGCCAAAGAGCTTCAGAGAGCAGATTCTTGAAGCTACCCAGAGGATTGAACAACGCCTGGCCAGCATTGAACAATCTCAGAAGAGCCTAGAGAGAATTGTTGACGACAAGATCCACGCTCTAGATGTGAAGCTGACTGAGATTCAGGTGACCGTCAACAAGCTTGAGGCAGATATGGAGGAAGCAAGGCAGGAGAGAGCAGAGCTCATGCAGGATGATCTAGTCCAGGACTCTCATCGCCAGACTGCACAGGTTCCCAGAGGATCCCGATCTGCAGCTATCCCAGTGACTGACTCCAGGGCTACCACTTCAGCACCTCCTACAGCTCCAGCAGTTACTCTAGCCACAGCTCCAGCATCCACTCCTCCAGCGCAGACATCAGCCGAAGTCTTCGCCGATGCCGTCATTTCTACACCGACATCTACCCAGACAGGAGCCGCCAGCAGAGCCCACAGTGACGCTTAGCTCTATGTTTTTTCGAACTTTTTGGTAACTTGTTGCCAAAGGGGGAGAAATTGTATAGATCATAGGGCTTCGAGAGAGAGAGTGCTCTTTCGTTCTTTTGCCGGTTTTCTTTGAGATACACTTGGTTCTTTTGGTTCTTGCAACTTTCAGTGTGCTTGCTACTACGTTTGATGCTACCTTAATGAGTGCTTGGTCGTACTATGCTTTAATGTGTGCTTAATGCTTATCATATGCTATTCCTTCTTGTATGATCATTTACTCATGTCTTGGTGATTGAGTGCATGTTATTCATTCTTATCATTTTGTGCGCTCCACCAAGATGTATGTGACATGGAAGAGTGACCCATAATCCTAATCGATTGTGCATTTGCATTCAAACGCAAACTTTAAATAATGCACAAATTTAGGGGGAGCTCTTGTTTATCACATACTTCTCAAAGCGACGATATTATTCGTTGATTATATCTTTTGTCGAAGCTTTGATCTATATGTTGTCATCAATTACCAAAAAAGGGGAGATTGAAAGTGCAACTAATCCCCGGGTGGTTTTGGTAATTAATAACAACATATATATCATTGAACTAATAGTTACTTGAGAATCATTTCAGAGAAGTTCGATGATATGGGTATGGAAATGTCTGAAGAAGTGGACCCCTCAAAATGCTAAGGCAAGCATTGGCAAAAGCTCAAGACTCCATTTTTGGTTTAGTGATCAAAGATCACATTGAGTCCATAGGAAAAGCCAATACTATTAAAAGGGGATGAGGTTGTGTTGATGATCTGGTTGCTCAAGTGCTTAGTGATTTAGCTCCTTTAACTATCAGCAACTTTCACTTCTAAACACACTCATAAGTAATCTCGGACAAACCAATTCTTCCAACTCAGTCCCACCGAGATGAACCACCTCAGCTATTTTCCAAACCCTAGAAATTTTGGTCTATCCGATTTTGAGTTCGGTCTCACCGAAACTGGACTGCCAACCTTCTGTAACCATTTGACGTCATATCGGAATATCCGAGTTGTTAATTTCGGTCCCACCAAAAATGGCAAGCTCCTATCTTTGACTCATATCGGACACACCGAGATGGTATTTTCGGTCCCACTGAAAACCCCAACGTTCACTATATTTGAACTTTCGGTCTGACCGAGTTTTCACTTCGGTCTCACCGAGATTGTTCAATTATGTGTGTAACGGTTGGATTTTGTGTGGAGGCTATATATACCCCTCCACCCCCTCTTCATTCGTGGAGAGAGCCATCAGAAAGTACTATCACTCCTACCTTACACTTTCTGAGAAGAGAACCACCTACCCTTGTGTTGAGATCAAGTTGCTCCATTCCTACCATATGAAACTTGATTTCTAGCCTTCCCAAGTTGCTTTCCACTCAATCCTTTCTTCCACCACAGCCATATCAGTGAGGAGAGTTGAGTGTTGGGGAGATTATCACTTGAAGCATAAGAGCAAGGAGTTCATCATCATCAACCACATCTATTACCTTTTGGAGGGTGGTGCCTCCTAGATTGGTTAGGTGTCGCTTGGGAGCCTCCGTCTTCGAGATGTGGAGTTGAACCAAGAAGTTTGTAAGGGCAAGGAGATCGCCTACTTCGTGAAGATCTACCCCGAGTAAGGCTAGTCCTCCGTGGGCGTAGGCCATGATGGAATAGACAAGGTTGTTTCTTCGTGGACCCTTCGTGGGTGGAGCCCTCCGTGGACTCGCGCAGCCGTTACCCTCCGTGGGTTGAAGTCTCCATCAACGTGGATGTACGATAGCACCACCTATCGGAACCACGACAAAAATCTCCGTGTCTCCAAATTGCATTTGATCTTCTCCACCTCTCTTTACTACATGTGCAATTTACTTTCCGCTGCTTATACTCTAGAATTGCATGTGTAGGGTGATACTTGAATTGATCATAATTGTGAAACTGCCAAAAACTGTTCATGATCTAAAGGCAGAATTTTTATACTGTCAAGTAGTCTAATCACCCCCCATCTAGACATACTTTCGATCCTACAGTAAGACTCTACTTCCTTCTTTGGTGGATTGGCTCCAGGCGAGCTAGAATATGAGCTAGTACAAGGGTTCCTGTGCTCAGGAGGCGAGCTCAGGAGGGTTAGGAGGCTAGTGTTCTTGCTCCTTGTGCGGTGGATGTCTCATCCCCAGTTTCACCTTGCCCTAAGATAGCATTTGCCTGTTGCATCATGTTTCAATTTCTCAGAAACCTGAAATGGGGATGCTCAAACCCTAGCACTGAATGAATTTAACTAGGGTCAAATTAAAATCTTTTCAATGAGCCCAAAATGTCCCTTGGAAAAGTTCATCATTTTTGGATTGATTAAAAACCTCTGCCAAAAATGCTGCACATATTTCTAGGACCATTCTGGATTTTGAATTAAATCATATCCTATTTGCATTTGGGCATTTAAATTTTATATATTATTATAAATGCTCAAATAATCCCAAACTGAAATGTTCCATGTTGGTTATATGCTAAACAATGGGCATGGGCAGTTTGGTGAGTTTTGAAAGCGCCTAAGCATTTTTAGAAAAGCCACAAAGCTACAAAAGAAATAGATAATAGAAAACAGAAACTAAATCAGAAAAGACAGAGAGAAAGGAAGCCCACCTGAGCCACTTACCTGTGCGGCCCAGCACTGTAGCGGCCCAGCCCACCTCCCCTCGCGCGTCGTCTTCCTCGCGCCTACTGGCTCGGTGCGTGGCGCGCGCACAGCCGAGCCGCGGCCACCTCCTGCTTCGCGGTGGCAAGGCCCCGACCCCCCCTCTCCTCGCCAGCGCGACGCCCTGGCGGCCCTGGTTCTCTCCTCTCCCTCGCTGGACCTCTCCCTCTTCTCCTTCCCTCTCTCTCGCAGCCACTGAACGCCATCGCCGCCGCGCTCGCTGCCACCGCGGCCACCGGCCACCGCACGCCTCGCAAACATGCCCAGAAGAGTCGCCGCAGCCCTGTCTTCCTGTTCCCTCGACGTACCCAAGTTGGGGAGCACCGCAGCGCCTTCAACGCCGTCGTTCCCCTCCTCTGTGTTCGGTGACCGCCGTCGGCGATTCGTTGCCGTCAGGCCGCCCCCGGGCTCGCCGTCTTCTTCAAACGAACCGCCGTGAGCCCCTCTTGCTCTTCCCCCTATCCCCTTACCCATGCGCGTGCCGTAGCTCAAACCACCACCATGCCCGAGAACCTCCCGCCGCCGGTGATGTCACCGCCGATGCTGCAGCCACCGGGGCTTGAAAACGAGCCCGGCATCGTGCTCCGCACCCTCCCAGGAGTCGAAAAACCCCACCTGCTCGTCCTACGGTGCACCCCAACGCCGTTCCCGAGCACGCCCGAACTCCGGCCACCGCACTTCCCCTCGCCGCCGTCGTTCTGGTCCTCCCCGGGGCCGAGCTCTGTTTAATTAGTTTAGGTTTTTAATTAAGTTTTAATTGCTGTCATTAACCTCATTAGACACTGACTTGTGGGCCCCCGCGCCTAATTAGGTTAATCTATTTTTCCTGTTTAGCTTAGTACTAATCCGGTGGACCCCACATGGCAGTTTGACTTTGGTCAAGTCAACACTGACTGGTCCCACCTGCCATGCACACAAACCAGCCCTTAGACACTGACCAGTGGGCCCCACTGGTCAGGTTTGACTGGACCAGCCCCTGTTGACTTGCTGATGTCAGCATGACCTAGTGCTGACGCAGTAACTATTTTCTGGGATTTTAAATAAATCAGAAATGATTTATTTATTTCAGAAAATAGCCAAAACTTCTAAAAATCATAGAAATTAATCCATAACTCAGATGAAAATAATTTATATATGAAAATTGATCAGAAAAATTCAAGGAATCTGTTTATGGCATTTTCATGCATGTTTGAACAAGTTAAACCTGCTGATCAGGTCAAATCAATTAAATGGCATTTAAATAATCACATATGAAGTTTGAATTTGAACCTTTGGTTCAAACCAACTTCATTTAATTGTGTTGCTAGTTGCATCAGCTCAATCAACATCATATCGCCATTTCATGATCATGCATCATACTGCCGCATTGCATTGATTGTGTTCTCTCTTGTTTGTCGGTGCTTGTCCCCTTTCAGTAGACGTGTTCCGACGATGTGATCGATGACACCGATGAAGACTCAATGTTATCTTCAGAAGTGCCAGGCAAGCAAAACCCCATTGAGCATTCCGATACAATCCCACCCTCTCGCTCTTCCTCTCCTTTATTGCATTAGGACAACAACGCTTCAATTGTTACCTGCTGCGGTAGTTGAACCCCTTTCCACTGCATGACCCGTCATTGCCACAGTAAATAGTTGAAACCCACTAGTATGAGTAGGAGTTGTTTGAGCCATGTTGTGCCTACTCATTGATGCTTTCTGGTTATGCCTGCTATTGCTTAGAGTTGTGTCAGGTCTGATTCATCGGGGATGAATTGGAATGGTGACGAACATGTCCTAATGTGTGTGAGCTAAGTGTGTGAACACGATTTGGTAAAGGTAGTGATGAGAGGCCATGTAGGAGTACATGGTGGGTTGTCTCATTGAAACCGTCCTCAGGAACTGAGTTCTGTGTTGGTTGATCCATGAAACAGCTACTACCACACATTGAGCCCTGAAATATGACCCCGCTCGACTTATTGACTGCCCTTGTTCTCTGTCCAGGAGTTGCAACTAGTTTCTGGTGTTTGTAGTTTACTGGAGGTCGTGCGCAGTGCTGACCCTCGGGGTGGACTGTGACACGGCAGGTACGTGGCACGGTGTACCGATAGCCCGTTTGGTGACGCGGGAACCCTGTACACATCGTTTGGGGCCGTGAGCGACACCCCGGCCGGATCTCCCCATGGATGGAACCCAAATAGGCGATAAACCTGGACGAGAGACTTGAGTGGTTGGTTAGGTCATGGTCTACACCCACGTCGGTTTTCGCTTGAAGTCTACCGAGCACATGTCGTGTGCAGACGCTAAGTGGTGGAAACATGTGTGAAGAAGTACACCCCTGCAGGGTTATATATAATCTATTCGAATAGCCGTGTCCGCGGAAATGGACTTCTGGGTTGCCTATTACAGTTCATAGACAAGTGAAAGTGGATACTCTAAAACGCGCAAGATAAGCGTGAGTGCTATGGATGGCCTTCTCGTAGGGAGACGGGAGCGGATCCATAGTGGTGTATTGATTGGTGAATATGTGGACTCGTGTGCGCCACCTCAAAAGAGTTACTTGCAGTCGTAGTTTAGGATAGCCACCGAGTCAAAGCTGGCTTGCTGCAGTCAAACTCCACCACCCCCTTTGTTGATACTGATGCATATGTAGCTAGTTCTGATGTAAGTCTTGCTGAGTACCTTTGTACTCACGTTTGCTTAATTATGTTTTTGCATAGAGACTTCAGTCTCGCTAGTGGTTCCGCGTGGACTTCGACGTTTAGCTTGTTACCTCAGCTACGATCTTGTACCCTTGGGACGGTCTGGTAGATAGTCAGGCTTCTTAGTCTTTTTCATTTGTAGATGTCTGTACTCAGACATGTAATGCTTCCGTTGCCTGTATGCTCTGTATGTTGGGTCGTGTGACCTCTGATTGTAATAAATGCTATGATGGCTCTTCTGGGCCTTTATCTATATGAGTTGTTGAGTTATGTTGTGATGCCATGTTGTACAGCACATACTTGCATGTTATGCGTACGTGTAATGTGTATTGCTATGTGTGGGATCCGACACCTAGTTGTTTACCTTTGGTAGCCTATCTTATAGGGAAATGTCTCCTAGTGCTTCCACTGAGCCTTGGTAGCTTGCTACTGCTTCGGAACACTTAGGCTGGCCGGCATGTGTCCTTCTTCGTTCCTGTGTCTGTCCCTTAGGGGAAATGTCACGCGTTGTTCCTTTAAGTCCTTGTAGCTTGCTACGACTTGGGTTCATACGTTGATGACCGACACGTTCGTTGCTGGGTCATGTATGCATGTCTCTGTAATTTAGTGCCACTTTTGGTTTATAACTGGTCATGTCGGCCCGGGTTCTCTATCATATGGATGCTAGCGACACTATCATATACGTGTGCCAAAATGCGCAAACGGTCCCGGGCCAGGTAAGGTGGCACCCGTGGGGATACCGTGCGTGAGGCCGCAAAGTGATATGATGTGTTACAGGCTAGACCTGTGTGACTTAGGATCGGGGTCCTGACAGCTTTGGTATCAGAGCCTGACTGCCTGTAGGAATAGCAAGCCGAACTGGTCGAAGTTGTGTCTAGAAACTCTTTAGTTATGTAAGGGAATTGATTGTGGAAGGGACCGTAAGGCTCTTTTTACTCCTTTACCCTATGCCCTTCTGATCTGAGTCACCTTCTTATTCTACGGGGATTAAGAACTAGGATTCTCATTCCATTTATCAGGATCACGTTATTGTGGATTCAACTCTCAGTTCAGTTTATTCTACTTTTGTGTGTTCAATTGTTGATCTCAGAACCTTGACATTATGATGTTGAGTGGTTATACTCTTTTGCTTGGATCTCAAAGTATTTTCGAACAGTTACAGCCGTTATGTTGTCCGAGTCATCCCAGGTCTCTAAACAATCTGATGCATTTGCAAATCATTCCTACCTGTTCTTAATGTCCTTTTAGACCAGATTAATCACACTAGTCAGTGTGTTGAGGTACTCTGTTACCTCGACATATATGTTGGAGTTATTATTATGGCCCTAAGTATCTTAGAAGATCACCCAGTAATTTAACAATACCTTGTATCCTCAGGGTGATGATTCTGGCCGTGATTCCCAAAAGCATCCCGTGATGCCATTTAGTTAGTAGGCATTATATTCTGGGTTCTTGAATCCAAGATTCATTCTACCTACTTCATGTTGGTAGTATTTCCTCGTTCCTTTAGGATATTAGTAACCTTGTGATAGTCCTCGTGGTCCGTGGTATATCCTTCTTCCAAATACCATGAACCATCATGGCAGAAGTTCTCCTGAACCAAAAGATCACAACCCAAGTGCTCCTGAGTAGTACTCCATTCATATGTGACTCTGCCAATTCTACTTTCTGCATGGCTTATCCGGAAGAAATATGTTGAACCGTTCGACATGTTAATCTATGCATCCACAACTCAGAAGTTATATGTTCCTCTGAGTTGCCCCTTTTGGTTGTATTATGACCCTCGTCTATCAGTTGATAGTCAGGAGTAGTTGTGCACTCGTGTTCATCGATGCCTTTTACTCTTGTGGTCCGTCAAGCCATTCTATTCTGGAATGACTAGGAGAAACAAACTCCAGTACCTTATCCATATCCAGGATTGGGTCAAAGAAGTTGTACTTCGCAGATGAAGAATGCTAATCCAGCTTCTAAACTGTTCTGTCCTGGAGTATTACCATTTTTATGTCAAGAATATCCTGGGAATTGCACATCATCCTATGAACTCTTGATACAATAATACTTCTCACCATCGTCGTCCATTCCTCGGTCTCCGCGTTGTTATAACCGGAATACCGACAAGTGAATTGTGATGTGTGAAATCAATACTCTAATGGACGATAATCTCATTCTTAGCATGATGGTTACCGAATCATCATCCTAAGATTGATCGTGCTACCTAGTCCACTTTCTTGGTGCACTCCTTGATTGATGAGTTAGGATTTTGGTAAGTCCTCGCTCATTTGATCATATCGTCTTGCCTTGAAAAGCAAGATGGTTCTCGAGCTTAGTAACATATTGGTGGTTCGTGATTTTCTGAATATCTTCTCGGAAGTATTACCAGGTTGTCACCTGACCGCTATGTTAAGTTCGTGATCAAGCTGGTTCTTTATAAACCACCACTTCTCCAAGAATCTGTGATGGATACCCTGAGCTAGCCGGTTAAGCTAAACGACAACTTGGAGAGTTGGAAGATAAAAGCTTGCCTGACTTAGTTCCTTCCAAGGGATATCTTTTGTGTGTGTGTTGAAGAAAGATGATATCTTGATCGATTGATCCTCGTGATCAATTGTTGGATCTATTGTCTTACTAAAACTTTGATTTGAGTGTGGGCTATCATCAAATCAAATCAGAACCAACGATGCTCTTAATGTTGTCTTACTCGTGGTTGATCCCTCGAGCATACACCATTACATCTATTGGTCTGACCAATACTATCACTTGTTCACATAATTATGGAATTCCATCTCCATGGAAACCTGGATGAATTGTTGTTGAGCCCATCAGCAACACTGCTATCTTCTCCATGATTTTGTAGGACATTAAGCTAGTGTTGGAAACTTTGTAAGCATTGCCTTTGTGTCCCGTTCATGAGGTATATGTTGGATGAGAGAAGAGATTTTCCCAAATTCATGTGTAATTGATGCAAGTTGTCACCGTGAGTTCGAGAAAGTTGTTTTGCTTCCTGTGGAATCATCCCAAGTCAGTCATGCATACGTGCGAAGTATTCTATGGTTTGGAGATTTGCAACCTTCACTCTATATGTATCCCTAGCACACCAAGCCACTGATTGATTTGTTCAAAGAAAAGAAGTTCAAATGCTATTCCCGAAGGGCCCGGACGGACATGCACAAGACTTCGCTATCTCCAATGATGATTCCCAATCTGAACTCGATAGTATTTTTTTATAAGACTACTATGTGGTCACGTTTGTCTGGGACAACGTGTTCACAGGTACGTAGCAGAACCAGCTCATGTTTTGGAGCTTGCTATCGTAGCTCACTCCCCAAGAATCTCGCAACGCCATCTCGTCGATTTGTGTTGTAAACTTTCATTTTTCCTTCTAGACTCGATGAGTCTGGAATATCCTGACACCAACCAGAACTGAATCTCAGGCAGATATGATGGTTGGTGCATTTCCCAAGAGCTATAATATTGGTCTCTCGATAACCGGTAAAGTGGATGTCGTGGCCAACACACCCAGCCGGAAGACCTATTGTTGTAGAATCTTGATTGAAGAGGTTGGCCACCTCCCCATAAGAACTTCGTAGGACTTACTCCCTAGTTGTTCCTTATGGATTCTTGTGCCCCTGAAGTCCGACCTTTTATTTGACGTTCTAGGTGCCAAACCATTATAATAAATGGGTTGTGCTAGCACATCAAGGAGAACATTAGAAGCGGAGTGCTAAATGTCTCTCGGTCGATCATCCAGATTTCGTCCCCTTGGCCTCGCCAAGGTGAAATCCGAGAAGGTGTTATCTTCCTTTGCATCTGCATCATCCATCATTATTCATCATGGTAGTATGTGATGTTGCCAGGATCCTTGACACGATTATTGGTAAAACTTTGATGAATATGGGAATGCTCAAGTTCTTGAGAGCACGCACAAGCACTAGGTGTTATCCTCGACACCAACCGGGATTGCTCCTAGTGCTCTTGGTTATGCTATAACCCCTCAAGAGTAGAATTACTCTCTACTGTTGAGATTCTTCCAGTTACCAGAATCATTCCCAGCATTTGCATTTTGTTCCCAACTTGCACCGCCAATGTGCCATTTTACCATGGATCCCATCCATTTCCGGTGACAAGAAAAATCAACCTTGGCATTGTCTTTTACAAGGCAGTCCACATCATCCATTCTAGATGGAGAATGTCATTCTTTCGGACACCGTCAAACGGTTGATTGTGATTTGCCTCCGGCTGGTATAGAGAGTTTCAATGACCTCTATATCAAAAGTAATTCTTTTTGCCACTTAAGGGAGTAACTCTACGAGTCACCTCCTCTAAGGTACCCCGCCTGGTGACATCGATCACCCTCTTCTTAGGTGTGGAATTATTGCCATTAGGTGAACCTTCATCATTATTTCACTACATCCCTCTGGAGGTGTACTCCGTGTCTCAGCTCAAGAGATGTTTCAACGTCTCACTCCATAAGCTGATCTTGAATTGCTTGATCTTTCGGAATATCAATGTTTTAGAATTTCTCCCATCATCACCGTTTGGACGAAGATCTCGAAAGCAAGGAAGCCAGGATCAACATGAGGCAAGCAATCAACACTTATATAGAGGACACTTGGATCATGAAGTTTGTGTTAGTTAGTGTCCCCTCTGATATCTTATCTCACGTCCTGAATCTTGGGACGAGATTCTTATTTAGTGGGGGTGAGTTGTCACATCCCCAGTTTCACCTTGCCCTAAGATAGCATTTGCCTGTTGCATCATGTTTCAATTTCTCAGAAACCTGAAATGGGGATGCTCAACCCCTAGCACTAAATGAATTTAACTAGGGTCAAATTAAAATCTTTTCAATGAGCCCAAAATGTCCCTTGGAAAAGTTCATCATTTTTGGATTGATTAAAAACCTCTGCCAAAAATGCTGCACATATTTCTAGGACCATTCTGGATTTTGAATTAAATCATATCCTATTTGCATTTGGGCATTTAAATTTTATATATTATTATAAATGCTCAAATAATCCCAAACTGAAATGTTCCATGTTGGTTATATGCTAAACAATGGGCATGGGCAGTTTGGTGAGTTTTGAAAGTTCCTAAGCATTTTTAGAAAAGCCACAAAGCTACAAAAGAAATAGATAGTAGAAAACAGAAACTAAATCAGAAAAGACAGAGAGAAAGGAAGCCCACCTGAGCCAGTTACCTGTGCGGCCCAGCAGTGTAGCGGCCCAGCCCACCTCCCCACGCGGGTCGTCTTCCTCGCGCCTACTGGCTCGGTGCGTGGCGCGCGCACAGCCGAGCCGCGGCCACCTCCTGCTTCGCGGTGGCAAGGCCCCGACCCCCCCTCTCCTCGCCAGCGTGATGCCCTGGCCGCCCTGGTTCTCTCCTCTCCCTCGCTGGACCTCTCCCTCTTCTCCTTCCCTCTCTCTCGCAGCCACTGAACGCCATCGCCGCCGTGCTCGCTGCCACTGCGGCCACCGGCCACCGCACGCCTCGCAAACATGCCCAGAAGAGTCGCCGCAGCCCCGTCTTCCTGTTCCCTCGACGTACCCAAGCTGGGGAGCACCGCAGCGCCTTCAACGCCGTCGTTCCCCTCCTCTGTGTTCGGTGACCGCCGTCGGCGATTCGTCGCCGTCAGGCCGCCCCCGGGCTCGCCGTCTTCTTCAAACGAACCGCCGTGAGCCCCTCTTGCTCTTCCCCCTATCCCCTTACCCATGCGCGTGCCGTAGTTCAAACCACCACCGTGCCCGAGAACCTCCCGCCGCCGACGATGTCACCGCCGACGCTGCAGCCACCGGGGCTTGAAAACGAGCCCGGCAACGTGCTCCGCACCCTCCCAGGAGTCGAAAAACCCCACCTGCTTGTCCTACGGTGCAACCCAACGCCGTTTCCGAGCACGCCCGAACTCCGGCCACCGCACTTCCCCTCGCCGCCGTCGTTCTGGTCCTCCCCGGCGCGAGCTGATGGCTCCGTTTGATGCGGACGAGGACCAGCATCACCCCAAGCCCCTCCACCGCTCTTTTGGTCGCCGGAGGGCGTTTTCCGACGCGCTCCGCCGTCTCGGCACTCGCCGTCGGCGAGCCGCCGGCCAGTTGACCCACCTGACCAGGGGTTTGATTTCCCCTGAGTCACTGACTCGTTGGGCCGAGCTCTGTTTAATTAGTTTAGGTTTTTAATTAAGTTTTAATTGCTGTCATTAACCTAATTAGACACTGACTTGTGGGCCCCCGCGCCTAATTAGGTTAATCTATTTTTCCTGTTTAGCTTAGTACTAATCCGGTGGACCCCACATGGCAGTTTGACTTTGGTCAAGTCAACACTGACTGGTCCCACCTGCCATGCACACAAACCAGCCCTTAGACACTGACCAGTGGGCCCCACTGGTCAGGTTTGACTGGACCAGCCCCTGTTGACTTGCTGATGTCAGCATGACCTAGTGCTGACGCAGTAACTATTTTCTGGGATTTTAAATAAATCAGAAACGATTTATTTATTTCAGAAAATAGCCAAAACTTCTAAAAATCATAGAAATTAATCCATAACTCAGATGAAAATAATTTATATATGAAAATTGATCAAAAAAATCAAGGAATCTGTTTATGGCATTTTCATGCATGTTTGAACAAGTTAAACCTGCTGATCAGGTCAAATCAATTAAATGGCATTTAAATAATCACATATGAAGTTTGAATTTGAACCTTTGGTTCAAACCAACTTCATTTAATTGTGTTGCTAGTTGCATCAGCTCAATCAACAGCATATTGCCATGTCATGATCATGCATCATACTGCCGCATTGCATTGATTGTGTTCTCTCTTGTTTGTCGGTGCTTGTCCCCTTTCAGTAGACGTGTTCCGACGATGTGATCGATGACACCGATGAAGACTCAATGTTATCTTCAGAAGTGCCAGGCAAGCAAAACCCCATTGAGCATTCCGATACAATCCCACCCTCTCGCTCTTGCTCTCCTTTATTGCATTAGGACAACAACGCTTCAATTGTTACCTGCTGCGGTAGTTGAACCGCTTTCCACTGCATGACCCGTCATTGCCACAGTAAATAGTTGAAACCCACTAGTATGAGTAGGAGTTGTTTGAGTCATGTTGTGCCTACTCATTGATGCTTTCTAGCTATGCCTGCTATTGCTTAGAGTTGTGTCAGGTCTGATTCATCGGGGATGAATTGGAATGGTGATGAACATGTCCTAATGTGTGTGAGCTAAGTGTGTGAACACGATTTGGTAAAGGTAGCGATGAGAGGCCATGTAGGAGTACATGGTGGGTTGTCTCATTGAAACCGTCCTCAGGAACTGAGTTCTGTGTTGGTTGATCCATGAAACAGCTACTACCACACCTTGGGCCCTGAAATATGACCCCGCTCGACTTATTGACTGCCCTTGTTCTCTGTCCAGGAGTTGCAACTAGTTTCTGGTGTTTGTAGTTTACTGGAGGTCGTGCACAGTGCTGACCCTCGGGGTGGACTGTGACACGGCAGGTACGTGGCACGGTGTACCGGTCGCCCGTTTGGTGACGCGGGAACCCTGTACACATCGTTTGGGGCCGTGAGCTACACCCCGGCCGGATCTCCCCACGGATGGAACCCAAATAGGCGATAAACCTGGACGAGAGACTTGAGTGGTTGGTTAGGTTGTGGTCTACACCCACGTCGGTTTTCGCTTGAAGTCTACCGAGCACATGTCGTGTGCAGACGCTAAGTGGTGGAAACATGTGTGAAGAAGTACACCCCTGCAGGGTTATATATAATCTATTCGAATAGCCGTGTCCGCGGAAATGGACTTCTGGGTTGCCTATTACAGTTCATAGACAAGTGAAAGTGGATACTCTAAAACGCGCAAGATAAGCGTGAGTGCTATGGATGGCCTTCTCGTAGGGAGACGGGAGCGGATCCATAGTGGTGTATTGATTGGTGAATATGTGGACTCGTGTGCGCCACCTCAAAAGAGTTACTTGCAGTCGTAGTTTAGGATAGCCACCGAGTCAAAGCTGGCTTGCTGCAGTCAAACTCCACCACCCCCTTTGTTGATACTGATGCATATGTAGCTAGTTCTGATGTAAGTCTTGCTGAGTACCTTTGTACTCACGTTTGCTTAATTATGTTTTTGCAGAGAGACTTCAGTCTCGATAGTGGTTCCGCGTGGACTTCGACGTTTAGCTTGTTACCTCAGCTACGATCTTGTACCCTTGGGAGGGTCTGGTAGATAGTCAGGCTTCTTAGTCTTTTTCATTTGTAGATGTCTGTACTCAGACATGTAATGCTTCTGTTGCCTGTATGCTCTGTATGTTGGGTCGTGTGACCTCTTATTGTAATAAATGCTATGATGGCTCTTCTGGGCCTTTATCTATATGAGTTGTTGAGTTATGTTGTGATGCCATGTTATACAACACATACTTGCATGTTATGCGTACGTGTAATGTGTATTGCTATGTGTGGGATCCGACACCTAGTTGTTTACCTTTGGTAGCCTATCTTACAGGGAAATGTCTCCTAGTTCTTCCACTGAGCCTTGGTAGCTTGCTACTGCTTCGAAACACTTAGGCTGGCCGGCATGTGTCCTTCTTCGTTCCTGTGTCTGTCCCTTAGGGGAAATGTCACGCGTTTTTCCTTTAAGTCCTTGTAGCTTGCTACGACTTGGGTTCATACGTTGATGACCGACATGTTCGTTGCTGGGTCATGTATGCCTGTCTCTGTAATTTAGTGCCACTTTTGGTTTATAACTGGTCATGTCGGCCCGGGTTCTCTGTCATATGGATGCTAGCGACACTATCATATACGTGTGCCAAAATGCGCAAACGGTCCCGGGCCAGGTAAGGTGGCACCCGTGGGGATACCGTGCGTGAGGCCGCAAAGTGATATGATGTGTTACAGGCTAGACCTGTGTGACTTAGGATCGGGGTCCTGACAGCGGAAAAGTGTGTCCGTCCGTCCCCTTTGCAGTGGGAGTTCTATATACTTATATAGGCGGCCACGGTCCTCTTCCCCCAAAATCTTTAGGCGGGAAGGGATCCCACAACGGCCATTTTTGAGCGGGAACACAAGGATGTTCCTACCCTGACAAAAGCAGTCTTCGCCTGCAAAAGGATCAGGCGATGACGCGGTTGTGGGCTCGACGATGACATCCTTCTTGTCGTCCTTGCGGTCTTTGGTCTCGTTGCACCAATGAGGAAACCTTTGCCCCGCTCCTCGGGAACGTGCGGCTGCGCTGTCCCACATGCACTGAAATGGTAACTGCGCCGCTGGCATACACTGGCACCCGCTGGCGCGGTGGGTCACCGCTGATATCACTGCCTCCTCCAGAGGCAGACTTGGCCTTGGGTTCTCCGCCGCTCCGGAGCACCTTGTCGAGGCTGCTCCTGAGGAGGTCTTGACGTCGTTCTCCTCGCGAGGCTTGGCTTCCTCGCGAGGGTCTTGAGCAACTGCTTGATCAACTGGGCCGTACTAGGCCGTGGTAAGAGCGTGTCGCGGCCCGCAGATAGGCATGTCTGGGTACCCTGGTTCCTAGTACGCCGACAACAATGCCCCCATAGGCTAGACTTTAGGGTTTAGCCACTATGATCTCGAGGTAGATCAACTCTTGTACTCATATTTATCCATATTAATTTAGCATGAAGTAGGGTATTACCTCGATCAAGAGGGCCCGGACCTGGGTAAACATCGTGTCCCCAGTCTCTTGTTACCATCGATCCTCTAAATGCATAGCTTGGCCCCCCTACCCAATATCTGCCGGTTTTGACACCGACAATGGTGCTTTCATTGAGAGCTCCGCTGTGCACTCGTAATGAGAGATCGATGGCTCGTCTCATCATCAACGACGGGATCACCCTCGGAAACAGCCTAGCTGTTGGCCAGGTTCTCTAGCTCGGCGGGTTCGCTGTATGCGCCCGCATGGCCTCTGTGCCAGCCGCTCTCCCTGCGGCCATCGAGCACCACCTTTATGCCGATTCTGGCCACTCTGATGACACGACCTTGGCAGAACTCTCGCCCATAAACGAGCTGCTTGATCACATCTCCGCCCTGGGGCTTTCATCGCCAGGAGATCAGATTGGACTTAAAATCGGCCATGATGAGATCGATCTTTCTCCGATCACTGACCGAGTAGCAGCAGATGAGGATGGAGCCACAGAGACTTCTCCTCTCCAGACGGAGACCATAATAGTTCGGATCTCCGAACCCATTCAGCCGAACACGTCTCGGTCGAGAGACGCTTTATGTTCTTTGAGCTGTAGGACTGACACCGGACCCGAAAGGCGATTAGATCCTGTGGAATCTGGATTGTCACCACCAGAGGTTGTCAAAACCCCGAATATCACTTTGGGTCGGGATTCAAATTTCCAACACCCACCCACTCTGGGAAAAACTCTACAAGTAAATCTAAACTCCCGGACATAGATGATCTCACAAACATACATCAGCAGCCCGAGGAAACGATCAACCACTTATGGGCTAGATTCCTACTTGTTAAAAACAAGATCAGCGACTGCTGTGATGACAAAGTGGTCTCCCTATTTAACCACAATTGCACGGACGAGGGAGTCTTGAACGCCCTCAACCAACGTTGTGTTCCGAGTTTCACAGAATTATCGCAGTTACTACAGAAGTATTGTGAAATGGAAAATACTTGGAAAGCCCAGAATACACCTCTAGAACAGTCCATATCTGGATAGTACATTATCAAGGCTAAACGGACATACCCTAGCAGGTCATCCCATAACATGCCAATTGGCAATAAAAACAAACCTTTTTTAAGGTTTAGGTCTGTACTGGACGAACTACTCGATCCACCTTGCCAAATACACGCAACCCCGGACAATGCCCCTAACCATTGCCTTAGAGCACACTGGCTACTCCGGCAGGTAGCAAAAAGTGGTATGGCTTCTTGCCACCACCGTACCGAGAGAGAGGGACGTCGACGTCTTCACCATCTTCGAGACGTTCTCCTGAAATAACCGCCGCAAGAGAGCAAATTGCGAACTTGCCGAGGTTTACCAAACTAGCTCTGCAAGCCCATGGAGCGACACAGCAATTGGTTTTTCTGCCGATGACGCACCTCGAGTCCGGCCGATGCGAGCATCAACAGCTCTTGTACTAGATCCAATAGTGGACGGCTTCCGCCTCACAAAAGTACTTATGGACAGAGGAAGCGGACTAAATCTCATATATGAGGAAGCGCTTGCAATGATGTAGGTCGATAAATACCGCATTGAGCACACCAACACAAACTTTAGGGGAATTATACCAAGCCGCGAGGCACGGTGTTCGGGAAGCATTATGCTCGACGTAGTATTCGGCACACCCGACAACTACAGACAGGAGGAACTACTCTTCCACATTGTTCCCTTTCATAGCGGATACCACGCTCTTCTAGGAGGGAACGCTCTCTCACGCTTTCAAGCTATACCCCTTTACGGGTACATGAAGCTTAAAATGCCACGACCCTATGGACTGATCACATTAACAAGTGATTCGGATAGAGCACTCCGCACCGAAAACAAGACGGCATCCTTAGCCTTAGAGGCATTATCCGAAGCCCTCACGGCCGAAGAATTAACTACCCTACGATCAAAGGTAGATAAGGACGACATGATCCTCGCAGAAAGATAGAAGTCTACCTCCTTCAAGCCAGCAGATGAAATCATCAAATTTCAAGTGTACCCAATGAACCCTAATAAATCAGCATCCATCGGTGCACAGCTGGATCCGGCGGTGGACAGTGCGTTATGCACCATCCTTCGGGAAAATTGGGATATATTCGCCTGGCACCCTTCAGATATGCCGGGAATCCCACGCAAGCTAGCCGAACACAACCTCAATATTATCAAAGGGTTCAAACCGGTCAAGCAGTCACTGTGACAGTTTTCCGAACCCAAAATACAAGCAATGGGAGAAGAGCTAGCCAAGCTATTAGAAGCCGGATTCATCAAAGAAATTAAACACCCGGATTGGCTAGCCAACCTAGTCATGGTACCTTAGAAGGATAAATCCTGGTGCCTCTGCTTCGACTTCATAGACCTGAATAAGTCCTGCCCAAAGGAACCCTTTCCTTTGCCTTGCATTGATCAAATTATCGATGCAACGGCCAGACAAGACTCGCTGTGCTTCCTTGATGCTTATTCCAGATACCATCAGATAAAGAAGAAGGAATCCGATTAGGCCGCAACAACATTTATCACCCCGTACGTCCCTTTTTGTTTCAACACTATGCCCTTTGGACTTAAAAATGCTAGTGCCACATATAAACACATGATTCAAACATGCTTAGAAAATCAAATTGGCTAAACAGTGGAGGCATATGTTGACGACAAACTAAACACGTCGAGACTTTGGTGGAGGATCTCCGCCTTACGTTTGCTAACCTCCGAGAATACGACATAAGCCTCAATCCGGAAAAATGTGTATTCGACATTCTAACCCAGCTGGATCAAAGCTATTAGGGTTCATCGTATGCCATAGACAAATCAAAGCTAACCCAGCCAAAATCTGGGCCCTGTCAGAACTCAAAATACCAACCGATCTCAAGCAAGTGCAAAAGCTAGCAGGCTGCGTAGTAGCCTTATGGCGCTTCATCTCCAAATTAGGGGAAAAAGCATTGCCACTTTACAGATTGCTATGACGCACTGATAATTTCGAATGGACGAATGCGGCCATAGCTGGATTGGAAGAAATAAAAGCTCTCCTAGCGAGAAACCCAATCCTAGCTGCCCCTGGTGTTGGAGAACCAATGCTGCTGTATATATCACCCACTTAGTGAGTGTCGTGCTCGTTGTAGAGCGAGCCGAAGAGGGATATAAATTCCCTATTCAAAAACCCGTATACAATGTATCCGAGGTTCTAACACCGTGCAAATCACGGTACCCCCATTATCAGAAAATTTCTATGGAGTCTTCATGTCATCTTGAAAACTCCGACACTACTTTCAAGAGTGTTCGATCACACTGGCATCCGAGGTACCACTCAACGATATTATAAACAATAAAGATGCCACGGGACGCATAGACAAATGGGCCATCGAGCTCTTAATGTTCGAAATATCCTATAAGCCACGCCGGACTATTAAATCACAGGTGTTGGCCGACTTTGTCACAGAATGGACCGAAGCCGAACTCCCTAAAGAGTACGGCTCATACTCCCACTAGACAATGTACTTCGACGGTTCTAAAATGCTAGCCGGATTGGGGGCTGGCGTAATATTGGTAACTCCTACCGGGGATAAAGTCCGGTACGTTCTCCAAATTAAGTACACGGACTCGAACAATGCGGCCGAATACGAGGCTCTATTACAGGGTCTCCGCCTCGCTGTATCCATGGGCGTACAACGCCTCGAGGTACGTGGAGACTCAAACCTCGCTATCTCCCAAATTAACGGAGATTTTGATGCGAAAGATTCAAAAATGGCTGCTTATCGCAATGCTATATTGAAAATATCGGCTCGATTTGAGGGGTTGGAATTCCATCACGTAGCCCGGGATAATAACCAGGCCGCTGACGTACTCGCTCGTATGGGCGCTAAACCTGACCCCGTCCCACCTAACACATTTGTCGAAAGGCTATTTAAGCCATCAGTAACATGGTAGGACGCGAGCAGCGATACGAATTCGGATCCAAACACACACCTAGCCGAACTCAATCAAGACATCATCGGAGACCCAAACATGGAGATAACTCCTTCGGCTCACGAAATCATGGCTGTCATAGCCCCGCGGACAGAGCCCTTCCTAGCTTACCTTAAAAGGCAGGAACTCCCCGATGATCAAAATGAGGCCCGCCACATAGTCTGGCGTTCTAAAGCCAACAAAGTTCACGAAGGTGAACTATATAAGAAAAGGTGCACCTCTGAAGAGGAGGGAAGGCAAATTCTCGCTGACATACACGCTGGAATGGGCGGCCATCACGCCGCAGCACGGGCGCTCGTAGGCAAAGTTTTCCGCGCTAGCTTTTACTAGCCCACTGCCCGAGCTGATGCCCAAACCTTATTCCAACACTACGTTGGCTGCCAGCTCTTTGCAAATCAAAGTCACATGCCTCCCACCACTCTGCGAACAATCCCCATTACTTGGCCTTTTGTGGACTGGGGGCTTGATATAGTCGGACCCCTTAAAGGGGGAAGTCGTAAAAGGAAAACCTCATTGGTGATGGTAGATAAATTCACTAAATGGATAGAAGCCAAGCTAGTAAAAATAGCTGAAGCAGGGCCTGTGATAGATTTTATATCCGTCGTACTACACTGTTATGGTGTCCCGCATAGTATTATCACAGATAATGGCTCCAATTTCCTAGCTGACGAGGTAAAAAATTGGTGCGCAATGGAAGGTATTAAACTTGACTATGCTTCTGTATACCATCCTCAAACAAATGGTCAAGTCGAAAGAGTCAATTGTCTGATAATGAACGGCATTAAACCCTAACTAGTGCGCTCCCTACGGGAGTTTGATAAACACTGGGTCGAAGAGCTTGACTCCCTACTCTGGGGGCTGCGGACCACACCCAATCGTACGACCTGATATACACCTTTTATCATGGTGTACAGCGCAGAGGCTGTTCTCCCATGCGACATTATTCATGACTCGCCTCGAGTGCGCATGTACGAGGAGAGAGAAGCCGATCTAGATCGGCAGGACGACCTCGATGGACTTGAAGAGGAGCGTGACACAGCGCAAGCGCGTTCCGCATTCTATCAACAACAGACCAGGCGATACCTGAGCAGAGAAGTGCGGGCCAAGACATACAACATTGGCGAACTCGTTTTACGCCTCCCGGAGAAGAAAAAGGACAAGCTCAAACCAAAATGGGTGGGCCCCTTCATTATCGACGAAGTACTCTCCGGTGGAGCCTACCGCCTTCGCAATGCACAGGATAACCGCCTTCAGCCGAACTCGTGGAGCGCTGCCAGGCTCCGATGATTTTTGGCATAGTAAGGTAACATTTTTTCCTCCTTGCAATTTAGGTCTTGTCTTTTACTTTTTCATTTTTTCTCTTTTCCTTTTTATATTTGTCCCTCATTGGCAAATATTCGGCTCACCCGAACTGCCACAGGATAAGTACATCCTCGAATGTATCTACCCCAAATATACCTAGGGGCTTTTTTAACGAAGCCCATTATAAATAAAGCTTATTGCTTAAAATGTTGTCTATTTTTACAGTTCATCCTTGCCATGATATGCACCGATATGACTTAAGTTCTGGCCAAGCTAGGTTGCGTGGCTCCTATGCTTACCCCTACGTTCCCGATTATTCGGCTAGGGTGTAAAGGGAGCACCTCTACGATTGTTACAACTGGGTAATCCGGATAAGTACCTCAGACTGGGTGAAGCCGAAAGCTAGCGCTCTTAAGGGAATAATTGGTCGGCGGATACATGGCATATTGCATTCTAAAGCGTATTTTAAAAACTACCATAGTATATGGCATCCTACAATCCTTTTCATACGGATTAAAAGCTTAGGCCCGCATTTGTATGCACGCCGACCCAGGGAAAGGAACCCCTAACAGAACTATTCTCTCTAGAAGATGTTTCTTACGTTAAACAGTAATATAACATAACTCCCTGAACACGGTTTGTCTGTTCAAGCAATTATGACCGGATAGCCTGGTTTCCGAACATAACACGTGTTCAGCACAGATATAGTATTCAGAAGCACTCCAGCCTTTGGGTTTATGGAGGCTAAAGCAGATGGTGGGCCATGACAACCTTTTTTATAGATTCTGCCAGAGATAAGTTTGACGGTTAAAGTACATTAATACATAAAATCAAAAAACTACTCTTTTTCTATTCCCTCTATCAGGTTGTCTAGCTTCCAGTCCTGTTGGGAAAGCTTAGCAGCTATCTCTACTTGGTCATAGACAAAATGCAGAGGAATTTCTTGCCCATCGGACCCTCGAGGTCCCACACGGGCCATATGATTTCGATCAAGACAAGTGTAGCGCGTCTTCACCATGGCGCGGGCTTATTGAGCACACATGCGGCATGTCGATGCTTTGCATAGTTCGTAGCGGCTTCGAGCCCCTTTGAACAGGTCCGACAAATCCTCCATAGTTTCTGGAGGTGAGTTGCCAGGCCATAGAGCTTTGGCCATACTCTTCATGACCTTCCGAGCCCGTTCATGGACCCTGAAGAGCTCTTGTAGCATGTCACCCTCAAAACCGGACACTCCGCCTTCAGGCTTCCGAGTCAACAAACATGCAGGAAAAGTTTTATAAGAAACTTTCAAAATAAGAGACTATAAGGAGAGCTAGGTATAAGAGACATACTAAACATGCCGGTTTTTAGCCTCCGGTTCTCTTCCAAGGCGCTTGAGAGTTGGGCCTTTACACCCTTTAGCTCCTGTTCGAGCCTAATATTTCTATCCTACGCTAGGTTCCTTTTCTCTATAGCTTACATCAGTGCACGCTCGCCAGTGGTTGTTTCCCCTTCGTCAATTTTTTTGTCCGCTAAACCAGCCCTTCGCTCCCTCTCCAGTTAGTTGGTCGATCCTGTTGCTGTATTACATGTTAGTATAAACATAATCAGCAGAACTATCATAGTTTCCGGACACAATCATTCTTACCACCAGCATCCGTTTCGGATTGCTTAGAATTTTTCAATTCTGCGAGCTGAGTCCGGCACTCTTCAAGTTCCTTGGATAAAGAGTTATTCTTTTCTCGAAGCACCTAAAAAATATACAACGATCCTCAAATCAGTTGTACCATCTGCTTTAAGTCTAGGGGGCTACTGGCATGGGAACACTCAAAATGAACACTTACCCGCATATTTCTTGAAAGCTGATGAGTGGCTCCGGCTAGTCCATCTTGAGCAGCTCGGATATAGGCATCTGCGGAGTTGAGGGCGTTAAACGACTCCTCAGAAAAAGTGGGGGTCACACATGGCTGCTTTCTTCCGCCGATGAATCATCGCAACCTCCACTTCGGAATTGGTAGCTGACACTTCATCCGAATCCTCCGGGAGAGGACAATCCGGCACCGAATTAGCATTTACCCCTGACGGGCCTGATGCCAAATTGACTGGAGCTTGGCCTGCATTGCCTCCGGAGACAGTCCGGTATGTATTCCTCCTAAAAGGAAGAAACAAAGTGGAAAGTTATAATACCGATTTCACCACCCAGCACATATTAAAACAAACATACCTCTTTGAAGGTTCGCTGGTGTTCGCGGTCGTTTTTTGTTTCAAGGCCTCGCCCGACGCGGGAGCCACCCTCTCAGTTAGCAGTCTACGCGCAGTTCACATAAGGAGCCCCGTCCTTGTTCAAGTATGATAGAATACAGTGGGGATGGCGCATTGGGAATCTTCTCTTTTGAATAGATATGTCCAGAAATACTTACACGGGAGGAAGGAATGAGGCCTAGGTAATCGTCTACTATATGCACCAGGGGACCCTCACGGCAGGCTTGGAAGAAGACTCCTTCTTCTAGCTCTATACTTACGTCCAGATCTTCATCGTATCCAGGGCCCGCATTTTGAAACTGGTCCTCTGGCTACGGGGCAGGACTGTTAATCCCCTCGATCACATTCCTCCACTCCTATTAGGAGAAGTCTAGTTCAGTTTGGGTAATATATCATAACGAAGGAAAAATGGGCGGTCATGAGAGAAACTCACCAGTCAGGAGGATTGTACATTGAAAAACCCTCCCGGCACGTCAGACGAATGAATTCTTGTTTCTCTCCCTTATAGAGACCTTCCAGGACAGCGGCTAGAGAGGCAGGATCATCTAGACCTAGGCGTAAGCAGCGCGAGGCATCATCCACTACAAAAAAATACACTTATGTGATGATACGTGTTTGTCACAGTAGGTCACGTTTTCTGTCATGCATGTATATCCATGACAAATTTATGACAGAATCAAGATAGTCATACCTGTGCGGTCGTAGAAGTGTTCCATTACATTACCAAAATTATCATCACGGAAGTGTCCACTTCCATGGCGATAAATCGTGTGTCACAAAAGTGCTTTCGTCAAGGGTGACCGACACGTGGCATCCACCGTAACGGAACGCCGTTAAGCTATCGGGTCCAGTTTTGGATCCGATAACCCGTTAACAGCCTGGACCAATGGGGATTTTCCACGTGTAAAATTCTGATTGGCTGACGGAAACACGTGTCAGCTCCGCGTTGGCACAGGTGTCACTCATCCAATGGGCGAGATGCGCCTATGATATGTTGACACGTGGATCGGCCCAAAAGTGGCCCATAAAGTTTAAATGGGCCGGCCCAACTAAAGGCCCACAAGATTTAGCGGACCATAATGGGCCGGCCCAACTAAAGGCCCTCTAGATTTTGCGGACCATAATGGGCCAGCCGAGCTAAAGGCCCAAGAGATTTTGCGGGCAATAATGGGCCGACCCAGGTAAAGGCCCATAAGATTTTTGCGGGCCATAATGGGCCAGCCAAGGTGAAGGCCCGCAAATTTTTTGTGGACCATAATGGGCCGGCCTACCTAAAGACCCATGAGATTTCGCCAACATTAATGGGCCGGCCCAGCTGTAGGCTCACAAGATTTTGAGGACCTAGTAGGCCGGTCCATTAACTGGATGCCATGTTTTCGGCCAAACGCCGGCCCATATTTGATCCAGTCCATTAATGGCCTGCCACATTCCGGGTCTAATAATGGTCGATATGATATTCGGCCCGACAAAAGCCTACCACGTTCTGGGCCAAATTACGGCCCAGATCAGGTCCGGCCCTTTAAGAGGCTTTGGGCTAAATTATGGCCCATATTAGATTCGGCCCGTCAACTAGATGCTATGCTTTTGGGCCCACTTGCTAAAGGCCCATTTAGTAATTTGTCCTAATATTCGTTTCATCCTGTTAAGGGCCTGTTTAACATTTCGGCCCTATATTAATTTCGGCCTTTAAAAGCCCGTCATATAGTTGGGCCTAACTACGGCCCGGTTTGCATCCGGCCTGCTCGCGGCCGATAATCTGATTGGGCCAAACAAGGACCAAGACAATTTTGGCCTGTTATAAGCCCGTGATTTGATTGGCACATTCATGGGCCAGGGTCTATTTTGGCCTGCTACCGGCCCGTGAGCTGTTCGGCATGTTTCAGGCCCAACCTACTTTTCGCCTCCTAAAGGCCCATTAAATTTTCTTGGGAAAATTGGGCCGGCGGTTTACTCGGCCTAGTAAAGGCCCGAATCTACTAGTGGGCCAGTTTACATTTAGGCCTGTAAATGGACCAAGATGACGCGGCCCATGATGCGGATCATACATGGTGATTTGCATGACGGCCCGATTATGTACCGTAATTTTATGGTTTGGCCGGTTTACTGCGAAGATATGATATATATACAGTAAAATAACTGCAACATCGTGAATAAGAAAAAAAAACCAAGACTATACAATAAAGAAATTACGGCATATTACATCCACTGGGCAATAAAGTTCGCCACTATGATAATAAAGCACAAGCAGACAGCAGATTACATACACTAGGCTTCAAAGATCGCCACCAGTGCAACTAAACACGTCGACAAAATAATATACAAAACCGACAACACTTCAATAGAGTTCAAGAAAGGTTAGCCCTGCTCGGGAGCTGCAGCGCAAGCAACTAAGCAAGCTGGTGAGACTGCTCTTGTTTGACACTTATATCCTCCTCACTCTGAAAGATAAACAAGCAGAAAGATGACAGGTTTTGCACATATAAGTATCAGTGCTGACAATTCATCACATTTCTTACTGGCGAATAAAGTGACACAGTTTAAAATAGCGTTAACACAATATGGTATTGTTCAGGTCAAGACATGTTAGCAAATGACATTGTGAAGGAGTTGGCAGCTTCAAGACACACCACTGCATTACAGATCAAGAACACATAAGTATCAATGGTTAGTGTGCTATCAATTTATCTCATTTCAGATTTGCAAAATTAGATCACTTGCTCTATATAGTTTAATTTACATGGTATGAAGTAGGAACTTGGTAGTACAACTGAAAACTTAAATTGAGAAGGACAAACTTTTGATTATGAACTGGAGTACATAATAAACTTTAAACATGCAATTTGATGCAAACACTAAAAATAAACATCTGTTGTAGTCATGCCTAACTAAATATACACAACCAAGTTTGAAGACTTGAGAAGTACAAACTTACATTATTGGTGAAGGCAGGCTCAATAAAGCCCTTGTCCATTCTCATGGGGGGGGGGCAATTCAAGAAGTTTACCAGAGAATCTTCTTCATAAGCATTTCCTTTATTCTACATTTTGTTAAGAGTAAATATAGATGTGACAATATAAGAAAAAATGGAGAACATTTAAGATAAGATGAAAAGTGATGCTACATAACAAAATAGCTATAAATGTAAGTACAGCGATAAAGGCAAAAGGTACAGCCAAGAGAAATGCAAAGCTATACTTCTTCAGTACCATCGGTGTTATCCAACCTGATGGTAATAGTAAATATAAATCTTATGTGTAGAAAATGGAGGGCAAAGGAAAATAAGCTGCAGAGTGATGGTACATGAACAACTACCTGTCAATATAAGTACACTGATAAAGGACAGCAGGTACTTACAAGAACAATGCAGAGCTAAAAAAAATCATTGACATTGGATATATTCTACACTAATGTAACCATTCATACAGATCAGATAATTTGGAGCGAACAATTGATAAGAAAGCTATCATGCATACCCTGTCACATAATGAACCAGGTATGTATGCAAGTACAGTGATACAGGACAACTGGTCCTAACAAGAGCAAAGCAGCGGCCGGCATATTTGCGATATCATGTCGTTCTTTTCAAACATGAATTCTTTTTCGAGCAAATTTCCTGCAAAAAAGATTCGTAAGGCACATGCGGAAAAGTAGAAGTTCAAATTATCATGCGATATCATAGACAGTACCTCATCCTCGAAACGAGACCAGTGCATAACAAGGTTTTTCCATTCAATGTCTTCTAAATTTAGCACAGGAGACTTCACCAGAAATTCGTTTATAGACTTGCCATCAAAGTGTGATTTCCTCAAGTAACACCAATACTGCTGCAATGCTTCCTTGAAAAGCGCAAGAAAGCTTTGCTTGTCATGACTATCCTGATTGACCCTCGCCTACTTATAACAATGTAATGTAAATCTTTGATGTGCTCAATCAGCAGAAAACATGAAAATAAGCACCATGAATAATAGCACTTACACGTAAGTGGCAAAGGAAGATGTGAAAATGGTGTTTGTCTTCACTATAATCTTCCAGTGATGGGAATATACGCACGTAGTCCCTAACAACATTGAAAGCATTGTCTTTTAAACAGGGAATAACTGGAATGGTGTTCCAATCTGCAGGAATTGGCCGTCTCTATAGTTGGGATAGTCTTCGGCCGGTGGACTTGCTGTACTTTTTGCTGGAGTGGGATTTTTCTGTGGTACGGCTGGTGCTATGGCAATTGAAATCGGCATACCTTTTGTTGGAGTGCAGGTCCTGTGTGGTGGGGCTAGTGGTTTGGCCAGTGAAGTATGGGTACAGTCTACTGGAGTCGGTCCTACATTTTGTGTCACTGGTTGTACAGCCAATTTAAGTGGGGTGCTGTCTGATTTCTCCGGCAAAACAACGTTTTCAAGGACTTTGCTGGTGCTCTTCAGGTTCGGCAATCACCCTCTTCCTTTTTGATGTCTGATGCACAAGAACAACATTTGAGTGGAAAAACAATGGTATGATGATAGATGGAATATGTATTGATAATGGATGGGCATGGCATCTCGACATATATGATGAGTAAACTAAGCAGATGGCCTTGCAACAATGTGGAAGAAATGCAAGACAACGTATGCAAGATACGCGCAATTAATATAACCTTGCCAAATTAGAGGAGGTACCTTGATGGGTGAACATGACAGGCCATCTGCCTTTGACTCCTCGAGGTTAGAATAGTCATTTGGATCATATTCTGAACAAGAATCTACCGGTGGGGAGCGTATGAGTTTCATTGCATCCAGAATGGCACTCAATGCATTGGTGCCAATTTGGTAAGTCATTGCAGTGTACCACAATATTCTTTTGATGCGCGGATTCTGATATTCACTTTAATTACGTATAATATCTAAGAATCATGAAAACTTAAATAGTTGTGAGATTATCTTTGTAATGAAGAGGATATTCTAATATAGGGGCGCCCCTGTAAACACTTGTGTGCTATCACTGGATTCTGATGAGAGAGCTCATGTGTGCTGTAATATGGTACGTGCATTTATATAATCTGGCACAAGTAGACAAAAAATAGGCTCCAGAAGTAAGGATAGTTGGTAGATGATAGGTTCAAAATATACTGTATAGAGAGTTTATTGCCAAACCATGATAACAAGAGCACACAACAACTAGGCAGATAATAGTGTACATAAAAGGGGTACACCATAAACACGATATATAAATCGGGAAAGTGGAACTGGCTTGAAAATATAGTGTTGTATTGCCAGTAGTAATTGAAACCCTATCGATCAAGTACATGCCAGCTCTATCAGCTGTTGACTGCAGCTCCCCTTCCTGACAAGGAACATACTGTACGTACTAAATACAGAATAAAAAAAGAGGAACATGTTAAAGAACAGAAGAGGAAGTATATTCTTGAGGTTCTGCTTAATTGCTTACAATGTTGGTTGCCCACTCATGATGAATCACAACGCCCAAATAAATGCAATTCCATGCTGTCTCTCTATATGTGGCAATTTTGAACAAGAGTCATTAGGATCATATTCTGAACAAGAGTCAACAGGTGGGGGGCGTATGAGTTTCGTTGCACACAGAATGGCGCTCAATTCTTTGGTGCCAATTTTGTAAGTCATTGCGGTGTTTAGCTTCAAGAGTGGACTGCTGCTAGTGCGACACAAAGCAGCTACATAGATCATAGTGTATATATAACGGGAAAACCGTAAGCATCAGAGTAAAATCAGCAAAGTGGAACTTGCTGGAATATATGTGCTAGTATTGCCGGTACGGCTAGAAAGGCTTCAGATACCAGCTCTCTTCAACTGAAGGTGCGGTACTGTTAATATCAGTTTAACTCTCAAAGGCAACACAGCTCCTCGCATTTCCTTGATATTCTTATAGGATTCAAGTGGGCAGGCCACTATAAATCCTATTCCCATGTTTACAAAATCCTACGAATCAAAGAGGCCCGAAGAGTCCAAAATGTCCATACCAACCGATGGTATAGACCTCTACACTTCAAATGTCCCTACTCATCTTCACTACAAGGAACATACTGTACTACTATCATACTCCCTTTGTTCCAAAATATAAGTCTTGGTAGAGATTTCCACTATGGATCACATATAGATGTATCCAGATACATTTTAGAGTGTAGATTCACTCATTTTGCTCCATATGTAGTCCATGGTGGAATCTATACAAAAACTTATATTTAGGAACGGAGAGAGTACTTATTAAAGAATAACGGAAGAGGAACATGCTAAAGAAGAGCAAGCAGATTTTGGATAATAAAATGTTCGTTGCGCAGTGCTCACACATGATGAACCAGAGCGCATTAAGAAAGCAACTCCATGTTGTCTCTCTATATGTGGTGCAAGTGCTTTTTCGAAAGTAACGTAAGAACATTAGCTGACCAATTAAATGTTTTATGTTTTATTAATATCAGAATCATATCAGATTTGTACTTGAGAAACAAGTTTGGATTTATGAATGGCATGTTGTTTAGCTTGATGGGTTCAGGAGCAATGCTAAGCAAGTACGATGATGGTACTGAATATAAAGGCATGTCTACATGCAAGTCGCGTGACTTTTGTCATTTGGGTTAGTCGACCATTTCAGGCGGTTGGATGAAGATCCTACGTCTCCTAACCCTTCTTCTTCCTCGTCTCTGATTCTTCCCATACAGAACACCGCACAGGCCGCAAACTGGACCACCGGCCCCCACCGCCTGTGTTCCTCCGCCGCTCCCCACC
>LR738712.1:439232768-439291759 GCA_902687465.1 Secale cereale | reverse complement strand
CAACCAAAGTCCTCACCCGAGCCCCTTCGTTCGCACCGGCAAACTTCCGCGAGCTCTAAGAAATCGACTGACCCAATTTTGAAATTTAGTCTACTGTGATTTAACTAGTGTGGAATATAAGAGGGGAAAACCATAAGCATTGGCAGTATAGTGTTGACCATGCCATGGCAGATCTGAAGGTGCAAACCGGACAAAGGCAACTTCGCAACCAATGTATGCTCTCAACTAGCAACTAAGTGATGGACAAGAAATCAGATTAAAGTAGTGGCGATCTATTTTCTTGTTGCGATGAATAAGTTGAGAAGAAACGAAAGAGTACCTCCTCTGGTGCGGCGCCGTGTATGCATCTGCTGAGAATTTGATGGTGCTGCGGTAGCGATGGCTATTGGCGGCGTGGAAGCAGGTCTAGGAGCGTAGACGATGGCGGCGGGCGCGGTGGACGAGACGGTCATAGGAGCGGCGCCGACAAGGTGGACGATGGTGGGGATGAAGTGAGAGGACGGGATGTAAGGATCCCAGTCCAAAGCTTTGGATGAGAGAGGTCGATATCTTGTAATGGACGGCGGTGTCGGGGTAGCAGCTCCGGCATGGTGGACGAGGACGGTGGTGGATGGGGTGGCATACGGAGGAGGCTGGGGTGGAGAGGGTGTTTTGGCGCCCACGGAGTACGAATGGGGAAATGGAGGTGGAGAGGAAGGGGGGAACCATGTCTGCAGGGCGCGCTTGTCTCAAATGCGAGGAAATTTACAAACTTAGACCCCGTTTCAAATTTCCAACATCACATCAATATTAGTCGGTTGGGGATAGGACGGTAATCTCGCATACACTAAATATTTGCTGACGAGAGTTTGTTTTTGGCGCCCACCGTGTATGAATCGGGGAGGGAGTCGATTTCGGCCGAGGCCACACTGTGTTTTGGCGCCCACTGTGTATGAATCCGGGTGAGAGGCGGTTATGTCATGTTTGAGTGAAATTACAAACCTACCCCAATCGGAACCTATAGAAATCGAACAGATAGGCTTTGCGTGGCAGGGATAGGCACTAGTATCTCGCAGATTTTGGTTTCGGGCGGTTACTGCGACTTTCCCCGCTTCGTTCAAGTTTTGTAGAGTGCACGTTTACCGTGCCAACTCAATTCGAATCCCATTTGTATTCTATTTTTTTCGGGCGAGATCCATTTTTGATTGGAATAAAATTCTATATACATCAATTTTTATATATACTTTCAAAAGCACAACAAAGAATTCTGCTCCTTTATATGTATAATATGATTTACATATACAATGATCTCAAAATCATAAGGTTGAAATCAAAAAATTAAATCAAATTATGTTCTACTAAATGTATGGATCAGTAATATCTACATATTAAATAACATAGATGCTCGTGAATTCATATGAGTATCCATGTTTGATAGATCAATTTTGTTTTGAGTATCGATTACATGTATCATCATCTCGAATTCCAATATTTGAATCCCTTTTATTGTCACTCCTTTCATGCACATCTCTCTCGCATGCATGCTCCTTCATGTCGCTATCACTCTCTTTTCTCTAGGTCACCAGCACGCTCACTTAATGTTTCTCCTATCCTCGCAAACATGGTCTCTCAACGTCTCCCTTGAGAAGTGTCACACTCTCCCTATCATTATACATTACACGATTTTCATTATCTCTCACATCTCTACCGTTCTCTCGTATCACTAGGTACCTAAGATTTCTTTTTCACCGCCACACACACAGTCTCCACTCGTCTTTCACTTTGTCTTTCTCTCTATGGGATTCTCTCACACACCCTATATGTCTCTAGATATGAACCATACCACTAAAATTACTCTCTCTCTCTCTCTCTCTCTCTCTCTCTCTCTCTCTCTCTCTCTCTCTCTCCTGTAGACACAACATTTGTTGCGGTCTACTTTTCGTCTTCATCCCAGACTGACATTATTCATTTGTTTACCGATCAGACAAACTCCCCCCTCTCTCACACACACACACACAACTCTTGCTTCCACTCCCCTTCCCGACTACCGTCTCTCTCTCTCTCACACAAAACTCTCGCTTTCGCACCCCCGACTCGTATTTCTCTCACAAACATTTATCGACTAGCCTGTAGATAGGTTTATACACCCGTACACTCGTGCTTCCATTATCGCATATATGTCTCTCTCCCGCTCCTTGTATCTATGTAGATTTTTCTTCCCTTCTTGAGACACGCCTTCTCGATCGTGCACAGACACTATATCGCCTCATTTTAAGTTGATACCTCCTGCACACACACTCTTTGTGTCTTTGTCACACATGCACTCCGTCCTCCTCCTCTCTCCCTCTCTCTCACAGACATGGGCTTTTTGCAACAACTAGCAAGATGCCCATGCGTTGCACGGAACATCAAGATGCATTTGTATGAGTAGTTTATCTTCTGGGCGAAAAGGATGAACAAGGGAAGGCCTTATTTGCAAGTGTGGAGACGGGTGTGGGTATCTTTTTGTAAAATTTCCATAGTTTCCTCCTTATCCGTCAGATATAGATCGGACGGCCTATATTTCAGGATGGCAGGCACACGATCATCAACGACTATGCTTTTTATAAGACTAGGAATAAAAAACACAGTTGGTGATGATGGTGGGCCTGCCAGCCTGCAATATAGGTCGTCCGATTTATATCTGACGGATAGGAACGAAACTATGGCAATTTACCCGCACTCCTCTCCACATTTGTACATAAGGCCTTCCCTCGTTCATCATTTTCTCCCACAAGATCTTGATGTTCCGTGCAACGCACGGGCATCTTGCTAGTAATAGTAGAAATTAGACATATACCACTTCTCAAATCTCGAAAGCAACAACATTCCTCCCTTATCTCATCAAAACCGCCAAAGGAATATATTTTGAGTGAAACATAACAATTTTTTAGTGATATACGTATTTCACAACTAGACTTTTTTTCCTATCAAATCAGTGAATATGTATTAATCTAGTCGGATCGTGTGGCAACGCATTGGCACATTGCTAGTAGTTATTAGTATAATTTTTTGGACACCAGACAAACGGTGGCGCACACACGTGGTCAGTCTCTCGCTATCTCGCACACACGATTGTTATGTAAAGGCAACGTTAACAAATAAACACTAAAACCCTAGGTGCACGATTGCTGCATTTGAGGGTACCGGGTACGTGGTGGAGCGCACCTTTGTAGGTAGTCAGCTCGCGTGATAACTTGATTCGTAGGATTTGATGGTCGGGACCACAGGTGAACGACTTGGAGGCGGTGGCTCGCCAGTTGCCACAGATTGAGTAGCCACGTTTAAAATATCATTTTTTAGCGGGGTTAAGAGTTCCGATTTTCGATGGTGTGTTATAAGTACTAAGTACTTTATAGAACGATTCGTATGGAGCGAAAATGGAATTCATAGTACTACGTACCTCCTTGGCATATGGTTGTATGGGTTTATGTTGCGAGATGTTGAACCTGGTAGTTCTAGGGCAAATACTATGTTTAGATTTAGATGTTGGTTTTCAGTAATGAAAATCGGAAGGCGGAAACCCTTCTTTGATTAGAAAAAAACTACTACCTCCGTTCTGGTTTACTAGCTATAGTCCCCATCCTATTTTGGGTCAAAGTTTGTCCACGAATTTTACTTGTAAAATGTGAATGGAAAACGAGATTTTGTTATACGCAAACAAAAAAGGACTGGAGGGAGTGATTGCTCTGACACGGACGCGACCTCTCATAGCGCAGGCATTGAACCGGCGCGCCGGCCAAGAGGGCCCCACTCACTGCAGGCCCGGCCGAACACGCCTCGTTGCCGCATGCAACCGGCTTTAGACTGCCCCGCCTGCCTTCATTGAATCTACGGGTGAGCCGGCAACACGTCCTTCCGCGAGCCGTCCGGCATTTTTGAACACAATAAATGACCAAAATATAATTAATTACGCATGGTCTTGACTTGTTGGGCTCGCACTGGTAGCAGGAACTAGAGGTTTTTCTTTATTCATAACTCTCCTGGAAAAAAATTTGGCTTTGAAGTGAATCATTGTTGTGGACATTATGTATGAATGTGGAGATATCTGTGAACATGAGTTTTATGTGGAAGTTGAACTTGGAATGTCTGGCTTGCGCGTGAACTATACCATGTCCAATGCTTCGGCTGTTATTCTTTGGAAAGTAATTGCTCTTATTACATGACCCGGAAAAAAATTATGCCACATCAGTAGATGCACGGACATCACAACAGGCATGTTGACTGGATAAAAATTTGAGCCTAGCTACTATGAAGGAAATTTTATATTGACAACAGTTTTAGATAGGAGGAGACGACTTGCCTGCTCTACCTCTCCTAGCTTATTTCTGGCTTCTTCCATCTCTTCTCTGGCATGGGTGTAGAGAGCATCTGACTGCTCTTTTCGCTTCTTCAGGAACTCAGCTTTATTCTCAAAGGCTGCTGCACGCTTTCTTCCAGCCTTTACTAGAGCCACGAGGACACGAACAGCTGACAACTCCACCTGGCTTGTGTGTAATCCAGCATCATCTGGAAATTTACACCTTGTGTCTAATCCAGCATCATTACGGAACTGGCACCTTGTGCGTAATCCAGCCTCGTTACGGAAACATGATCTCGAGGTTGACCATACTTCCCTCCTCGTAGGAACTGCATCCTGACACAAAGTTACTTCTTTTTTAGATAATTACTCAGAGCAACCCAGATCCCTTTAGTAAAGACAGATAAACAGAACTGCGAGAAGTGAATTCAAAAGGAAAAAAATATAAAAACAGACTACAAGGTGAGAACACCCACTACCTACATCAAACTAAAAACGAAAGCATTAGGACGACTAAGACTCTTCTTATGACACATCGAAGAACAGGAGGCTTAAGAGAAATAGAAACTACAACATATACACATCGAAGAACACCAGGCTAAACGAAAGTAATTGAAAGGGTGTTACTTACCAAAGCTCGTTTTACAGGTTCGGTGCAGCTCCTCTTTAACTTGCGACGCTCCTTGAAGGTGTCCCCAATATTCCGTGTTTGGTCCTCATCGCTCGTCTGCATGTGCGCATTCGTGGTTCTAAAATCTCAACATGGCAAGAAAAATATACTGCTAGTAATACTCGTGCATCGTGGGGGCAACATTAAAGCACTCGTGTGCCATGTTAAAGCATCTCCAACAGAATCGCAACGCGCGGCACTTTAAAAAAGTGTTTATATTGCTGAGATCGAGAAGTAGAGGATAGTTCTCAGCATAGATAGATAAAAAAATAGATTATTCAACTACTCCTCGTCGTCCGACTCCTCCTCGGTGATGTCCTCCTCCGATGTCTAACTGTAGGCCTGAAGATACCGATCGTCGTCGGATTCCCAGGGCGACGCTGCTCCTAGCCTCATGTTGAATTGAGCGTCCGCTTTTCGCCTACGCTTGTCCTCGCGATAGGCGGCTCGCTCCGCCCTCCTCTTATCCATCTCCACCCTCCTTTGCTCGTAGAACTCGCCCTCGTTGATGGTGTCCTGTGGGAAGCGTTGGCGCCACAGCGCCATGGATTCCTCGTCCATCTCGGCGATGCCGAGACATTGCTCCAGCCTCCGGTGGTAGCGATGATCCTCATCAGTGATAAGCCGTGGCAGAGGCGCAAGCTCCTGTGCCCGATCCCGCGCCGGGAATTTGGGGAAGTTCAATGTTCTATGAGGCCACCGGAGGCAACACGCCGCCGCATCGTACGCGCGGGCGGCCTCGTTGGCGGTGTCGAAATTGCCGAGCCCGAGGCGCATCCCGCAGAACAGGATCTCGGCGGAGAAGCCGACGGAGGGTCGCGCGCGGACACCGCGGTATCCCCAAGTTTCCCGGCGAGGCGGCGGCATGGTGGGGCGGCAGCGGCGAGGTGAGATAGAGCGGGGAGAGAGCGGTGGTGAGGCACAGAGCGGGGAGAGAGCGGTGGCAATGACCAGAGCGGTGGGAGGGCATTGGATTTTATAAAGCGGCCCGGACGCCGCGCGCCAAAACTAGCGCACGCCCGGCCGCTTTTTCGCCGGCGCACACAATCCTTTCCCGACGTCTCTGCTATCTCTACTCTCTTCTCTACTGTTATATTTATTTTATATTTAATATTTATCTCTACTTCTCTATTCTGTATTTTTTTCTCTACTTTTTCCCTAATCTTCTAAAAAACAGAGTTTGTGATGATGGTGTTACTGCCATCCTGCAATATAGGTCATTCGATTTATATTCGACGAATACGAAGGAAACTGTAGCAATTTTGCAAAAAGATACCCACACCCCTATCTGCATTTGGAAATAAGGCATTCCCTGGTTCATCATTTTCTCCCACAAGATAAACTACTCATACAAATGCATCTTGATGTGTGCAACGCATGGGCATCTTGCTACTTCTAAAAAACTATCCATCATTTGCCACGCTACTGGTTGCAGATGAAATACCTACCCAAGCATAGCGTGATACAGGAGCCACGCACAATTACAAGCTGATATTCTGTTGGACAATGGAGGCTATAACCAATTACTTTTATGGGAACAATCGCACCCAGGAAATTTGAAGGGTAGGTCTGAACAAAATTGGAACTGCACATGTAATGCTAAGTGATTCAATACACACATTACCAATCGAGGAGGAGAACGATTGTCACTGCGGCCTCTGTGAGTCATGGTCGGCAATGGGAGTCAGTTCATTGTCCACAACGGTGGTGCTTCTGTGCTTGGCGTCGGCTTCTGGGAAGCAGATCTGAGACCGTGGAAGACGGTGCCTAGGAAGAGGCTCCGTGTACGATGACAGCGGTGGACCGGCTCCAGTGCGGCGTACGAGGTCGTCGATGAGGCTGATGTGCTGTGGTGGAAGAGTGCGCCGATGTAAAATGGGAGGAGCACGAAGGCTGTGGTGCCGTGGAGAAGTCTATTTTGCGGTGGGTATAGAAAATGGGGAGTATTCAGGTGTACTACTCTGGGTGCCGGGTGGGGTTGACTGGGTAGGGTGAACCTGAAGTTACGAAAACAGACCCCTACCAACCATCATCTATCAGCCCCCAACTGCTCTAATCAGGGTCGCAGGAGATTTTCCAGCCGACCTCAAAATTTTTTGACACTAAACTCCCCGTGTGGCGTGTTGGGTGATTCGACTAAGCAACTAGCGAGTAGTACTAGTAAACTATGCATATTAGGTTTGACCGAAGTCAAACTTCCTAAAGTTTGACCAAGTTTATAGAAAAATATAAACATTTACCATAACAGATATGTATGATGTGAAAGTACATTCAATTATAAATCTAATGGTATTTATTTGTTATTGTATATGTTAATTTTTTTGTTATAAACTTTCTTGGAGTTTACAAAACTTGACTTTGACCAATGCTATTTTGCAGACATAAATGAAAACGGAGGGTGTACACATTTGTTTTCCTAGTATGTAGTGAATTAATCATTTGTTAAAATTCTGAAATAAATATATTAGGCTACTGACTTCGAATGTAATGGTCTATACAATTCAATAGTTAAAATCATTGTTGAATTCCAAGATGTATACGAGGTCTATAGTACTTCACAACATGCTCAAACTCACATAATCCCAATAAAATGACAATCAAAATGCATTTCATAGTTATTACTTTGTAGGATGCAACAAAACAACAATAACTCTACATCAGCCATTATAAAAGCAACATTTTGAACATATCCCAATGTGCGAATGAAACGTGCAGAGAGAGCTTGCGAAGATGGAGCAGATAGGGCGGGAAAGATTGTATGTATGTGGACGAGAGAGTAGGAGACAAACCTAACGAAACAGAGAGAGGGAGATAGCTAGACAGAGAAAGAGAGAGGAAGAAGTTTGGTTTGTGAGAAAGATGGAGACATGTAATATATGTGAGATGCATGTGCATCCGTATTCTGTACACGTGGAAGGAGAAGAGACAATAGGTTTGATGAGAGAGCTGAAAAAACATGGACGAGAAGGGAAGGATCTCGTGGGTTGAGGGATTGATAAATTTGTGCGGGGGAGAGAGGGGTTGGTAATTTTGTGCGAGAGAGGGTGGGGGGAGGAGTCAGTCAGCCGTCGTCACATCATCCTGCTTCCAAATGGCCCCGCATTCTCTCGCGCAGTGTGGTCGCCGTCTTCGATCTCCTCGATGCCCTCTTTGAAGATTGAGGTGATGTGCATGCTGGGGTGCAAAGAAGCACAAGCGAGAGTGGTCGCCATATAAACTTGGATGGGGATGAATTGTGTGCTTCGGGGAGGGTGTGTGTTAGTTGTGTGCTTTGCGTGTGTGTGTGTGTGTGTGTGTGTCAGATATTGAGAGAAAACAAACCTAAGGAGATAAATGTGTGTGTATGTGACGGAAAACTACTTGCTAAACAGGGTATTCACGAAGAGATTGTGCGTGCGAGATATAGAGCGATGTGCGGGCCTTGAAGTGGGCAGTGGCCGGGTGAGGGTGTCAAAATGTGCATGTTGATGCATGTGTTACATGCGATCGTGCGAGGGATGGACGAATCGAGGGAGATGGTTGTTGCGTTACGGATGCTCCTCTCTCTCTCTCACACACACACACACACACAAGTAAAATGGAAGACTGTTCTCTCATGTATACACAACATATCGGCATCTGTCTATGTCTCACTCATGCATGATCATTTGCACATTCACACCTCTCTATGTCTCTATCACACGCACACCGTCTCCACATTGCCCTTCCGCAACAACACACATATGGACACATACACATGTTCTCTCTCTGTCACAAACACAAAATCAGTATTAAAAAAACCTAGGGCGCACCTAGAACGTCCAAATCCAAATAAACACGAACTGGAGCTAAATTCAAATATATGGAAATATTGTAGCGTCAAGAACTTTTCCTGGGAAAAAAAGTTGAGTAATATTCGGGGTTTGTTTTCACACACACAAAAAGGTTCGGTGCATATCCTTTGAGCGCGACACGGTGATGCACCAATGGATCGACCGCGCGGCCGCGGTTCACGTGCTTGCACATGATTCCGTATCGTTGCTGTGGTAACTAATAAAAGCGCTGCCTAAGTCTAATGTTTACGTGTACTAGTACGGTTTTCTTTTAAGTTTGACCAGCCCTGTATAAAACTAAACTAAGCTCCCATTCGCGCACTAATCAATATCCCGCCGCCGCCATTGCGCATGCCGGCGTCCGCCTGCTCCGGCCAACAATTTCTCTCCCATCACCGCCGTGTTGCCGCTAAACCGAAGGCTCGCCCGCTCACGTCGTCTGCAGTCAATCCTCGCGATGTCGCCGCGCTGCAAAGCACGCGACCAGCTGGTGGAGCCACGTCTATGCACACAACGTACGAAGAGGAGGACGAGCGCGTGCTCCATCACGCCGGCGAGGAGGAACTATTGTGTCATTGTCGTCTCCGCCCGTGCGGAGGAGGCGCGCATGGTGGCTGTCATGACGGAAGCCGGTCCCTCGTGCGTTGAGCCCGCAAACCGGGTGCGGACGCAGAATCTACCTTCAAGACCTTGAATGCGACATGGATCCTACAATCTGAAGGAGCAATTTGGGTCAGTCGACTCTTGTGAGCCGTTTGATGAAACATGGATGGCTAGAAGGGCTTCTTCAACCTCCGAAATAGATGCACAGTTCATCTTCTCAGCCCTCCACAAGCCTAACCGCCTGTCGCCGCCGCCGCGCCCTCCCCTGAACCGCCTACCACCGCCATGCTCCCCCACCCCCGCCATCAGATAAACCGCGGGCACGTTCCATTTTTTCGGCAAACTGCAATCCACACCCAACACTCACAAGATAGATCCTAGGCACCCTGACGTCTTGTTCCTTCACTCCGTCGAACTTCTTTCACAAATCGATTGACCCAAATTATACTACCAGTACGAACGTATTAACTACAGTAGGAACATGAAGATACGAGCAGTAGTACCAACTGCAAGAAGAATAGGAGTAAGACATAGTACTAGTACTACCGTACGTACTAAAGAGTTCAAATAATGAGAAAGAACATAAACATAGTTCTACTGGGGCCTCAGCACAAAACACCCTTGAAAATAAACTAAGCAACTAGTCCGCTTGACACTTCAGTAGAACCAGCATGAGCGACGGCACTGCCACCTACTCGGAGTCCGAGTCCACGTCCTTGACTTCATCCTCTTCCTCTTCGCCGACGCTTCTTTGCTTGAACCGGACACTGGGCTCTGCTTCTTCATCCAACCCTTGTAGATATTTAAACAAAGGTAGTCACCCATTGGTGCGTACAAGATGTGATCTTCATCTAATGTCTTCGACTCCCATGCACAATGAAACTCGTGGTGAGGTTTCTTCCGTTTAGCATACGAACGATCAATCATTGCTTCTGCCAGGGTCAGCATTGAAGGCTGAGCAGAGGACACCAGTCTCTCCTTATGGAGATTGAAGGGCTGGCCTACAACGAGGCCTATCCGACCCAGGATTTCCTTGTCATTCCTAAAGTCTACAGTAACGAATTTGACTCGGCCGCCCTTGAGGAACTTCTTAAATTCCTCGCACTCAATGTTGGCATGGCGTATGTGGTAGACCAAGCATAAGTCATGCACGCAAACCTGGATCACGGTGGGCTTCTTCTTCTCTGCCTTCTTTAGTTTCTTCTTGCTTCCCAGGACTGGGTGTACTCAACATCTACCCAGCGACCCACTCATCATTTGAGTTTTTGAACATGCGTTGGAAGCGACTAAGGCATTCTTTCACCGTTGCGGAAGAACGGGTGCAGAAAACGTCGAACTGATCACCGGTGATGGTTCTAACCTTGTACTCACCGCCGATCATGGAGATTTGGGGCGCCATGGATTTGGGAGGAGGGTTAGGATTGACGGGACGACTGGGAGTGAACTGTTGTAGCTACTGTACTAGTAGAAGACGGGGACGAGTAGGGCGTGCGAACGGCGTGGGGTTGCTGGCTTGCCCGGTGGATAAACGACCGCAAGCCCCTGAAGAGTTCTCGAGAACAATGTGGGACCCACTAGATGTCATGTCTACTACACCCATATCGTAGGTCTGACCGTATAGCTTCTGCCTGTTCGTACGCCATGCCGGCTTGTGTGTAACTTCAATTAATTCTGTCAACCATCGCGCCTCCCACGACCTTCGGCCTATTCGCACGCCATGCCGGCTTGTTTGCTATTCCCGTGTGCATGATACTCCCTTCGTTTCTTTTTACTTTGTGCATAACTCCTAGGTCGCATACCAACGAGAGGCACGTTCGAAATTTTCTGGACAAGTTTGCCCCTGCTTTTGCGTGGATTAGAGTACTAGTCGCCTCAAATCCCTCCATGCATGTCACACGTAATCTCTCTCTCTCCTCCGCTTATGTCTCTACATGCAAACTAGGAAGTTGCCCCAGTTAAGGAGATTAATTGCTAGCGAAGCGGAAAGGCAGGGCAGGCTGGGAAAGGTGTGCTACACAAGGGGATCACGCAGAGCATTTGGGAAAAAAACGAAAAAAGTTATGCGCGAAGTATAAAGGATCGGAGGAAGTACCAGCTAAGATACCACCATTATGGCCAGATTTAACCATCGCATGCAATAATTTAGTGCACCTTGAAATATGAACATGTGTGGGGTGTGTATGTTTTTAATGACTTGAGACTATTCCTAGCCCGGCATGCAAGATGAGACTTTATGCACCATTCCCCATACCTGCAGGAAGCTCGTTCGTCTCCAAATCTTTTCCTCTCCATGTGTGGAAGCAATATGCCTACCAGACTCTCCTTCTCCCTCCGGTGGTCCCACCACTCCACCCGGGACGCTGCTTCAGTTACTTAACTTCAGGTGCATTGGGTCACTGACATATGGTCCCAACAGGGGTCTGGCCCACATGTCAGTGACGCAACTGGACCTGCAGTTAAGTCAGTGCAACTCAGTCCATTTCTTACGTAGGTGTGCCATTGCTCTCTATAAATACTGCGCCTCCCACGACATTCGGAAGAACGCTCACGTTCATCACTATCTCCTCACCGTCCCTCTCACGTAAACCACCATGGCATCGCCCCTCCCAAGCCCTAGGCGCCCCTCGCTGCACCGCGCAGACGGTCACGCGTCGCCGTTCCGTTCCTCGCTGCCACTAGTCGAGGAGGAAGCGTCGACGTTCCGCTCCTCGCCGTGACGCATCGAGGTGGACGCATCGGTGTTCCGCTCCTCGCCGCCACTAGTCGAGGAGGACACGTCGGCGTTCTGCCCCTCGCCGCGATGCGTCGAGGTGGACGCGTCGGCATTCCCAATCGCACCAGCACGCGCGTCGGAGGACGCGTCAGCTCCCCGCTACGAGGAGAACGCCGCGCCACTCGTCGATCCCCCCAGCCTTGAGGAGCTTTGGAAAGAAATGGATGTCACCTTGTGGGAGGCTTTGCCTCCAGCAGAGCGCGCCAAAATAGAGGTGGAGAAGAAGGCCGAGGACGAGAAGCGCACCGCGGGACAAGCTGCCTGGCAGGCCTATGTCGCGTCCGAGAGAATCAGGCAATTGTCTCTTTGGCAGAAGGCTCGTGCGAGGGTCGTGAGGGTGGCGGAGGACGCCCATGCCAAAGCCGTGAGTGCAGTCGGGCCCAAGAGCCTCATCTACGCTTGGCGGTACATGGACCGGGTGCACGCTTCCAGCCAGGAGGAGTACCTGTTGTCGCCAGATCACCACACCAGTGAGATCGCGCTCGCCCGCCTACAAGCCACCAATCAGCACCTCGCAGGTTGCGAGGCTGAGGAATAGGCGTTGTGTCGGCACGCTGGGAAACGACAGTGCACCACGACACTCGTGGGGCCCCGCAAGGGCTCCTGCGAGCACCGTGGCTTTTAATAGGAGTATAATTTTTGTTTCGTAAGGCAATATCATTAGTTTTGGGAAGCAAATTATAAATCCCAAACGTTCAGGAATTATTAGCATCCTTAATTAAGTATGTAAAAGGGAAAGCTTGGAAACCTTGTGTATTCGTACGCATTTTGTAAGTACGTGCATATAGCACAAACTTTACTATATAATATCGTACTACACGTCTCTCTCTATATATGCTTCCAGACTATGCTACTCCCTCCGTCCAGGTCAATAAGTCATCTTTGGTTGTGCACCGTGACCAAGAAAGAGGAAAGACTTATACACCTAGATGGAGGGAGTACTATTACTTATGTACGTGCAAATGCACGTTTTAACTATACGATGCGGTTTTTGTAAAAGTAGAAAAACAGCACTATCGAGCTTGTGAAACGATTCAATGCAAAACAAATGCAAAAATGCTCGTTTGATTGTTTACTTTTAGCTTCCTTCTCTGTCGTACTTTATACGGAGTATCTCACTGGTCGGAAATGCATGCAAACTCCCAAACCTTCCTACACCCTGTATCTATTTTTTTGCCTAACACGTTGACTCGTGCAATTGGAATTCCATCTGGAGTACTACTCCCTCTGTCTAGGTGTGTAAGTCACCTTACGAAAATAAGATATTCTCAAAACACTTAGGCGCAATGTATTAAATTATGTCCTCGTTCCCCTCACTGCCTCGTTCATCAGCGAGCAATTTTTTTGGCTGAACCACGCGGTGGAGGTAGTTAATGTGGGAGAGAATGAGCGACCTGTGCATGTAGGGAAGGAACATGTTAATTAGGGGAGCGATTGACCCCAGTTTGCATATATGTCAATGGGCCTGCATGGGTTGGCTGAAACGGCAGCCCTGTTAGTTAGGGATTCATTGCTAATCTCCGTTTGGTTTAGGACGAAAAAAGTGGCGCGGTGATTGGACGCATTTTCGGTTTGATTCTTTGGCCTCTTCCAATGCGCAGCCACCTAGGTCGCGCTCCTCCATGTTAGAGCAAGTACAATAGAGCTGAGTCAGCGGGCTATAAGGAATAAACTAGTATATTTCTGCTTAGTTGGAGGAAAGAGAAGAAGAGAGAGAAGGTAAACAGGCTCCTCGTGAAGAGCCAGATCTAGCACATGCTCCTAGGCACTTTGTGAGAATGAAAGGTGGGCCACATAATAAAAAAGTAGTACACTCTTTTGATCTACTATTGTATATGTTGGCTATAATATGAGCTGTAGATGACGTGGCACTGGCTTATAGCCAGCAGCTGGCTATACTGTTAACTATGCTCTTAGGTGACTTACACACCTAGACGGAGGGAGTACTACTAGTAGGAGTACTAGGGGCCAGTTCTTTTAGGCTTCTAGATTAGTAATCCCATAACTACTAAGTACCTCCGTCCTGGTTTATTGGTCCCCATTGTAATCTGTGTCAAATTTTGATCCTAAATTTAACTAATGAAATGTTAGTGCAGGCCACATGCACTAACATTTTATCAATTAAATATTTGGTCAAAATTTAGCACAAATTACAATGGTGAGGAATAAACCAGGACGGAGGTACTACTAGTAGTACTAGTTTAGAAGACCAAATAAATGAGTGAGGCAACTTAATGTTACTCTCCACTGTGACTAGTCTTCTAGGAAGAGCTAGGGAAGCCGCCAAAAGAACTGGCCCTAGGACTAGCAGCTAGGGATACTAGGAGTAGTAGCTAGGGATCGAGTGTGCGAGATGAACCGGAGAAAGTAAATGCAGAGATATGAAATGCAAAAAAGACGGAGGGATGTGATGGTTGCTTGTCCGTTTATTTTACCAGGCCACTTATTACTGGGAGTGGTTGGGTTTTGTGATATGACGGCTTTACTGCCACGCCACGAGCGGGGTGAGACTCCCGTGCAGCGCCGCCCTTTACACTAGTACTACTACATTGGTCGTGGTTTACCCCCCATTGAATTTGACTAAAGATTTAACTGACAAAATGTTAGTGCATGTCAACAAAAACAATATCGTTGGATTCATATTTGAACATAGTTTTCAATGATATAATTTTCGGTGTCATGCATCATCACTTATCGTACTATATATAATGCTACTTCAATTTTCGGTCGTACTAATTATAGTAACGTGCACGTGCATTTCACGGAAGAGTGAAATGCATTGATTGGTGAGTTGTTTATGTTGACAAAGGATGTGGGGTCATCTCATGTGTAATGGGTATCGATTGGTTTGTTCGGATATTATTTCATCTCTAGAGCTCACAAACATCCGGGTGAAATAGATAAAAAAGTATCTTTTGCAAACAAAAGCGTTCAATTGTTTGACCTGCATCCAAAACTTGAGAAGAAATAACTCTTATTCTGCTTTGCAGGAAATGATCTTGAAGAATTAGTTTTTGAGTATCCATTATTATACATGTTGGCTACAGATCACATGGCGCTTTCTTATAGTCAACAGTTGGCTATACTATTTAAGTATTAACCATGCCCTTGTACACCTAGACGGAGGGATTAAATCAGGATGACCTGAAGGGGGCAGAGGATATGTAAGAAATGGTTGATCATAATTCTTTCACCGGTAGTGTAGTAAAAATTCATACATGGAAGATTCTAGACTAAACCATAAATGGATACACTTTTATTCATGCGCGATACTCCAATAGAGCAAGATCATGCATGGAAGTCTCCACATGCTTAAACAACGGATTACATTGAGTGAAGGCTAATGATCAACATTTAACTTGATAATGCAGATGTCCAGGTGAACCTACTTGGAGTCCCTGTGCACATTGTTGGGGGTCAAATAATACCGTGCGTCTTCCATGTCCACATCGTTGGGAAGGTCCCAGCTCGGCAGAGTCCAAGTCAGCTTGACGTAGCCAGTGTCGCCGCCCACGTACCTCCGAGGGGTAGTAATTGTGAGCACGCACCCGTACATCAGCATCATGTCAGTGTCAGCGTCAGCGGCGTCTCCCCTGACGCACACTACAAAGATGTGGTGGCGGCCTACGCGGGCCTCGCCGGTGCCCACGATCAAGAGGAAGACACTGCCATCCTCCTCAAAGACTAGCAGGCGGCGCTGATCCTCCAGAGAGTCCGGCACGGTGAATGGGTAGCACGTCTCGTACTTGATGTTCTTCGCCAAGGGCCAGTAGTGATTTGCGAATTATAAAGACTTCAGGCTAATTGCATTCTTCAACCACGGTCTCGCCTATCTGACAGGTCACTGTGGTAAGTGGATACATCTGCACGTCCATCGCAGGATCATACATCCTCCATGGTTCTCTGATGCCATTGAACACAAGGGCTTCATTTACGCTGTCGACTCCTTCTATGTCTGGACGTATTGCTGGCCTACTCCAGTCATCACTAGAAACGGCTATTACAGCAGTATGTTACTTTCCTATGATATCATGATGGCTTGCTTATATTACTGTCAACATTTACTGAAAAAATATTCATGCTCAAAACTTGTTGTTCTTAAGATTGACTACATCAAGAGCCCTTTTTTATTTGACTCCAACTTTTTTTGAGGGTTATTTGACTTCAACTTGATATGATGTTGTAGGCCGCCTGGTGTCCCTACCCTTCCTAATCCCAGAACCTTACAAAGAAAAGAGGCATGGTAGTTGCAGGTGGTTCCTGGCTCAATCAGATGACGGTGAACGATTGATAATCGTTCGCACGTACCGGACGTGTTGTTTCGCAGAATACAATCACAGTCACTGCATGGTCTTTGAGCAGGATCCCAGCTTCTCTGGGCCTTCAGGAATTTTTGACTGGAGGTTGGTAAGTAGCCTTGGTACACGCTCTCTGTTTGTCGGAATGAATTATCCGATTAACCAGGAGATAACCGATGGCAAGGATCATGATGGCAGCGCGGTTTTGTTCATCAGGCAAAACTGTGTGTACAGAGCGTACCATGCGTCTCTGCATGCACCATACCCTGACATGTGCCGCCATGCTCTACAGCCCAAAGTAGGAGAGAGGGTCGCAAGTATCAGACATCGACCTACTGGCTGGAGTTTACCTCGTCAGGCACCCATCTGGTTCAAGCCGTTAGCCAATCTCCACAGCTTAATAAATAGTAACGTCTAACTGAGCCAGTTAGTTAGATGCGTACACTTGTGTAGTAGGATCTTTATTTAGTTTGATGCATACACTTGTTCTTTTTTGGTAGCCCTTTTGTAATGACGGCTGATGTTTGGTTTGGAAGAGAGAGTTGCGTCTTCACTCTTTTGGCCTGCTTACTACTTCTGTTGCACCCCCAGCCCTGGTTGCTATTGCTACTGTTTTTGAATGTACAATCAGTAGTATATTTTTTCTGTTGGTTGAATAAATGTGTTGTTAGGATGACAAACATAATGTTTTGGAAGTCGTTGCACAGTTCGATCCTTTAGTGCCCCGTACCGTACGTAGCGCATACTATTTTTCGTACGGAACACATTTTCCACTTGTTGATAACATGCAGCCCACTGATGAAGGCCCAATAGAGAAGCCCATAATTAACTGGAAGGGAGGCACTCACATGAATCCGGCCCAGGTACATGCTCATGGTCCCCTAAACATAAATAAGTAATTCGGAGGAGCAAGCTACAAACTGGGTTGTGCGGTCTCTATGGCCCGTCTAACAACATGACCAGCCCAGCAGTTTTTTTTGAGAAAATAGGTAGCCCTGTATTTCTTTTTGAAGAATACCCAAGCTAGGCCTATTTGTTTTCTCTGACTTACTGGGCTGCAAATCTTTCAAGACGAGGAGGGATGCATTCCGGCCTGGCCAAAGAGTATGGTCAGTGTTTGTTAAAATTAATATCAAAAGGGGTTGAAAATTCCAAAAAATTCATAGCAAATCGGATATTAGTTTCTTTTTTTTGTTTTTGTTCTTCACTGATATCTTATACGCATTTCATTGGATTTAACATGACATAGTACTAATTTTTTTTATTTTTTTTAGTATCTCTACTAATTTTTGGATTACGAATATTTTGTTCCCTAGCAAAAAATTGCAAATTTTCAAAATTTCCCACATATTTAGTTATTTCTTTTAACCCTGGTACTCAGGAGAAAATTGGCATCAATTCTAAAAATGGAAAACGGGCTGCAATAAATTCCATATGAATTAGAAAATGAGTAATAATTATAAAAATAATAACAAATGGGTTATACACGCCACAGATTTCGAGGCTGACTTGTTTACGCAAGGGTTTGTCAGTCAACACACGATTCTAGCATCAGTGACTGTTGGATGTCCATCCAACTGCCCGACGTGCTTCTTCAATCTCAGATCTTCCTGCTCCAGCCCCCTAAACTTGCGCCGGCGGGACTGCCTGCTCCCTCCTCTTGTGGCCCGCTTTGATGCCGCGCCGGCTTCCCTGTCCCACCCAACTCCCTCCGCTAGCCTGGCCGCACGCAATCAACTTCCTCTTTATTACGCGAAAAAATGATTCCTGATACGTCCAAAACGTATCTATTATTTCTGCTTGCTCCATGCCACTCTAGGGTGATATTGCTATGATATTCATACACTTCCATACACTTTTGATCATATTTGGACTAACCTACTAATCCAGTGCACCCCGGTGCCGGTTTCTGTTTTCGGCTGTTTTTGTATTCCAGGTTTTCACATTACGAGAACTGCCAGGAAATATCCAGAAAAAATATATAAAAAATCAGCGTTCCAGGAGCTACCGTGCTGCCAAAGTACAGCCGGGGGGGGACCCACAGGGGCTCCAGGCGGCCTGTGGGCGCGAGCCCCCCTGGGCCGCGCCGGGGGGGCGCCTGGGCACCCCTGACCCCCTCTGGTGACCCCCTTTGGCATATATTTAAGGTCCGTCGAGGAAACCCTGATTCCAGAACCCTTTTCTTCAGACGCGATTCCGATCTCCGCCGCCATCGCCATCAAGCTTTGGGGGACCAGAATTCCTGCGCCTGCACCCTGCCGGGACGGGGAAGTGCCCCCGGATTCATCTCCATCGACGTTGCTTCCTCCCTCCATGATGCGGGAGTAGTTCCTCCTCGGAGCTGAGGTTCTTACCAGTAGCTATGTGGTCAATTCTCTCTCCCATGATGTGATCTTCGTTGTGATCATAGGCTATGTTAATCTAGGGTGTTTTCCCTTCCTCTATGTATTGGATTGATGTACTCACTTGTCTTTATCTAGTATAATCCCCGAGACCAAGGTGACAGCGGTCTATTGGACATGGATTAGAACAATATTTTCATGAGTGATTTCCTCTCTTGTGTGTTGATTGAAGATTGAGAGTCTCTTGGTGCTTGTCTTTGACTATCCTTTAGATATGTTATGGTGATTGTGGGACTCTCTTTGGATGGCCGCGGTGACATTGGGAAATCCTTAGATCGAGAACTACGAACTTTGAGGTGTGCTTTTGTAGCCCTACATAATTCTCGTCCTCTCTTGACCACGAAGGAATGATCTCCGAGTGTGTCCCCTTTGCATGTTTTATGGGAAATATCATGTGATTCGATTATGTTAATGTTGTTGGGAGTTGCCACTAGTGAAAGTATGAACCTTAGGCCTTGTTTCCACCATTGCAATACCGTTTGTGCTCACGTTTACTACTTGTTTGCTTGCTGCACTTTTTATTACATATTTGTATTACCTTGTTTTGCCATCCATATCACTTGCCATTTAACATCTCTTCGCCGAACTAGTGCACCTATACATCTGACAAGTGTATTAGGTGTGTTGGGGACACAAGAGACTTCTTGTATCTTATTTGCAGGGTTGCTTGAGAGAGACCATCTTCAACCTCCACTTCCCTGAGTTCGATAAACCTTAGGTCATCCACTTGAGGGAAACTGCTACTGTCCTACAAACCTCTGCGCTTGGAGGCCCAACATAGTCTACAAGAGTAGAAGCGTGCGTAGACATCAAGCTATTTCTGGCGCCGTTGCCGGGGAGGTGAGCGCTTGAAGGTATATCTTTAGATATTGCAATTAAATCTTTTTGTTTCTTGTTTTTTTTTATTATTATTTCACTAGTTATGCTTATGGAAAACCTTGTTATTGGATCGTTGCTTGCGGGAGGACACCCCACACCTGTGGTGGTTGCTCCTCCTCCTACTGAAATTGTGCCCTATAAAATACCGGCTGGTATTATCAATTATGCTTTGGCTAATCGTTATGCAGGAGACAGACATCCCAGTGAACACTTGCTATATCTGTCACAACTATGTTCATTATTTAAGCTTGCAGGTGTATCGAGGGAGTTTGTCATGAGGAAATTATTTGCCTTGTCATTGAAAGGAAAAGCATTGGAATGGTATAGGCTACTAAATGATTCTCACCTGCTGGAGTGGGAAGAGATCCAGTCTCTCTTTTACTCCAAGTTTTATCCTCTTCATGAAGTCCATAAGAATAGGAATTATGTTTATAATTTTTATCCTCATTACGGAGAGAGCATAGCTCAAGCTTGGGGGAGACTGAAAACGTTAATGCTAAAATGTCCTAACCATGGGCTCCCCAAAGATATTATTATTACTAACTTCTATGCGAGGCTCTCTCGACAGGATAAAGATTTGCTCGATGCTTCCTCTATGGGTTCTTTCACAAAAAAAAAAGATTGATGCTAAATGGGAACTCCTTGAAAGAATTCAACGCAACACTGAAGATTGGGAGATCGACAAAGGTAAAGAGTCAGGTATAATTTATGAGTATGATTGCATTAAGTCCTTTGTTGAAACTACAAGTTTTAATAAGTTTAGTGCTAAGTTTGGGCTTGATTCTCAACTCCTTGTTGATTTCCTCAAATCTTTTGCTTCACATCTTAATATGCCTAAGGAGGATTGGATCGAGTATCATAAACCTTTTAAAGAGACTTGCAAAGAAAATGAAATTGTTCATGATGATTTCAACATGCATGATCCAATTCCTAAAAATGAAGTTTTATATAAGCATGTTAATTTTTGTGGAGTGGATAGACCTTGTGAAAGGCCTATGATTTAAGAAGAGAAGTATTGTAAGCAACATAAGCATGAAAGAACAATCACTTGGGTCAAAGATTTAAATGATATTGGTAGAGAATTGTGTGACCTTTATCCTTTTACTTGTGAACTTTGCCGTATAGAGGGTCACTTTAATTTTCAATGCATAAACGTTCAAAACATAACTGTTAACCGGTTGTGTGATAACATGATCACCTCTGATCTTTATGATGAGCTTATGTTATTTTTGATGTGTGAAGAGTTATCAGAAAAGACTTCATGGCTAGATGTTAATGCCATAGGAATAAAAAACACTTTGCAAAATTGCCATCTCTATTGTGTTGTTAATTGCCATGAAAATGATTACATAGGTAAAATTATAAAGGAGGGAACTTTACCAAAGTATAAAAACGTCTCTTATATTTCTGCTAATAAAAAGGAGAGTTTCTCCCAAGTTTCCCCTATTGTTTCTAATGATAAACCAGGATATGTGGAGAAGCTTCATCTCCAACCACTCCCTCCTAAGGTTAAGAAGAAGAAAAAGAAGAGGAGGAGGAAGAGGAGCAATAAAGAAGAAGAAGGGGTATCAACCTGGCCTGAGCATATTCCTCCCATCAACTTTTATCCTAACGGTTGTAAGTTTAAAGAAGAAGGTGAAGTTTATTGCCTTAATTATCATCTTGATGATACGTCCGTAGGTACTATTGAAGATGATTTTGATTATGATATGCATGTTACTTATTGTGATTGGGGAAATGATGATAATGCTACTTATGACCTTGAAAATCTTTTTGTTACCAACTCTGAAAGTGAAGATATGGGAAGCTCTAAGCTTGGGGATGATAGGATTGCAAATCCTATCCCCACTAGTGATGTGATAATTGATTCTCTTGCTAGTAAGAATAAAGACAACATGTTTACAAATATAGTTGCTAGCAATGATAATTCTCTTCTCTACCATGATGATGTTATAACTCCAATCTATAGTGATTATAAAGGTACCTATGACATAAGGAGAAATTATCCTTATGAAACTTGTCATAATCATGAAGGGAATTACTCCCTTGTTGAACACCACCCTCCTGATATACAACTCATCTATAGTGTTCAAGTTGTTTATGATAGTCCTACTCCCACTATTACCAATGAGAAAAATTATGCTTATGTGGGGAATAAGAGTACCTTTTTGCATGTGGATCATGGTAACAATGCTTTATATGATGCTTATATTGTTGAGTTCATCCATGATGCCACTGAAATTTATAATGAGAGAGGGAGGCTTGGTTCTAAATATCTTAATAATAAGAAGTTCCCTCTCTTTATGTTGAAGGTCTTGAAGCTGCACTTGTTTTGTCTTCCTATGCTTATTGCTTTGTGCTTCAATGAATTATTCTATTGCAATATTCCTATGCATAGGAAGCATGTTAGGCTTAAATGTGTTTAGTATTTGCTTCTTGATGCTCTCTTTTGTTCTTCAATTCTTATTCCTACAAGATAATCATTAAAGTCTTATGCCTAGCTTAAAGGCATAAAAGAAAGCGCTTTTGGGAGGCAGCCCACATGAATAAATTTTTATATTTTGCTTTTGTTCTTTCTTGATGTTGTTTCCTACAGTAGCATCATCATTGTATCTTTGCTTTTCATATTTGTGCCAAGTATAGCCTCCGATTGCTAGAAAGTTCAAAAGTTGTGAGGTGCTGTCCAGGAAACAGATTCTGTCCTTGGATAGAAAAATTCGTATAAACTCACCAGATCATCTTTTTGGTCTGAATTTTTTCGACAGCGTTCTCTATATAATTGTCTTTCATGCGTCAGTTCTGAGTTTTTTATTTGAGTTGCAGAAGTATCCCGAACAGATCAATTACTGCCCGCTGTTCTGTTTTTCACAGATCCTGTCCGGTTTTGCCTTACCTCCACTTTGCAAATTAAGAACTTGTTTTTTCTTTGCAAAAACCTTTTGGCAATCTTGAGAAACAGTATAACTTCAAGAATATCCTTATTTCCAGCAAGGTATAATTATTTTATTAAGGGTACTAACCTCGCTAATCAGATTATGATGAGTTGTGTATGAAGGGAGTTTCCAAGTGTGCGAGGGAAGATGATAAAAAGATTCACGAGTGTCAAGCGCTCAAGCTTGGGGATGCCCCCGTGCACCCCCAAGAAATATTCAAGGAGACTCAAGCGTCTAAGCTTGGGGATGCCCCCGTGCATCCCCTTCTCCATCAACATTATCAGTTCGTCTTTCGTTTCGCTATATTTTTATCACTTCATGTGTTATGTGCTATGCTTGGAGCGTCTTGCTTTTAGTTTTCTTTTTAGTTTTTCATAACGAGTCGGAACTCAGCATTCCTTTATGTGGGAGAGAAACACGCTCCACCTCTACCTAGAACATTACATAGAATTTTCATGTCTATCTATGCTGTGTGTGTTCTTTGTCTTTTAATAGCTACTATCATACTCTGCTCTTAGTATTCATGCTTATCTTTTCAAAAGCTTTTATTTAGTTGGTTGCTTGAACTCTCTTTAATTACCATGCTCACCTTATTAAGAGAGTTTTCTTCCGTTGCATTGGTTAATGTGTCTATGATAAAGATGCCACTTTCATGATGGTGCTTAGCAGTTCAGGTTTTCTTTTGGTTAATCTCAAATAGCTGGGGGGTTCCCAATGTGTTATTAGAGTACCAACTTGGTTTGTTTGCCTATGATGTGGTATGGTTTAGTAATATCTTCCTTCGAGAATTTATTTTGATTGACTTGGCGTATGCTCACGCATATTTAAGACTATAAAGAAAGTCTGTCAAGCCTTGATGATCTTTTATTTCTAAGTAGCGATATAACTACCATGCCTGATTCAATATTGCTTTGTCGCTCTGCATGATTATGACCGTCATTGCTCTCTTAGTTGGTCGCTCCCAGTCTTTTGCTAACCTCCACCTGCACTAAGCAAACTAACCATGCAATACATATCTCATGGGAAAGTAGCCTAAAAACTATTGTGGTAAAGAATATGTTGCTTATGTATCTTATTTCTTATAAGTTGCTTGCTGAGCGGTAACCATGTTTCTGGGGACGCCATCAACTGTCACCCTTTTGTTGAATATCATGTGAGTTGCTATGCATGTTCGTCTTGTCTGAAGTAAGGGTGATCCACCGTGGGTTGAATTAATATGCATATTGTTAGAGAAGAACATTGGGCCGCCAACCAAAGCCATGCATCATGGTTGAAGTTTTAGCTTGGACCTTAATCCTCAATCTCTTATGAGAATATGCTTATGCATTGAAGAGGAGTCCATCATCTATTTTCTATGTTGTCCCGGTATGGATGTCCTCAAGTTGAGATCTATCAAAAACGAGAAATCAAATGCGATCTATCTCCTTGGACCTTTGTACAGGTGGCATAGAGGTACCCCTTTGTGACACTTGGTTAAAACATATGTAATACAATGATAACCCATGGGGATCCGAGCTAATTAGGACAAGGAGCAAGCACTATTAGTATTCGATGCATGAGGCTTGCAACTTATAAGATGTTTTATGCATGACACATATGAAGTACTACTACCGTTGACACAATTGCTTCCATGTTTTCAAAATAAAAAGCTCTAGCACTTAACCTTTCTTTTACCTTTATATTGAAGCACCAACTACTGAGAGCATGATTGTCATTCTGAGTGTAATGTGCATTGTTCCAAAGTAGCATTGTCTTTTGCATGATTGTGATATCGTTTATTCTGAAATGATTGTATCTAGTCATCACTTAAACCTTGAAGGTGCCCCTGCATTTATGTTTTGCATCACTAAAGGGGGCAGGCTAGATATCACTTTATCATATTTGCACATCATGTTCATTGCAAATCTTTTTGATGTTTCAGTTTCATGTTGTAAAACTTTCAGTCATTTGTGATTTTCTCTTGAGACAACTTAATTACTATAGAATCATTGTCTCAGTAAGCTTTTGTCATATGACTATGAGAAAGTCCTATATGGTTAATAGCATGTCACCATAGAAATTATTCTTTTTATCATTTACCTACTCGAGGACGAGCAGGAATTAAGCTTGGGGATGTTGATACGTCCAAAACGTATCTATAATTTCTGCTTGCTCCATGCCACTCTAGGGTGATATTGCTATGATATTAATACACTTCCATACACTTTTGATCATATTTGGACTAACCTACTAATCCAGTGGACCCCGGTGCCAGTTTCTGTTTTCGGCTGTTTTTGTATTCCAGGTTTTCACATTACGAGAACTGCCAGGAAAAATCCAGAAAAAATATATAAAAAATCAGCGTTCCTGGAGCAACCGTGCGGCCAAAGTACAGCCGGGGGGGCCCACAGGGGCTCTAGGCAGCCTGTGGGCGCGGCGCCCCCTGGGCCGCGCCGGGGGGCGCCTGGGCACCCCTGACCCCCTCTGGTGACCCCCTTTGGCATATATTTAAGGTCCGTCGAGGAAACCCTGATTCCGGAACCCTTTTCTCCAGACGCGATTCCGATCTCCGCCGCCATCGCCATCAAGCTTCGGGGGACCAGAATTCCTGCGCCGGCACCCTGCCGGGATGGGGAAGTGCCCCCGGATTCATCTCCATCGACGTTGCTTCCTCCCTCCATGATGCGGGAGTAGTTCCTCCTCGGGGCTGAGGTTCTTACCAGTAGCTATGTGGTCAATTCTCTCTCCCATGATGTGATCTTCGTTGTGATCATAGGCTATGTTAATCTAGGGTGTTTTCCCTTCCTCTATGTATTGGATTGATGTACTCACTTGTCATTATCTAGTATAATCCCCGAGACCAAGGTGACAGCAGTCTATTGGATATGGATTAGAACAATATTTTCATGAGTGATTTCCTCTCTTGTGTGTTGATTGAAGATTGAGAGTCTCTTGGTGCTTGTCTTTGACTATCCTTTAGATATGTTATGGTGATTGTGGGACCCTCTTTGGATGGCCGCGGTGACATTGGGAAATCCTTAGATCGAGAACTACGAACTTTGAGGTGTGCTTTTGTAGCCCTACATAATTCTCGTCCTCTCTTGACCACGAAGGAATGATCTCCGAGTGTGTCCCCTTTGCATGTTTTATGGGAAATATCATGTGATTCGATTATGTTAATGTTGTTGGGAGTTGCCACTAGTGAAAGTATGAACCTTAGGCCTTGTTTCCACCATTGCAATACCGTTTGTGCTCACGTTTACTACTTGTTTGCTTGCTGCACTTTTTATTACATATTTGTATTACCTTGTTTTGCCATCCATATCACTTGCCATTTAACATCTCTTCGCCGAACTAGTGCACCTATACATCTGACAAGTGTATTAGGTGTGTTGGGGACACAAGAGACTTCTTGTATCTTAGTTGCAGGGTTGCTTGAGAGAGACCATCTTCAACCTCTACTTCCCTGAGTTCGATAAATCTTAGGTCATCCACTTGAGGGAAACTGCTACTGTCCTACAAACCTCTATGCTTGGAGGCCCAACATAGTCTACAAGAGTAGAAGCGTGCGTAGACATCAATTCCTCCCACTAACATCTGGGGCTCGCCGGTTGGGAAGCTGACCTCTCGGCCTACTAAGTTGACGCGTACGCAGGGCTTGTCAACTTAGTCGACGAACGATTCTAGCAGTAGTAACCGTTGGATTTGAATCGAACGGTCCTGCTGCTTCTTCAATCGCTGCTCTTCTTGCACCAGCTGCCCAAACCAGCGCCAGCGAGACGACCTGCTCCTGCCTCCAATGGCTGGCTGTGCTGCCATTGAGGCCTTATCGCCCCCTACTACTCCCACCGCTAGCCAGGCCATGCGGCGACGGGAGCCTCACACCGCAGCCGAACCAGTATACCCTCGTACTCCTCTCTGCATGGGCATCCACTGTCGCGTCTTCCCCGGCTCCGCGTCGTCCCCTTCCTAGGCCTTGACATCGTCCACCGCCTTGGTGCTCTCCGTGCGGCATAGTCAATGTGGTCAATTTCCGACTTCCATCTGAAGAGTACTGTACGTGGAGAGGCTAACAGCTGGGTCCACGGCCACAACCCAGTTTTTCTGTGATTTGCCAAGTAAGTTGCTTGGTCAGGCCTATTGGGCTGCAAATCTTTCAAGACGAGGAGAGCTTTCATTCGGCTAGCCGAGAAAATGGCCTATCAGTAATGAGAAATGGGCTCTACATTTTTAAAATACATCAAACCGGCAATTAGTTTCAAATTTCTATTTTTTTTCATTTTGATATTTTAAATTCCATTCATTTTTATGCATGTACATTTTGTTAGATTTTATATTGATATATATTTATTTTTAAAATCAGTTTGAACGCGACTCAAAATTTCGGGATTAAAAACAGTTCGAACCGCACCGAAATATGCAAAATTTCGTATAATTTTTTAACCGTGGCCACAATATGGGATGTAATGCTAACAGAAAGAATATGGGCTCCAAAAAAAACCTTAAGAATTAGCAAATGGGTTGTAAATTATTAGAAATAATGGCAGATGGGTTGTATGATGTTTTCCACAGATTTGAGGCTTTCCTAAAAAAAGGTTGACGCACAAGCAGTGACTGTTGGATGTCCATCCAACAACCGTCATGCTTCTTCAATCTCTGCTCTTCCTGCTCCAGCCGCTCAAACAAGCGCTGGCAGGACTGCCTACTCTCTCCTCCCCACGGCCGGCTGTGCTGCTGCGCAAGCCTCAACGCCCCACCGTACTGCCATCGCTGGCATAGCCATCCCTCTACTCACCACACCTGCTGTTATTCTCCGGCGACGGCATACGAACCAGTAAACCCTTGTACAGTCGTACTTCCCTCCACGTGGGAAACAACTACCGATTCTTCCCTGGCTCCGTGTCGTTCCCTTCCTAGGCCTTGCCGTCGTCCACCGCTCTGGTGCTCTCGGCGCGGCCTGGTCAACATGGTCAATGACCGACATGCATCTGAACAGGATTGTACGTGGAGAGGCTGACAGCTGGGTCCACGGCCGCACACAAGGAAATGCCTCCTTATTACTCGCAAAATAATGATTCCTCCACATGACATCTGGGACCCACCGAAAGGGCCTCTGTATTTCGCGAAAAAACATTACCGCCGCTGACAGCTCGGATGCACCAGCTATATCTTCGCACGCAAGGAAGTGCCTCCTTATTACGCACAAAAAAAAATGTATACTCCCCCTACTAGCTAGGACCTAGTATAGTGGGAGGCTGACTTGTGGGCCTACTAAGTTGACGGGGATGGAGGGCTTTGTCAACTTAGTCAATATGCACGATTATAGCTCAAGTGACCGTACGATGTCCATCCAATGGCTGTAGTGCTTCTTCAACCTCTAGTTTTCTTGCTCCAGCTGCCCAAACCAGCGCCGGTCATGCCTCGTGGTCGTGCCTCCTGTGGACGGCTGCGATGCAGCGGAGGCCTCACCACCCCCTACTACTCCCACCACTGGCCAGACCATCCCTCTACTCACCCACACCCCCTGTTATTCTACGGCGACGGCAGCCTCACACCGCAGCGAACCAGTGAACCCTCATACTCCTGTACGCGTGGGCATCCACTGCCACGTCTTCCCCGGCTCCGCGTCGTCCCCTTCCTAGGCCTCGCCGTCATCCACCGCCCTTGTGCTCTCGGCACGGCGTGGTCAACGTGGTCAAGGAACGACTTCCATCGGAAGAGTACTCTACATGGAGAAGCTGACAGCTTTGTCCATGGCAGCTGCAAGGAAGTGCCTCCTTATTACGCGGAAAATAATTATTCCTCCACCTCACAGTAGGGACCCACCGGATGGGCCACAGTATTTGGCGAAAAAAAGGTTTCCCCCCTGACTGCTGGGACCCACCGGAGTGGCCACCGTATTTCGCGAAAAAAACGTTCCCCCCGCTGTCAGCTCAAACCCACCGGGAGGGCCGCCTTATTACGCACAAAAAAATGAATACTCCCCCTGCTAGTTGGGACCCACCTTGGTGGGTGGCTGACTTGTGGGCCTACTAAGTTGAAGGGGACGGAGTGCTTTGTCAACTTAGTCAATATGAACGATTCTTGCTCCAGTGACCATATGATGTGCATCCAACGGCCGTAGTGCTTCTTCAACCTTTGGTATTCTTGCTCTAACCGCCCAAATCAGCGCCGGTCGTGCCGCATGCTCCTGCCTCCCGTGGCCGACTATGCTGCCACGGAGGCCTCGCCGCCCCCTACTCTGCCCACCGCTGGCCAGGCCCTGCGGCGACGGCAGCCTCACACCGTAGCCGAACCAGTGAACCCTCGTACTCCTCTCCGCACGGGCTTCCACTGCCGCGTCTTCCCCGGCTCCGCTTCATCCCCTTCCTAGGCCTCACCATCGTCCACCGCCGTGGTGCTCTCGGCGCGGCGTGGTCAACGTGGTCAAGGAACGACTTCCATGGGAAGAGTACTATACGTGGAGAGGCTGACAGCTGGGTCCACGGCCCCAGCAAGGAAGTGCCTCCTTATTACGCACAAAATAATTATTCCTCCACCTGACAGTGGGGACCCACCGGACGGGCCACAGTATTTCATAAAAAAATGTTTCCCCCTGATGCTGGGACCCACCAGCTACATCTTCGCATGCAAGGAAGTGCGTCCGAAAATAAAATGATTCCCACCCCTGACTGCTGGGACCCACCAGCTACATCTTCGCAGGCAAGGAAGTGCCTGACAGTCGGGACCCACCTGGTCGAAGCATACATAGCGTTGTCATTCTGGTTGCGAACGTGTACGTATGTACTGGTCGATGTATAGGCGCGCACGTGTCGTACTGGAGGCGCGCACGTAGCATGTACACGTATGTACATTGGCAAGTGTGCAAGAAAGAAAATACGGCCATGTACATACATACGGGCAGGGTCTCGAATGCCTACTCACGGATACGTATGGCCAGGGCTCGTGTACATGGCTGGGTCGGAATGGAGAAACAACGTCGTCGTCGTGTTCCTGGGGAGCCGACCGACTGGGTCGGAATGGAATGCGTCGTCCTGTTCATCGGGAGGGCTTGGACGGAACAACTGATGGAAATGAGGCCTGGCATACCGCAGAATGGAGGAAACGGCCTTGAGTTCGACCAGCCACATTCGAAACGGGATCCTATTCATCGGGAGGGGTCTGGCGTACAGCAAAACGGAGGAAACGGACCTCCTACGGTCGAAAGGGGGGTCCTATTGATCGGGATGGGTGTGGCGTACCGCAAAACGGAGGAAACGGACTTGTGTTGGAGCGCTACGGTCGAAACGGGGGTCCTGTTCGTCGGGAAGGGTGTGGCATACCGCAAAACGGGACTCCACGGGATACTGTTCATCACCACCGTCGACCCCCTCCAGCCTCGAGGGGCTACTGTTCATCCACCGTCGTCCTCCTCCAGCCTCCACCTGCGACTGTTCAGCCTCCACCATGCGCTACTCCACCGGCTACTGTTCAACCAGCCCTCTCCATGGGCTCCTGTTCAACCACCCCTCCACGGGCTACTATTCATCCAGCCCTCCACCATCTACTGTTCATCTAGCCCTCCACGGGGTGGTCCTGTTCATCCAGCCCTCCACGGGGTCCTATTCATGCAGCCCTAACCGGCTCGATCGATTGGGGTCCTGTTCAACACCACGAGGTCCTGTTTAGCCACCCCCACCGGGAACTATTCATCCAAACCCCCCAGCAATGCTCACTGTTCATGCGGAGGAAGCATCGATCGGCTTCAATTAGTAGCAGTAGCGAAGGACTCGCTGGATCGGGTTCAGTTAACAGCCATCCATCGATCGCTCGGGTTCAGTAACGCATAGCCTACAGTGCAATCGCTGGGGTTCAGATAGAGCCCAAGGCCTCACTCGGGTTCAGTTAGAGCCCAATGCCTCGCACCCACACGCATGCGTGTACGAGATTAACGCGCATCGCTCGACCCCGACCAACCACCGTAACCGGGAAGACCCCGATATTTTCCTCGCCCTCGCTTCTACCACGGTTTTTTCCATCATGGACGGCCCAAAGAATGTCACGCAGCTGCTTCTCAGGCCCGCCTAGGACGAAAAGCCCATTTTCTGTCATAATTTTTTATCATGGAAGTAGGACCCCACCACATCTATGATGATACCGGGTTTTGTCATAATTATCATCATAGAAGTGTCATAAGTATGACATAATTTTTTTCGTTCGGCCTAAAATGTCACGGATGTGTCTTATTTTGTAGCAATCTTGGCCATTATAGTCCCATATTGGGAATCCTCTGGCATGAAGAGGTTTCACGCATGGCTTTATTGAAATAGCTATCACTTCGATTATAGATAACCCTGAATTGGCGAGCAATTTGATCTTGCCAGCCAGTCTGCTAACCTCCGATCTCTCCTCTTCCGAGGGATTGCGGGGACACCGGTTGTAAAGCTTGTTTGGTGGAGCACTGGAGTACTTGGGGAGTCCGCGCCGAACTGGATCTGGCAGAGTGACGTCCTCAATGTAGAACCACTCTGAAAGCCACTCTTGGATGCTTTCTTCGGATTACTAGGCAGATAGCCTGTCCCAGATATCCGCCATACTTCGGCGCCCCCAACTTCAAATATGGATCCTTCTTCCGATCGAGGGACAAGGCAGAAATACTTTCTCCACAGCTCAAAGTGAGGCTCGCAGTCCAGAAATAGTTCGCATAAAGCGACAAAACCCGCAATATGCAGGATGGACCCCGGCGTAAGATCGTGCAGTTGAAGACCGTAGAACTCCAGGAGTCCCATAAGAAAGGGGCGGACGGGAAACCCTACGCCTCTTAAAAGGAAGGGGGCGAAACATACCCGCTCTCCATTGGAGGGGTTGGGAAAGCTCTCTGCTAGGGCTTGGTTGTCAATAGACGTTAGTCCGGCCGGTACGGGGACTAGATCCTCTAGGGGGAGATATCCCTGCGCTTGAAGTGTCCTCACATGCGCATGGGACACAGAACAACTTTTCCAATCTCCTGCACGAGGGCCATGAGGGCGCAAGGAGGAGCTTGGGGCGCTAGCCATGTTTGAAGATTTTTTGCAGGTACTAGGGTTTCTTCCGCGTGGAATGGGATGGAGAGGTAGTTGCGATCTATTCTCCTATATAGGCGCCTTCTCTGCAAAATCAAGGGGGTATTCACAAATATGCCCAGACGGTTCGCATTCGTTGGACACGTGGAAGCGAAGGTGACATCAGTGAGGAATCGACGGATTACAATATTTAAAGAAGCCGATCTATCATCCAGGAGGACTCACCTTCCAAGACTGAAGTCATGAAGCCGGATAAAATCTCGTCCTTGAAGGCAAGTCCGGGGGCTACTGAGGGAGTCATGTATCCATGGGTCCTTAGGCATCCGGGTCGTTGACGCTGGGCCGTATTGATGGGGCGCGTAAAGAAGAAGCAGAAGACCCTCCCCCGTATTCGGTCAGGACTCTTATGTATGTAGAAAGGCAAGTGTAGAGTCCGGATGTATCAATTACTTCCTCCCCAAGTTACCCTTGTAATCCTAGGTCCCCTCTGGCGTATATATAAGCCGAGGGGTTTAGTTTGTAGAGGGGATCATCCTCATCATCACAATACCCTCAGAGGCTAGACTTTAGGATTTAGCCATTACGATGTCGAGGTAGATCAACTCTTGTACTCATATTCATCCATATTAATCTAGCAGGAAGTAGGGTATTACCTCAATCGAGGGGGCCCGAACCTGGGTAAACATCGTGTCCCCAGTCTCCTGTTACCATCGATCCTCTAAAGGCATATCTTGGGCCTCCCTACCCGAGATATGCCAGTTTTGACACAGACACCCTACAGTCGTGCTCTTCCAAGGGGAAGGATCCCATCTGCGACAACATAGAGCGCATCCAGGGTTCGTGCTCTTCCCACGGGAATGAGGCCATCTGTGACAAGTGAGGAAACCCATGATTTGTTTTGCCGTGCCTCTTCACAAGGGGAAGCCATGATTTGTTTTGTCGAGTCCCTTTTGTAGTGTAGTGAGAATATGTCCAGTTTTAATTGCTATATTTGGTTGTTTGTAGTATGCCTTGTTTATTTAGTTATTCACAATGTGATACTCTATATGTGAAATTATTTACAATGAAGTACATTTCATCAATACAGTTTTAAACATACCGATAGGAATACATATATTTGCTTGTTGTTAAGCCTGTTATAGCTAGCATATGCCTCTTTTAAAGTTTTTTTATTGTTCGGTTGTTTGTAGTTAGCAATATGTAGAATTTGAAATGCTATCTTTGGTTGTTCGTAGTATGCCTTGTTTATTCCAGTTATTCACAACGTGATGTTCTATATGTGCAAGTATGAACTGTGCAGTTCAATTTCAGCAGTACCAGTTTCAACAATACCACTATGAATAACTACATTTGGTTGCTGCATCTTGTAGTTAACACACCTTTCCATTTTTATTTAACAATAAACACTATACTTAGACCGGCACAATACCAGTTTCAATGACTATGTTTGCTTCTTGCTAAATGTTAGGCCTGTTGCAGTTAACACACCTTTCCAGTTGTTTTGCTTTACTAGCGTGCCTAAACCTTCACACTGAAGCTATCGTTTGGAGATTATTTTGTCTGCGATGGATAATTTTGGTTGATGTTTAGCCTGTCGTGATTAACATGCCTCTCGATGTACCTACATAGGAAAATTTTGGGAACTACTGCTATTTTCCATCGAGATTAGTTTCATCCCATGGCCTATATATACTCACTGTTCAGGATATCGGTAGCTTGTACCATATAGGTCGGGGGCTGGTAAGGGACTAATTGGTGAATCGGACTATTAACTGAATATATTTGTAACCCATTAATCGTTAGGTTAACTAGGGCTATGTAATATATCCAAGGCTACATAGCAACATGCATTGTACTTAATGTCTAAATATGCAATCCTAGGGTACATAGCAACAAGGAAGAGTGTTACCTTAATGTTCTGCTGATGTCTATGTTGGGTAACGTTGCATAGGAAACAAAACAAAATCCTACGAACACCCAAGATCCAATCTAGGAGATGACGATCTCCGAGAGGAGATATTGGTTCTACATACCCTTCTAGATCGCTAAGAGGAAGCGTTAAGAAATGTGGTTGATGTAGTCGAACGTCTTCGCGATCCAACACGACCCATCCTGCTAACTTCGATCTAGTGCCGAACGTACGGCACCTCTGCGTTCAACACACGTACAGGTTGATGATGCCTTCACCTCCTCGACCCAGTGAGCGATGTTGAAGTAGTAACTCGAGTCCTCCGATAGCGCGACGGCGTGGTGGCAGTGGTGGTGGAGAAATCTCACTAGAGCTTCGCCAAGCACTACGGAGAAGAAGATGGCTATGAGGGAGAAGAGGACCAGCCCGATGGCACTAATAGATTCGTATGGGTGTGGCTGCCCTCTCTCCATCTCTCTAAATATCGGGGGCGGGAGTAGGAAGGGGCGCCCCTACATCCAATCTAAGAGTGGCGGCCAAGAAAGGGAAAACCCTAGATGGGTTTTGGCGCCACCACCTAGGTGCCTTGGCCCCAAAGGCAAGTGGAGGAGACCCTAGGGAGGCACCCCACCTCCTCAAGCAATGTGGGAAGGGGTCTTGGGGCGCACAACCCCTTAGTGGGCTGGTGTGCTCCCTTGCCCTTGGCCCATGAGGCCCCCAACACTTGTCGGGGCTTGCCGAAACCCTTTTCGCACATGCTGGTCATCAACCGGTACCCTCGGAACACTTCCGGACTCCAATACCCTTCGTCCAATATATCAATCTTCACCTCCATACCATTCCGGAGTTCCTCGTCATGTCCGGGATCTCATCCGGGACTCCAAAAAACTATCGGGGGCCACCATAATGACTCAACTATACTTATATCGTCACCAAACGTTAAGTGTGTAGGCCCTGCGGGTTCGAGAACTATGCAGACATGAGTGTGGCACCTCTACGGTCGATAACCAATAGCGGGACCTAGATGACCATATTGGTTCCCACATATTCTACAAAGATCTTATTGATCGAACCTCAGTGTGAAGGATTGAGTTAATCCCGTATGTAGTTCCTGTTATCAATCGGTATGTTACTTGCCCGATATTCGATCGTTGGAATAGCCATACCTAGTTCAATCTCGTTACCGAAAAGTCTCTTTACTCGTTCGGTAATACAAGATATCGTGGCTAACTCATTAGTCACATTGCTTGCAAGCTTATTGTCATGATGCATTTCCGAGTGGGCCCTGAGATACCTCTCTGTCATATGGAGTGACAAATCCCAGTCTTGATCCATGCCAACTCAACAGACACCCTCGGAGATACCTGTAGAGCACATTTATAGTCACCAAGTTACGTTGTGACATTTGGTACACACAAGGTATTCCTTCAGTGTCAGTGAGTTGCATGAAAACGATAGCAATAAACTTGATACAATCATATGCTACATTTATAATTTGGGTCTCATCCATCACATCATTCTCCTAATGATATGACCTCATTATCAAATGACAAATCATGCTAATGGCTAGGCAACCATAGCCATCTTTGATCAACGAGCTAGTTCGGTAGAGGCTAACTAGGGACATCTTGTTGTCTATGTATCCACACATGTATTTGCGTTTCCGATCAATACAATTCTAGCATCGATAATAGACGATTATCATGAATAAGGAAATATGATAATGACCAATTTATTATTGCCTCTAGGGCATTTTTCCAACAGTCTCCCACTTGCACTAGAGTCAATAATCTAGTTCACATCGCCATGTGATTAACACTCCTAGTTCACATCACCATGTGACTAACACCCAAAGAGTTTACTAGAGTCAATAATCTAGTTCACATCACCATTTGATTAACACTCAATGAGTTATGGGGGTTGATCATGTTATGCTTGTGAGAGAGGTTTTAGTCAACGGGTCTGCAACATTCCGATTTGTATGTACTTTGCAAATCTCTATGTCATATTGTAGATGCTGCTACCATGCTCCACTTGGAGCTATTTCAAATGGTTGCTCCACTATACGTATTTGGTTTGCTACTCGGAGTAATCCGGATAGGTGTTAAAGCTTACACCGACGTAACCCTTTACGCCAAACTCTTTATCACCTTCATAACCGAGAAACATTTCCTTATTCCTCAAAGGACAATTTTGACCATTGTCAAGTGATCCACTCCTAGGTCACTTTTGTACCCCCTTGCCAGACACGTGGCAAGGCACACCGTAGGTGCGGTACACAGCATGGCATACCGTACAGAGCATGTGGCTAATGCATAGGGGACGACCTTCGTCCTTTCTCTTCTTCTGTTGTGGTCGAGCTTTGAATCTCACTCAACTTCACACCTTACCACACATGCAAGAACTCCTTCTTTGACTGATCCATTTTGAACTCCTTCAAAATCATGTCAAGGTATGTGCTCTACGAAAGTCTTATCAGGCGTCTTGATCTATTTATATAGATCTTGATGCCCAATATGTAAGCAGTTTTACCTAGGTCTTCCTTTCAAAAACTCCTTTCCAATAACCCTTTATGATTTCCATAAAATCTATATCATTTCCAATCAACAATATGTCATCCACATATACTTATCAAAAATGTTGTAGTGCTCCCACTCACTTTTTTGTAAATAAAAGTTTTTGCAAACTTTGTATAAACCCAAAAGCTTTGATCACCTCATCAAAGCGTATATTCCAACTCCGAGATGCTTGCTCCAATCCATAGAAGGATCGCTGGAGCATGCATACCTTTTTAGCATCCTTAGGATCGACAAAACCTTCCAGTTGTATCACATACAACCTTTCCTCACGGAAGCCGTTAGGAAGATCTATTTTGACATCCTCTGCCAGATTTCATAATCGAAAATTGCAGGAACTGCTATCATAATTCTAACGGACTCAAGCATCGCTATGGGTGAGAAAGTCTCATCGTAGTCAACTCCTTGAACTTGTGAAAAGCCATTTGCCACAAGTCGAGCTTTATAGACAGTGACATTGTCGTCAGCGTCCGTCTTCTCCTTGAAGATCCAGTTATTCTGAATGGCCTTTCGCCCTCCACGTAATACTTCCATAGTCCATACTTTTTTGTATGCATGGATCCCATCTAAGATTTTATGGCCTCTAACCATTTATCGGAATCCGGGCCTACCATCGCTTCTCCATAGCTCACAGGTTCAGCATTGTCCAACAATATGACTTCCAAGACATGGTTGCCGTACCACTCACGAGTAGTATGTATCCTCTTTGACCTACGAGGTTTGGCAGTAACTTGGTCCGAAACTTCATGACCACTATCATTAGATTCCTCTTCAACTATCATAGGTTCCACATAAACATATTTTTGTGTTGCGCTACTCTCTGGTTCAAGTCAAGGTTCAACAACCTCATCAAGTTCTATCTTCCTTCCAATCAATTCTTTCGAGAGAAACTCCTTCTCGAGAAAGGACCCATTCTTAGCGACAAACACTTTGCCTTCGGATCTGAGATAGAAGGTATACCCAACCATCTCTTTTGGGTATTTATGAAGATGCATTTGTCTACTTTGGGTTCGAGCGTTTCTGGCTGAAGCCTTTTGACATAAGCATCGCAGCCCCAAACCTTAAGAAACAAAAACTTAGGTTTCTTGAGAAACCATATTTCATATGGTGTCGTGCCTATAGACTTAGATGGTGAAATATTTAAAGTGAATGCATTTGTTTCTAATGCATAACCCCAAAATGATAGTGGCAGATCGGCGAGAGACATCATAGAACGCACCATACCCAATAAGGTACGATTACGATGTTCGGACACACCATTACACTATTGTGTTCTAGGTGGCGTCAACTATGAAATGATTCCACATTTTCTTAAGTGATTGCCAAACTCATAACACAGATATTCGCCCCCTCGATCGAATCGTAGGAATTTAATCCTGTTGATACGATGATTCTCAACTTCACTCTGAAATTTCTTGAACTTTTCAAACATTTCAGACTTATGCTTCATTAAGTAAATATACCCATATCTACTCAAATCATTGGCGAAGGTTAGCAAATAACGATTTCAACCACGCATGTCAATACTCATCGGACCACACACATCGGTATGTATGATTTCCAACAAGTCACTTGGCCGTTCGGTTGTTCCAGAAAATGGGGTTTTAGTCATCTCGTCCATGAGGCCCCAAAAGTCCATCAACATGGAGTTTCTTCATGCGCTTTATACCAACATGACCTAAGTTGAAGTGCCAAAAGAAAGTGGTACAATCATCATCAACTCTACATCTTTTGGCATCAATATTATGAACATGTGTATCACTATGATCGAGATTCAATAAACCATTCACATTGGGTGCATGACCATAGAAGGTATTATTCATGTAAACAGAATAACCATTATTCTCTTACTTAAACGAATAACCGTATTGCAATAAACACAATATAATCATGTTTATGCCTCAATGCAGACACCAGATAACATTTATCTAGGTTCAACACTAGTCTCAAAGGTAGAGGCAGCATGTGATGGTGATCACATCAACCATGGAAACACTTCTAACACACACCGTCACCTCGCCCTTAGCTATTCTCCGTTTATTCCGCGGCTTTTCTTTCGAGTTATCAATAATAGCAACTGAACCGGTATGTCATACCCAGGTGCTACTAGGAGTACTAGTATGGTACACCTCAATAACACGTATCTCAAATATACTTTCGTTAAAGTCGCCAGCCTTATTATGTACCAAGTATTTGGGGTAGTACCGCTACCAGTGACCGTTCCCCTTACAATAGAAGCACTTAGTATCTGGTTTGGGTTGAACCTTGGGTTTCTTCATAGGAGTGGCAACTGGCTTGCCATTCATGAAGGTTCCCTTCTTGCCCTTTCCCTTCTTGAAACCAGTGGTCTTGTTAACTATCAACACTTGGTGCTCCTTCTTGATTTCTACCTTTGTGGCCTAGTGCAACCAACTTTGGGATCATCTCCATCCCTTTCATGTTATAGTTCATCACAAAGTTCTAGCAGCTTGGTGATCGTGATTGGAGAACTCTGCCAATCACTATCTTATCTCGAATATTACCTCCCGCTTGATTCAAGTGATTGTAGCACCCAGACATTCTGAGCACTTGCTCACTGGCTGAGCTATTCTCCTCCATCTTGCTGACAAAGAACTTGTCAGAGGTCTCATACCTCTCAACATGGGCATGAGCCTAAAATACCAATTTTAGCTCTCAGAACACCTCATATGTTCCATGGCATGCAAAACATCTCTGGAGCCCTAATTATAAGTCGTAAAGCATGGAACACTAAACTATCAAGTAGTCATCAGAACGTGTCTGACAAATGTTCACAACATCCACACACGACGCTAGAGGGGTTGGCACACCAAGCGGTGCATCAGGGATATAAAGCCTTCTGTGTAGCAGTGAGGACAATCCTCACACTACGGCCCTAGTCCGCATAATTGCTCACAATATCTTTCCACTTAGTATTTCTCTAGGAACGTATTAAAATTCTGGGGAGCTACTACAAGAGCCGTTGATCTACAACATAATTTGCAAAGACAACTTAGACTATTTTTCATGGCAATGAGTTCAATTAATCATATTACTTAAGAGCTCCCACTCAAATCAACATCCCTCCGGTCATCCGAATGTAACATGATCCAAATGAACTAACCCAAGTCCGATCATCACGTCAGATGAGGTGGTTTCCATGGTTAACATCTCCATGTTGATCATATCTATTATATGACTCATGTTTGACCATTCAGTCTCTTGTGTTCCGAGGGCATGTCTGTACATGCTAGCCGGACCAATTTTAACACGAGTGTTACACATGTGCAAAACTGGCTTGTACCAGTTGTATGTGAACTTAGATTCTATCACACCCGACCATCACGCGGTGTCTCGAAAACAACGAACTTTCGCAACGGTGCACACTTGGGGAGAATACAATTTTACCTTGAAATTTTAGTGAGGTGGATCAGTAGATCTGGATAGAGTCTCGCTCATAAAGGAAGACTAGAGCCTACCTTATAATGCTACCGTCATCCTAAGCAAAATAAGATGCATAAAAGGATTAACATCACATGCAAATCATAAGTAACATGATGTGGCCATCATCTTGTGCTTTTGATCTCCATCTCCAAAGCACTGGCATGATCTCCATCGTCACTGGCATAACACCATGATCTCCAGCATCATGATCTCCATCATCGTGTCGCCATCGGGGTTTTCACGGCAACCATGCTTCTACCACTATTGCTACCGCTTAGCGATAATGTAAAGCATCACATAGCGCATAATGATTGACACGCATGTCATACAATAATTAAAGACAACCCTATGGCTCCTCCCGGTTGCCGTATTCATCGACACGCAATTCGTGATAATCTATACAAACATGATCATCTCATACATCAAATATATATCATCATGTCTTTGCCATATCATATCACATCATGCCCTACAAAAACAAGTTAGGTGTCCTCTGATTGTTGTTGCATGTTCTACGTGGCTCCTATGGGTATCTAGCAAGAATGATTCTTACCTACGCAAAGCCACAATGGTGATATGAAAATTGCTATTCAACCTTCTACAAGGACTGCCTTCCTCGAATACGATTCAACTAAGGTGGGAGAGACAGACACCCGTCGGCCATCTTTATGCAACAAGTTGCATGTTTGTCGATGGAACCGGTCTCATGTACGAGGACTTGTAAAGTTGGTCTGAGCCGCTTCATCCCACAATACCGCTGAATCAAAATATGACTAGGGAAGGAAGCAAGCTGAATATCAATGTCCACAAAATCCTTTGTGTTCTACTCATGATGTCATCTACGCATAGACATAGCTCATGATGCAACTGTTGGGTAACATTGCATGGGAAACAAAAAAATTCCAACGAACACCCAAGATCCAATCTAGGAGATGACCATATACGAGAGGAGATATTGGATCTACATACCCTTGTAGATCACTAAGCGGTTGATGTAGTCCAACGTCTTCGTGATCCAATCGCGATCTGTCCCGCTAACTCTGATCTAGTGTGGAACGGACGACACCTCCGCGTTCAACACACGTACGGCCTGATGACACCTTCACCTCCTCAATCCAGCGAGCGATGGTGAAGTAGTAGATCGAGTCCTGCGGTAGCACGACGGTGTGGTGGCGTTGGTGGTGGAGAAATCTCAGCAGAGCTTCGCTAAGCACTACGGAGAAGAAGATGACTATGACGGAGAAGAGGAGCAGCCCGGTTGCACGAATAGATCCATATGGGTGTGACCTGCTCTCACCATCTCTCTATATATAGGGGGAAGGGAGGAGGAGGGGGCTCCCCTAGATCCAATCTAGGAGTGGCGGCCAAGAAAGAGGAAACCTTAGATGGGTTTTCGCGCCTCCCCCTAGGTGCCTTGGCCCCCAAGGCAAGTGGAGGAAACCGTAGGGAGGCGCCCCACCTCCTCAAGCAACGTGGGAAGGGGTATTGGTCGCACAACCCCTTAGTGGTCTGGTGTGCTCCCTTCCCCTTGGCCCATGAGGCCCCCAACACATGTCGGGGCCTCCCGAAACCCTTTTCGGTCATCCTAGTCATCACCCGGTACCCCGGAACACTTCCAGACTCCAATACCCTTCGTCCAATATATCAAACTTCACCTCCGGACCATTTCGGAGTTTATCGTCATGTTCGGGATCTCATCCGGGACTCCGAACAACCTTCGGTGACCACCATAATGACTCAACTATACTTATATCGTCACCGAACGTTAAGTGTGTAGACCCTGAGGGTTCGAGACCTATGCAGACATGACAGAGACACCTCTATGGTGAATAACCAATAGCGGGACCTGGGTGCCCATGTTGGTTCCCACATATACTTCGAAGATCTTATCGGTCGAACCTCAATGGCAAGGATTCAGTAATCCCGTATGTAGTTCCTTTTGTCTATTGGCGTGTTACTTGCCCGAGATTCGATCATCGGTATCTCCATACCTAGTTCAATGTCATTACCGACGAGTCTCTTTAATCATTCGGTAATACAAGATCCCGTGGATAACTCATTAGTCACATTGCTTGGAATCTTATTGTGATGGTGTACTACCGAGTGGGCCCTGAGATACCTCTCCATCATACTAAGTGACAAATCCCAGTCTTGATCCATGCCAACTCAACAGACACCCTCAGAGATAACTATAGAAAACCTTTATAGTCACCCATTTACGTTCTGATGTTTGGTACACACAAGGTATTCCTCCGGTGCCAGTGAGTTGCATGATCTCATTTTCATAGGAACATATATACTTTCACATGCAGAAAGCGATAGCAATAAACTTGATACGGTCATATGCTATGTTTATAGTCTGGGTCACGTCCATCATATCATTCTCCTAATGATATGACCTCGTTATCAAATGACAACTCATGTCAACGGCTAGGAAACCATGGCCATCTTTGAAACAAGCTAGTCTCGTAGAGGCTAACTAGGGACATCTTGTTGTCTATGTATCCACACATGTATTTGAGTTTCCGATCAATACAATTCTAGCATGGATAATTGACGATTATCATGAACAGGGAAATATGATAAGAACCAATTTATTATTGCCTCTAGGGCATATTTCCAATAGTCTAGATATACATAGAAGTGCAGCAGCAGCAGCAGCAACAACAACAACAACAACAACAACAACGCAACCCTATTTGGATACTCAACTTAGCTAGATGTTAGAATTAGTTTCTAGCCCATGACTAACCCTGAACTAACTCCATCCAAATAGGTGTTTCAACGACAGGGTTAGATTGACAATAAATGCACTAGGAGAACTAGCTCCAATTAGCAACTCTTGTGTTGGATAGATTTTTTGGGTGGGTTAGATGCAACTAGCTCAAACTAGCCTTCGTGTTTGGATATACTTTAGGGCTATTTGAGCTTGAACTAGCTCAAACTAACTCTAACCTAGGGATACAACAGTAGTTAATCAACCGATAATTTGTAAGAATGAAATAAACTCCTTCTAGCCCATAATATAAGACGTTAATTCATCTAATATGTGAGTATATTGGATGTTATAAGATATTATAAAAGAGTGTTGTACTACATCATTGTGCAATTGCTGTTTAGCTTCTTATATTAACTTGGTGCTTTTAGGTACATATGTCATTAGTAAGGATCCGCGCTTCGACCCTTTCTGCGTATGGGGAAATGAGATATCGATGAACCAACATCAAGTGAGGAAGCTAATAAAGATTGTTAGTAAAATCTGTCAAAAGATGGCAATTAAACTATTTGTTTACACTTTATCCAAGACAACAATGAACTGCAGGATGGTAAGTAAGCACTTTGCAGCCTTCTTTTTACTGCCCATAATGAGTTGTGTTATATGACAATGTCTGGATGTTTTTCCTTTGTAGTGGTTCCCAAAGCTGTTTACTCAAGAGTACCTCTCAAACTCCATGATTAGTGGGAATGCAAAGGTTAATGTATTTCTACGAGAACACGATGATTATCTACATGTTTTCAGGATGAGTATGAAGGATGCGCGGTCGGCCAACACAAGGGGTTGGACTAGAGTCGTGCGTGGCTTCTGCACGGAGGATGGCACAATATGGGCATTCTGCTTCACCTTGTTCGGCAACCAAAATGTATTTCGCCTCTTTCTTATCCATCTTTAATAGTACAAGTATACAACTGTGATTCATCATTTTTATTTGGTTCTTATGTAATTCTTGAACATATGTACATTGGTTGTTTGAACCTGATGGATATGAATAAAGCTAGAGCATACATTCAAATTCAAATCCAAATTCGGTACAATTTGAAATAGTAGCAATTAAATTATGGTGAAATTACGCTCTCTAGGTCGTTACGGCACACATGGTTGATAAAACACAAACATTTGCGATATACACCATAATCCGACACGGTTCACAGAGAGGAAACGTGTGCAAGCATGCACACAGTTGCCGTTTGCAAAGCATGTGCGCTGTCAGACAATATCACAAATTGTGTGGGCAAACAAAATGTTTGCGATAGTTTCCTTATCGTACATGATTCGCAACCATGAACTGTTTCTGATGAAGTATGCATCGTAAATGTTAATTCACATAATAGCGTGTGCGATAGTTGTCGTGTATGATGATGTTATGATGGTCCGACGTGTCGTAAGCCTATCCGACAATCGTATGATGATTAGCTAATCTTCTTAATTAGTTATCGCATACGGTTTGGAAAAAGCAAATGTGTGTGATGGTATGCTTATCATACATGTTCTATAATAGTGAACCGTTTGTGATGGGCAGCACAATGTAAACGTAGCACCACAAAATACCGACGGCTATGCCAATGCGAGCACATACGAGTAGGATTATTGTATATGCATCTTGGCTCCCTATCCCCGTCAGTTTCTTGGTCGAGTGGGAAGGAGCCCCCTATCGCCCACACTCACTTGGCGACAGTTCCAAATACCGTTTTGGAAAGGGGTTAAAAACCGTTTGTATAGCACCGATGCATACCAGTGCGCGTCCATTAAATTACGGTGAAAATACGCTCTGTAGGTCATTACGGCGCACAGGTATATAAAGCATAGCATGTGTGATATACATCATAATCTGATAGAATTCACGGAGAGGAAACGTGTGTAACCATGCACCAAATTGTCTTTTGCAAAGCGTGTATGATGTCAGACAATATCACAAATGGTTCGAGAAAACTAAATGTGTGTGATTGTTGCCTTATCGTACACGCTTTACAATCATGAACTGTTTATGATGTGGCGCACATTGTAAATGTAGAGCCAGTTTGGTACATGCATGGAAAAATCTCGTGCCTAGATTATGCCTGGACTGCGCCTGGTAAGGTAAAACCACATAAGTCCGACTGCGATGGTAGTGCGAGCACAAAGGAGTAGCAAGGATGGAGCATTTGGGATATGCGAGATATCATGAACAGTTGTCTGAAGGCTGGTGTTTGGGATACATGCCAGCAACGCATACGCTTAGTTATCGAAAACGTATACATTGATACTACATATCCCCAATGGTTTGTGTGTCATGTGGGAAGGACCCCCCTATCACCCACACCCAATAGGTGATGGTTTAAAATGCCATCACAGAAAGGGGTTAAAAACCGTTTGTATAGCAGCTCGATGTACCAGTGAAGGCAAACATCATTTCGAACTCGAGGGGGCTTGCAAATTTGTTATCCCAATCTTGATAATCGATCAAACATAAAAAAATGATCAAAAGAATTAAGGAAACATCAACAAGAGGAGGTGCCCACTCCTGACCTTTCATCTTCTCCTCGTAATTTCTTATGTAGTTTAACTGAAATAAAATGCTATTGCCGCCTTGAAATTTTCGTGATACCGTACAAAAAATGACCTATCATTACATCATGAAGTTAGGTATGTAATCTATAAGCATTAACAATGCAAAAATATAATGGTAGTAACAAGTTTCATCGTTGGTATACTAGCTGTGCAACAACATTAAAATGCCTTAGCTCAAAAATCTTTAATACATCCACAATTGATAGCTAACAAATATTCAGTATGATGTACCTCCACAGACACATAGAGTGCTTAGGGAGGGATGGTTGCCCAGAGTCACAAATATTCGGGCAGCATATGTGGAATACGCCCGATTTTCTCTCTCTTTAGCCACCTTTTCCTATGTGAGGACAACAAACCTATTGACCTGGTCATTCTCTATTGCATTGTCCTGCCTTTCTACCCTTTTTCAACCAAGAGAAAAGAAACTTGTTCCTTAGCTAGTGCTTTTCCCCTTTTCAACCAAGATGCAGGTTCGATACCTAGTCTCTTCGACAGTACTTCCCCTTTTCTTTCCTCATACAACCCAGCCATGGATTAGTCTGCATGAAGTAGGCTTTCCTTTAATAGTGAAAATTAAGGTTTTCGTCTGCATGGCCAGCAGAGGAGAGGATAGTAAATTGGGGAGATGGGGCAGTGGAAAAAGATCCACATGCATCGACGTGGCCAATGGGGCAATAGAACAATGGTATGGTTTTAAAAGAGGTAGCATACCCGAGGGTCGGCGGGAAGTGGCTTCGGTCATGTTCGTCGTCCTCCGCACACGGCAGCAAGCGTGGGGACGGCGGCCATCCTGCGCCGGCGCTAGGTCTAAGAGGACGACCTTGTCTTCAGTGTGTGACATCCCTCTCCGCCGTTGAGTGTGTCAACGTTTCATGTCCTTTTATTCCTCGGTGGATGGGATCCTGGTAGAAATGTGACCACCAGTGAGGAGGGAGAGAGAGAGGGGTCACCGCCTTCTTTTTTAGATCTGGAGAGTGGGTGATAGTGTGAGAAGCAAGTGAGCAGCCTTTAGCAAGCAAGCGCTCAGGCTCCAGCCTATATATCTTACTAGTTCTGGCACTATGGGTAGAGTAGTGGTAGAGTAGTTTATATTTTCTCTATAGACAATACCAATCAGTTGTGCTTCAAAACTGAATAGCACGCCACTAAAAAAATAAAGTCAAGAAATATTGCGGCACCTCGGGCCAACGCAGTCAGGTCGCATTCCGCATGATAAATGACACACCATGTTGCGTTGACATGTGGTCTCGTTCCAGCATGTTAGTGAGACGACGACGAGTCCTTTTGTGTAATTTACGAACGGACGTCTATGTAGACCGGTGCTCCTGTTACTATATAGTGCCAACCGTCTACTCCCCACTAGCCTCTTCTTGTACCGTGGCAACCGTCCACAACCTCTTCGACTTTCCATCTTGATTTGGAATTGATGTCGTCCGCTCTTCCTCCCTCCATTTGCCTTGACTCTTCCTTCTGCGATTTTTCATCTTCTCGATGGAGGGAACAAGCAGGAAATGACCCCATTATTCTTCCTCCTATTTAAAAGATTACGTGGTGGAGGAACTCATTGATCGGTGCAACGTCATCACCACAGCTAGCATGGCAGGTTCATTCAAGACCATTCTCGACTCAACAAATAACATCATTACAAACAACCCAAGGGTTCAAGAGTGGTTTGATCTCCCGTATTTTCTTCTCCATGACCCTGCTCGATGGCGCGGGGATGACGGAAGCCTCGTCTTGTGCAAGTTCATGCCGGTTGATAAGGACACGTGTGATGTTAATGCCATCGGTTAAGGTTAAGGCATGGGTAGGCTCAATTGGAGATTGGGTTGTTTATATTGGGTACACCTGTGAGTGGGAACTTGTGAATGTGTACAATCGTCATAGGGTTCCACTTCCGAAAACCTCAGACCACCCTAAGGTAGAGCACGCGATGATCTACGTACATTCAAATATGATCATGGTGACTACCGTCTACAGAAGATAGCAATTAGTCGAGTTCCCAGTCACTCTTGGGATTATAGGAACGCTTGTCTTGCCACTATCTTCAACAAGATGGTTATTGTCCTTAGTCCTTCGACTCGATGGATATTGCTCGAAAATTAGTTTATGTACACGGATATGTACTATGATGCAATTCAACACGAGGGTCTTGTGTTTGCTTCCACCACTCGTGGCACTATATTCGCATGGGATCCTTATTGTTTCGATATGTTTGTCTTCAACTATAATTATAATTGTTTCATTCACCATGCATGTGGGTTTAGTATCCCTATAATAATTAACCTTCTGGTGTTTCCAAGGTCCTGTCAACATTCCCCCACCGATACTTGGAAATTTTAGAACCAATGGGGAGATGACGATGGTGATGTTCATGGGCATGAACACAAGCAGGACCTACATAGTTAGCGGCTCCTAGCAAATTATTCAGATGGATCACTTCTACTTGTATGTATACAAGGCACAACTGATGTTACAGAGGAAGAAGGTGTTGTCTCCCATGGTCACACTCTCTGTATCTATTCCAAAATACGTAGCATGGTATTCGGGATGGATACTAGTGTGCTAGCACCAGCACCTTCTCCCTGGCTCAATATTGACAGTCTTGGAGAAAACTCACTCATCCTTGGACTAAACTATCCAATGATGGTGAAAGGCGATCCAGCTGCTCTTGGCACAATGTAACTACAATTTACTAGAAGCAACTGTATCTATACATTGGACATTGCTATGGTGCCCTACCCTTGCTATCACAATATGCATCCTGATATAGGCCGATTTAGCTTGGACGATGAGTCTTGCGTTGGTCTCAATATTGAAAATAAATGGCCCTGCCTAGAGAATCACTTATGGTTCAAAGCAAGTGTTTCCAATGCCAAGGATTGGTTAATGTGAAGTCCATTTCATCGCTTTGTTATTTGTTGTGTGATAAAAACTTTAGTATTTATAATCTATCCTCGTTGTCATTGTGCATTGATGACTTGCTGTATGTAATACTAAATGATATGCCCGTGATAAACTTACTAAATTTATGAATGGCTCTCGAGTCATGTCTCAGAGTGGGTGCTACGACGCTGCAATATTTTTTCCCGAATACATAATTGTCTGTGCATTGCAATAGGTTATAGGATGAGTCCAATCAACAGTAGTACTACTATACTAGTTAGCTTCACATGCTTCACGCCGCTGGTAGGTGTTTTTACTGTAGCTGTGAATCCCATCATCCTAGGTCATCTGATGAGTCCAATCAATGGTAGAAATTACATTCTGATGTTTGGATTCAAACTTTCAAAACTGATGCACTATCTCTATAATATATATAATATAATAATTAAATATACGTAACGTATACAACAAGTTTTAAATTTGAGACCAGCCATCCACCCTGTCATGGAGCACTATTTAGCCGAGCACGGACTGCAGGAAATTTGGCCACAGTCTAAGGTGGGACATATGTGTTTGTTGTACGTAACTAGCACCTCAATATAGTAGGGTGGCATGGGCCAGAAGAAGCATCCATGTCCAGGAGTATGGCACACACCATCAGCACAACTCCATCTGACACCATATTTCATTTAGTCCATGCTACAACTATCTCTTCTCCATCCTCGTCTGTCTAACTCAGCCATCGCGCGGTGGGTGGGGTGTGAGATTGCCAATAGCTGGTTTCCTCAAATGCGGTCCCACTTGTAAGTGAAGATGCAAGACATGACACGTTCCCCCCTTGAGGAGCGTGCCGGACCAATCGTGTGGAGGTGCGGCGTGAACACGCCAGACTTATTCCTTTTGAACGTGTACTAAGAGTAAGTTGTAACATTTGGTTCTGCTCCTAGCACGACCGATATATAGAAATAATGATTTTCCCTCAAAAAATAAATAGCAATTCAAAACGCTAGTGCTGGGCTTTACCCGCATGATAAGCGGGGGAGTTTTGCCAATTTCGGCCATCATCACTTTCCCTACATGTGGTCCCACATGTAAGTGATATGCCTAGCCACTGTGCATTGAGGTGCGGGCCAGAACGACCATCTGGGATGAGCCTGCGCAGCGGTCTGCTCAAAGACTATGTCCTGATTTATTGGTCCTTTCGTATTTTGTGTAAAATTTTGACCATAGATTTAATTGGCATGACCTAGAGATGTCCCTCGGTGCCACGGCGCAGACCGCAGTCGTGGACCATCTGGCACGACCGGCTCATGCTCGTGCTCATCGCATCCATGGGTCTAGCTTCTGGTCAATTGATCTTGCGGTCGGAGTGATCACTCTTGCCCTTAGTTAGGGTGTGTAGGTGCGTAGGATTTCGTAGATGAATTGGAGTAGCGGGGAGTCTTTTATATGAGAAGTGCAGACTGCGTTGCATTTATGTGTGAGTTGGCCATCTACTCCTCGGTCATCTTAGGATGAGTATCGAGACCAGGTTGGGAAAAATGACAAAACTTGATGTTCATTTGTTAATTAATGGCATTGCATGCAGATAATTGACCACTCGTACATGTTGTGCTAAGTGCTCTCAAGTGATTGAACGCATACACCTCCTAGGTCTCCTATTGGCTGATTTCTTTTTTCGTGGCAAAAAACAGGGATAGAGGTGGGTAGTTAATGCACAGCGCCTAAGAGTTTTGGGATTATTTGGTTTTCATAACGTTACTAATCCACTAGTACGTAGGGAGTACAATAGTAGTCTGATTGATGAGATGTTAGATTTCAGCCATCTACCGGAAGGGAGAGTGTATAATATCATCGGAAACTACATTCAAAATAGAATAAATCAATACTCCATGTATTTACTTACGGAGGGATTAGTTTATTTTTTGTGACATGCATTACTAGATATTGCTAGTCAAATACTAAATCCGGACGGAGGTGGTAGTACTACTAAATCCAGAGTAATACATGTTGGTCAAATTACTACATTATGCTCCTCATAGTGAAGTGACAAGACCCTGCTCCCAAGGTGACCCTAGTCCAGGCAGCGTGTTCGGGTTACCAAAGTTAGCCTCACAGTGTGCAGTCACTATCATCAATGTTGTAGAGCTACCCTTCTTACAACTAGTTGTGTTATAGATAATTTCCAGTGCATTGCCACAAGTGATAATAAATATTGTAATGGGTATATCATTGCCGCACCTATGCACGCGAACATTTATCATAACGTAGTACCTCGTGCTGGATGGTCGTAATATTGTGTTCAAACTGATATTACAAATGCTAGGAGTAATGTTGCACCTACGAAGAGGGAATTATTAGGAAGTTTATGTAGGAACATTGATTACTTTAGGTGGATGCAGCATTATCGTACAAACTAAAATCAACCACCCCAGACAAGTCACTAATGGGTAAATAAACTATCGAGTCTCGTGTCACTTGATCTTTCAAAAACAAATTCAGCTTCTATAGAGCCTTAGTCATTTAGCTTTAGACGCTTGCTGTGATCAGCACACCATTCATTATTGCGCCAGAGAACACCAAACCTTATTACCTTTAGTACACATGCCTTCAAACAAAGAACCTAGCCAATTTAATGTCAGGCGTGGTGCCTCGATAGTCAATCAAATCAAATTCTATAAGATGGAGATCATGGCATTCAATCAGATTGTTATATTGTAGCATATTTTTCACTTTCAAGTATTTTTTATCTGGAAAGAAAGAGAATATATTAGCGCAACTGGCTATATAAGATTGTCGTGTCATCAAGAGCTACCAATATCATTTGCTCATACGATAGGGTTGGCCAGAGGGTTGTTTCTAAGGTTAGTGATAATTTTCCACTCGCTCTCTTTCTCTTAATGTCCTCTCATTTACTCATTTTACCTAGGAGCACGTGAAGAGGTTGGCAACAGTGTGAGCATTTGTTGTTAGTATAATAAGCCATATGATAGGAGTACTCTAGTACTAGCACTTCATTTATTTCAGTTGTGGGTCTATCTTTAAAACTATACTAGAGACGAAGCTTTCATATGCGCCTATACACTACTAGGAAAAGGCCTAATAATGGCGCACCTAATTTGGCCATTAATGGCGCATTAGTGGCGCGCCATTAGTGCCACGCCATTAGTATATTTTACTAATGGCGCACCTCTGGTGCGCCATTAGTATCTGGTATACTAATGGCGCAGCACAGATACGCCATTAGTGTACACAGTAGTGCGCCATTAGTATGCCTCGCAAGGGGCCATGTATACCCAGGTGCTTTGGCATACTAATGGCGCACGGCAACAAGATGCACCATTAGTAACTTCGGCATAGTTATGGCGCACTGTCTAATGATGCGCCATTAGTATCCTTTGGCATACTAATGGCGCACTGTGATGTGATGCGCCATTAGTATGAATATTAGGTTTTTTTATTTTTTTATTTTCTGTTTTTTTGCACAGGTTACAAAATGTATAATTGGACAGAATATAGACAGCACACATCAACAACAGATTCATCGAATACAATAGAAGATTAGTCTCTGAATACAATTCATCATATTAGTCTCCGAATACAATTCATCATATTAGTCTCCGAATTGAAAAGACCGAACAAAGATAGAACATTATATTACAAGTCTCGAGACCGCGAGTAGCGAGTTTGTCTTCGCATTACAAGTCGATATCGATCATCTAAACTACCATCACATAGAAGAGAGCTGCGGTCATCACGATGAGCATCATCACGATGAAACTTGTCTTCATCCGGTTCCTCCAACGCTCCCTCCCCTCTCCCGCTAGATAGCGGGCGTATCTAGATCCAGCCTCGCCCCTAGTGGTGTACCCTTTGTAACTGTTACCGCTGAATCGATGAACCTGTCTCCGACACTCCTCCCAGTCGTCGTAGACTCCGGGAACCTTACCCTTGTACACGACATACGACAGCATCGCTATGCACTAGCCAAATGAAAGGTTAGTACCAATTCATAGACAATACATAAGCAATATATAAGTATGCAACAGAACGATCGAAAGATAAAAGCAAGACATTAGTAGCATCGATTACATCTAAATTGAACGACTATCGAAACCAAAGAGACATACTACAAATTCATTAAAGTTTAATTACAATATGAGCCAATCGATGTTTCAGAACTAGACACAGCATCACTGCTTTCGACTCGACTCAAGGGATCGGAGCGTGGATGAAGCCGCCGTCTATCGTGGGAGTCATGAAATCACGGGCGTTGTCAGCCTGCATTTGTAGCATTGTGTCGATGTCACTGTTGGACGGTTGATTTCTGAGGTAGAACTGCCCCGAGGTACGAAGGACATCTTGATGGATGATTCCCGCAAACTCCGACTGGATGCGAAAGAATTCTTGTCTGATGTCCGCGTCCTGGATTGCCGACACACTCGCGGCCCAATCTTTGAGTTTACTCGGTAGCAGAAGTTGATGATTGTCCCGTACGATCGCCCGCATGTGATGGATGGCGTAGTAGGCACCCTTCTGACCGCAAGGCGGCTGTTTGACGCAGCAGAACGTCATATTGTGGGAGAACACGTGCTTGCCGTACTTACGAATAGGCCTGGTGAAGGTGCCGCCAGATTTGGCGTAGCCGGGGAGAACATCATCAAGAACCTTCTTGACATTTGTGTAGTCTACGTTCGACTGACGGTCCGGGTCGAAATACGTGGCCATGGAATATTTGGGGCTTAGGAGGATGAGCGTGCAATGTGTGTCACTGCAGAAAACACAGAATGTTAAAAGAAAAACGATCGAAATCTAAGAATTCATATGTTACGGGGCGGTTGAGGGGGAGGACTTACTCAGGAAAGTAAGGCATGAGGAAGTTATCCTTATCTCGGTTTGCCAAAATGATGCCTTCGAGGTTAGAACTCGCGACTTGCCGGTCCCCAGCGCTGCCCAAGATCTTGGCACGCATGTAGAAGGGGTCGACTATCACGATGTCCGGGGTCTTGTCACGAATGATCCGCATCTCCATACTCAGGGGAAATAGCCGAACGAAGGTGTAGTGCAGCGGATGAAGGTTCAACATAGCGTGGATGTCATCTAACCGCAGGACGATCGTACCCCCGATGGAGTTATCCACAAAGCCCTTGCCCTCTGGCACCTTGGCCGCGAAAACCGGGTATGCCACATCCTTCTCTATGAGACGCCGCTTCTCCAAAGAAAGAACACTGTCATGCAGACTCCGCATAGCACCGGTTGCAGCATCGAGCATATTTGTCGGTAGCATCGGCCTGCCCGCCACATGCACCCTCCTCATTAAATTCTCAGGTGAAGGTGGCCCGTCCTAAGCACGGATCATACTCGGTGCCGGCTGGCTCGCACCCTTGTTAGTCTTTCTTTTGCGTGCTTTCTTCTTCTCCCGTAATGGGACCGAGTTCTGCTCACAGACCGCCTCCTTGAGTGTGTTGGGGCTGATAATATTTCGCACCTCGCCTATCTGAGGCTCGGTGAAGTCGGCAGCTGGAGGCGTCTCCTGACAGCTGAACGGCAGACGACGCCTATTGCAACTTGGCTTCTCCGCGGTACCAGCTAGATCGCGCACGTCTTTTGTTGGGTTGGGTTCTTGAGAAGGAGGCCCCATGAAGTCTCCATCGTACCCATGATCGGCAAAGTACTGATCGACGTTGGCAAATGCATCGTCGTCGTCGTCGTTCTGATCCTGTGCCATATGCATGTTTGGATCCAGTGGCATTGGGATGTCCGGCACCGTTGCGGCGGTCTTGCCATGGGGCCGACTTGGTGCCGGCACGACTGGCGGTGTTGTCTTTGGGGTGGTGTCCCCCGCCCCCAAACGAATCTAGCTCTTCGGCCAAAGCAGGGGCCAGCTCAGGCAGGCGCTGAGGGTCATCACGTCATCATCGTCGGCCCCGATGGGTCGAATCGGAGGTAACACCTCGTCGCAGCCTGGCAGCACCCGAACCAGTTGAACCCTAAACAAGTTGGGTGGCATCTGGGTACCGTGGAACAAGGGGTTGCCCGGTTGAACGATTTTGCCCTTGGCGACATCGACCAACTCGTTGTTCACGAAGTGCAGGAGAGTGCACGGAACGTCGGCGGCGCCCTGAAAAAACATGTAGGGCGTCAGGGATGCCCAGTCAAAGGCAAGGAGATGAAGTCCTCGGCCGAGAGAGGCTTAATTAGTTACCGTGATGATGGCGTCGAGCTCGGCTAATGTCGAGGCACCGCCAACGGCGGGCGTGCTGTTGACGGAGGGGCCGCTTGCTGCAGAGGTGCCGGCCGGCGTACACCTGGGTGCATTAAGCTCCCGTGCCGGCGTCGGAGACACCAATGCCGCCTCCGCCGGAGACACCAATGGCCCCGCCATCGCGTTCTGCGAGTTGCTGGCCGTGAAGCTAGGAATCGGGGGCGGCCCCTGTTGGCCGCCTGCAATCCATGCACTCAACCCCTCGATCAAGGTAGGCACAATGGCGGTGATCATCGCTCCGAGCTGTTGTTGCACTTACTCTTGGACAATCTTCGGAATCCGCGCCACCTATGCCTTGAGTTCTTGAACCTCGCGCGCCTGGCTTTCCGAGCTGGTCTTTTTCTACTTTCGCCCACCAGCGTTATAGTATGATGACCATTTTGTCGACAAGCCTTTGTCGGCCACACGACCAGCTGACGTCGGCTTACTGAGCTTATCCTTGTTCTTCATTACATTCAACGCCCTATTTAGAGTCGTGTCCCAAAGGTTGCTCTTAGTCGACCCCGCGCTACTGCTTTCAGTCGCCTGCGGAAGGAATGTGAACCATTTAGAAATTTGGCTTCATTAATTAGAATGCAACCATATGGAGCTAATTACGCGGGGGTGTATTCCTTACCAGAACAAGCTCAAGCGCCCTGGTCTTCAGATCCGTGGTAAGCTCCTTTGTTTTTGGGTCATTCTTGTACCGGGCCCTGACAAAGTTCCTGGTCTGCTTGTCACCGTATTTATCGAAGAGGGGCGGTAGGCCGTGCTCGGCAAGGTCCGCCTCCTCCTTGTCCCATATAGGCTCCGCCACTCTGTAACCGCCGGGACCGAGTGTGTGTTCCCCTAAGTTCAGCTCCCGCATTTCTTTCCCCCACTCACTTGATTCGGAGTGTGCGGTGCTCGAGCAATTGATCTTGAAGTCGTTGTAGTCATCTACGGTGATCGAAGGATTTTTCTCCTTGATCTTCTCATAACTCTCACCTTTCTCGATCATTCTCTTCACATTGCTTTTCCAAGTAGACAGGGCCTTGCTCATCTTCGTGAGGGCAGCATTGTTCACTTTATTCCCTTTGAGGCTAGTGTTTTCAAATTCAGCGGGGAACTTGTATCGTTCATGCAGCTTCGTGAAGAGGAGGTTGCGAAAATTCCCTCGGTCAGGATGCCTCAGGTTCTCGGTGTTAATCGAGACGGTGCTCCGGAGAATGCACCCGAGCTGAAACGAGTACCCCTTGACTATTCGTTCGGGCGCCGTTGGATTCCCGTCGGAGTCCACTTCAGTAACTTCCTCCTTGAGGGTGCGGAGCACGGTCGGGCGCCGGTTCTTCCGTTGCCTCTTCGGTTGGCTGCCATCTGTGCGTGCGCCGCCATCATCAGTGGTGGCATCCTCGGCGGCACCATCAGTGGTGGCATCAGTGGGGTCATCCTCAGCGGTACCATCAGTGGTCTCAGGATCGGTGGGGAAGGCGGCGTCCTCATACAAGTGAGGTTGTTCCTCCATCTCCTGGGACAGCTCCCAGAATGCCTTGCCGCCCGAACCCACGGCCTCATCGTTGTTGGCCATGTTTCTCTCTAAATAGGAACAAAGTTTGGTCAAAAAGTTGGTTATTGTCAAGGAACAAGATCATGGTCTCATCATTTAGGGTTTGTCGACACCGAGGCATCCTAAAAGCTAAGCTTTTATAATTGAGGGTTTTTCGACGCCGAGGCACCCTAAAAGTCTAAGCTTTCATCATTTCGGTTTTTATCGACACCGAGGCACCCTAAAAGCCAAGGTTTTATAATTTATGGTTTGTCGACACCGAGGCATCCTAAAAGCTAAGCTGGGAAGGAGAATTCTAAGTTGGGCCTAATCACTTGGCTCTATTGCCGCCTATGGTTTAATGCAGCTAGAATAAAGGGGCACTTGATCTGACTTAATTAACTACTAAGATACCCCGGCCCATGCATTAGTCACAAGTACCCCATATGTCATGCTAAAATTCACGGAAAATTTCAGCATGTCCTTTGCTGAAAATAGGACATATGGAGTACCCGAATTTGCCGGAACGGAAGTTAATCGACATTCCAGCAAACTCAAGGGCCTCTCGGGGTACCTGCAAAATCATCACGACACGATGGTCGGAGACAAAACCCAGCAACAATCTGGATGGAGTGCATCGGGCTTTCAACTCCACTTTAGACTATTCAAATTCCAGTTTGCATAGGCTTGAGCATATCATTTCAAATAGCTGTGTATAGCTTGCAAAAGCATATATTGTCTAGTACTGAAGCTTCATAAAGACAAGCACCAACATTGTATAAGAGAAAATAAAAGCAGACATATTGGAATAACAATTATCCTATAAGAGAAAATATAAGCACCAACACTGGATGGACCAGTTAATAAAAATTGAAATAACAACAAGACTATCGAGACTTCTACAACCAAGTTTTCTACTCAATGGCCTACACATACAATATATTCAGATGAGCAACAGGAATTTTCTACTCAATATATAAGATGGCATTGCCTACTTACCAAAATTGCGCGTTAAATTGGAGCAGCAAATTAACAAATCCAGGCCAACAACGCTCGCTGGCTTTTCTTGGTGGGTGCCTAATCCCCTAAAGATGTTGATGGGGTCACAAGCTGACAAGTAGCTTCACAAATTCTATGCCATCTACCAACCCTGTATCTATCTTCTATCTACCAATCTATGTTTCTAGCTGAAAAGGAGCTTCACAAGGAGCTTCACAAGCTGACAAGTCAATTTAATTAGTTACATCTAAAATGACAAACACTCGATCTCTGGGAATTAAACTGAATCAAGATCTTTAGTTTCTGTCAGTTTTCTACGAAGTATATAGTGAACTAAATAGACTAGGGCAATTCATCGATTCATTCAGTAAAAGAGAAGATAAGTCTAGATTGAGAATTATTTGGTGGGTGGTGACTTTATTTTAACAAATGAGCGGGCAATGGGGATTGGGGAGATGCGTAAAATCTATAGAAGCTTGCCTGCTATTGTGAGATGTTACATTACAGATTACAGTGTTTTTGCCTATGCCATAATAAAAACCGTATAAAATCACTGTAAAAAATGTACAACTATGGAGGCATATAAAAATGCTGGATTGAAACAACACAAGTGCACAAAATAAAATGTTGAACATCTGGTCCGCCACTTGATACAACAGATGAAAATAGTTTTTTGGACTCTCTAAGAGCAGTCTCGAGTTAACTACATAGTCTCGGCGTAACAGTTTGGTCTTGAGTAGGTCAAGAAGATCAGACTTGTTTCACGTAACTGCTGCAATCTGAAGTTACTTGTCCATGGCGAAACACAAATTCCCACCATTCAGATTATGAAAATGATGAGAATGAATCATCAGTTGTTAGAACTTCATGGAATTTCATCGTCAGATAAAACCCAAAAGATCTATTGCGGATTTTTCATATCATTAGACTTGCGAGAGGCCAGGCAACCACGTGACTATAGTTAAAAGACACCGACCTGAAGCATACACACAAAATGACACGACCAGCAAAAATATGTTCCAACCAAACTTACCCTCCATTGCTGCAAACAGTTCCTACTCATGTTGGACAAGTGTTTATAAAAACTTGCCTATGTACTAGAGAATGCCCAACCACCCAACAAAACTGCCACTCCCAGTGCTGTAAACGAAAAACTTGCCCTGCAATGCTGTGAAAAATGCCTATCCTCCAGGCTGACAAGTACTATTGTAAAACTAACCTGCTACTGCAGACACTAATACTGCATAAGTGCCTAAAAAGTTGAACAAAATTGCATGCATGCCCCGTGAACTGAAAAAATTACAAGTAACACACACCACCACCCCCTGGATTCTAAACAACATGCTGTGAAAACCAATTAAAATCGGTCTTCCCCTGAATTCTGATGCGCCACACACCTACCTGAACCTACAAATTTGGACAGGTGAATCCCACTCTGTTCAATGGTGCGCTACAAATTCGAGGCGAACAAGCGTGTGGATGCTGTGGAATTGCACGCGGGATCGTAGCGCGTTGACTACCCTCTCGAGCGACACACATTATTCATAGGAAAGGAGGGGAGGGGAGGGGAGGTATCACCTGGGGGAGAACCGAAGGATGCCGGCGTCGAGGAGGGGAGGGGAGGGCGCTGGCGTCGAAGAGGTGCGGGCGGCGGTGATGTCGAGGAGGCAGCAGCGGCGGCGGTGTCGAAGAGGCCTCGCGCACGACGAGGTCGAGGTTGGAGCGGTAGGCGGGGCCGGTGGCCTTGATGGTGACGATGGCGCGCCGACGACGGACTCAGGAGGGGGCGGCGTGTGAGGTGGAGGGGGCGCCAGTGGAGGCCGGGGCAGTGGCGCAGTGGAGGCCGAGGAGTGGACGGCGCGGCGGCGGGGGTCGGGGCGGCAGCGCGCGGGGGTCGGCGCGAGGCCGAGGGCGAGGCAGAGAGATGCTAGGGGATAGTTTTGGGCCGGCCGGGGAGGAAATATGGATGGTGGGGGCGGCACAATACTAATGGCACACCACCCCTCGGTGCGCCATAAGTACATCCATACTAATGGCGCACCTCACCCTCGTGCGCCATTAGTATTATTTTTTTGTTTTCTGCTCGAGCCAACAGGTTATCTTCCACCTGACCTGATCCACATCAAGTGTCCTCTACTAGCTCGATTGGTTAGTAGGCAGTTCTCACACCAGGAGGTCCTGGGTTCGATTCCCAGGCTCCACAATTTTTTTTATGCATTTAAAATGCTGTTTGATACTTATTTGTGTTTAAATACGTTCAAACTTGTTTAAATCATAACAGTAATATTTTTTTATAAGACAGTAATAATTTTTTAAAAAATATCATCAAACAGTAATGCCGGTGGAGCGGGGGAGGGTGCGGGGGGTGCGGGGG
>LR738712.1:439204437-439231817 GCA_902687465.1 Secale cereale | reverse complement strand
GCGGGGGGTCGGCGGCGGCAACCGGTGGACCGGGGGGTGCTCGGCGGCGAGAGGGACCGGATCTGGCTAGGTGGGATATCGATCGAGATGGAGGGGGGTCGAGATCGAGTGTCCATGAAATTTAAAAATATTCATGATAGTTCAAAAAGTGCCCATGAAATACAATCGAGAAATGAAGGCTACCATTTAAATACAATCGATCTTAGCTAGCTATCTGTTCACAATCTTCTTGCCCTTCTTTTTCGCAAATGGAGTTTTTCTGTTGAACGGACGTCCTTTAGGTAGGGTGGTCCTGCTTCTTCTTGTGGTGTATGCTGCTACTTCATCATCGTCGTCATGTTCGATCCTCGGGTCGCCGTACTTGTCGAAGTCTTGCTCATTGGCTACTCCATCCATTCCAATGATCTTCCTTTTGCCTCTCCTCATGACAACACGACTGGGCTTTGACGGGTCGGTAATGAAGAAGCATTGGTCTACTTGGGAAGCCAGTACCCATGGCTCATTTTTCGCGGTGACGTTTGCGCCCACGGTCTTGGATTTGGCTTCGGGTATAACCATGGTGGTGAAATACCGGTCTTCTTTTAGGACGCTCTTGGCCCATCTAACATGAAACATCGGGACCTTCTCTCCAGCGTAGCTCAGCTCCCAGATCTCCTCGATCCTTCCGTAGTATCTGTCCTTGTCATTACCGGTGTAGGATTCCATCGTTACCCCGGAGTTCTAATAACCATCGCTCTTCATGTCCTTGGCCTCGGTGTAGAATGTGTAGACGTTGATATCGTACGCCTCATAGGTCATCAGGTTGTGCTCGGCGCCCTGTGACAAGGCGGATATGAGTTGTTCTTCCACGGAAGAATCCTCATTTAAAGGGTACGACAGAAGCTTCTGCTTGAACCAACGCGTGAAACATGAGTTGTGCTCTTTGATTATATCTCCGTCCGTCCTCTATTGGACTCGGTCATTGCACGTCTTCTCAATAAAGGTTTTGTGCTCTACCACGCAAGGATCGACCACGTCTATGTGTTGTAGCGCGACTAGGTTTGCTCTTTCAAAGTCGGCGAGTCGACCCTCGAAGTCGACATGCATTTTGCGGCGACCCTCACGGTGACCCCATCCAGCGAGCCTGCCGAGGTGCCTGTTGACGGGCAGACCAACGGGGTTCTCGATGCCTTGATAATTCGTGCAGTAGGACATGCACTCTTCGGTCAGAAAGCCCTTGGCTATGCTTCCCTCTGGACGTGACATGTTGCGAATGTATCCTTTGATAACACCATTCATCCTTTCGAACGGCATCATGCTGTGCAGGAACGTCGGCCCGAGTTGGATGATATCGTCCACGATATGGACCAGCAGATGCACCATAACGTCGAAGAATGCGGGCGGGAAGTACATCTCAATGTCGCATAGTATCACCACGATCTCTTCATGTAGCCTTCTGAGTTGCCTCACGCCAACTGACATCCGAGAGATGACGTCGAAAAAGTTGCATAGGCCAAATAGGGTTTCACGGACGTGCGCGTCCATGATCCCACGGATTGCAACTGGAAGTATCTGCTGAACTTCAGTCGTGAGACTTCATCCCGCTGAACTTCAGCTTCGCTAGGTCTAGGTATATGCTTATCTTCCCCGCGTAACCGTAAGGAAGTTTTACTCCTACGAGGCAGGTGAAAAACTGCTCGATCTCCTCCTGACTTAGAGTGAAGCACGCGGGAGGGTAGTCATTTCCGGTCTTCTTGGCCTTTTTGCCTTTGCGACGACTTTCCGTGTCCTGCTTCGCCTCATCATCATCATCATCATCATCATCATCATCATCATCATATATAGCGTGAAGCTCATGCCTGATGCCCATTGATTTCAAGTATGTCCTTGCTTTCGGCCCATCTTTGGTCCTCTCTGGCATGTTGAGCAGGGTACCAAGCAGACTCTCGCACACGTTCTTCGTGATATGCATTACATCAAGGCTGTGAGGCACACGATGGATCTTCCAGTACGGCAAGTCCCAGAAAACAGACCTCGTTTTCCATACATTCAGCAGCGGCTCTGGCGCCTTTCGCTTCTTTCCCGGCTCTAGCGCATTTTGCTTCTTTCCCGGCAGTGGGCAATCTTTCCAATTTTTCAACAGCTCGTGTATTTCCTCGCCGCTCCTCATACGCGGGCGTCCTCGGGGTTCGGTTTCACCATCGAACAGATCCTTGCGTTTTCTCCACAGGTCATCGTCGCGAAGCCACCTTCGATGTCCCATGAACACGGTTTTCGAAGACCCGTGATCTCTATCTAGCTGGCGATACGTTGTGTCATCCATGCACCTGACGCATCAAGAAAATCCGTGGACCACCTGCCCCGCGACATATCCGTAACCGAGCTAGTCGTGCACCGTCGTGATCAGCGCGGCTCTCATAGGGAAATATTCTTTCTTTGCGGTGTCCCATGTATTGTCTGGCGTTTTCCACATCGTGTCTAGCTCCTCTTTCAGCAGCCCCAGATACAGATTGATGTCGTTCCCTGGTTGTTTCGGTCCTTCAATTAGCATACTCATGTGAATATACTTCCTCTTCATGCACAACCAGGGGGAAGGTTGTACATCCACACAAACACGGGCCAGGTGCTATGTGTGCTTCTCTGGCTGCCAAACGGATTGACTACATCGGTGCTCGCGCCCAGCACGATGTTCCTTGGATCGTTCCCAAATTCTAGGTCTTCGAAGTTCAACGCTTGCCACTGGCTCGCATCCTTATTGTGACTCAGCATCTTGTCTTTTTTATCTATCTCCGGATCATTTGCGTCATCTTCTCGCTTCTTCTCCTCCCTATCCGCGTGCCAACGCAGGAGCTTTGCTACCTTAGGGTCCGTGAAATACCGCTGCAGACGAGGAGTGATCGGAAAGTACCGCACCACATTTCGAGGAGCTTTCTTCCTCTTCTTGTATCGAGTGACGCCACACACCGGACATATGGTAGACTCCGCGTGCTCGTCCCGATAAATGATGCAATTGTTCATGCACACATGGTATTTCACGTGTAGTAAATCCAGAGGACACACGATTTTCTTCGCCTCCTCCAAACTGGTGGGGCACTTGTTCCCCTTGGGAAGACGTTCGTGCCAGAATGACATGTTCTCGTCGAAGCATGCGTCGGTCATTTTGTGTTTTACCTTCATCTCCAGAGCCATGAGTGTTACTTTCAAGCGGGTATCCTCGGGCCTGCATCCTTCATACAATGTTGTAAACGCGTCTAACTCAAGTTGATCCATCTTGGCTTTCTCTCGGGCGGCAGCTCTTGCGTTATCGGTCTGCTTGAGAAGCAGCTCTTGAATATGAGGGTCCTGCACCCAGCCCATCGATGGTCCAGCGTCGTCTGCTCCACCAACATCATCATCTTCATGATCATGCCCGTCGTCTGCTCCGGCATCTTCCTCATCATCATGTCCTGCATCTTCTACATGATGACTGTGTACAGCATCACTGTCGTGATCATCTCCTGGGGATTCTTCGTCTTCTCGCCCGCCCGAGCCGCGGTGGTTGTCTTGCTGCCCTTCCTCATTTCTTGCCCGACCCCCATGGGCGACTTCGTAGTCATCTTCATCACCTTGCCACTGATAGCCATCCATGAAACCACGCAAGAGCAGGTGGCCCCACACCTGCCCAGAATCCGGGTCCGCAATAAGGCTCTTCAGCTTGCATCTTCGACACAGACATCTTACCTCCATCTCGTTCTTTTGAAGCATCTCGGCCTTCGCGGACCTCAAAAACCTATTCATGATGCCTTCGGTCATCGTGCGCACCATGGTCGCCTGCGGGGTAGAGCAAAACGATATTTTAGAACCAAGAAAAAATTTGCCATGACTTTCCCTAAAAATAGGACAAAAATGAATGCTTAATGCCAAAATTCTCACCTAAACGGAAATGAATCAACATTCCGGGAAAATATTGGCAACTATCGCATTTCAAATACCGGTACACCTCCAAACACAAACACATGCAACACAACAAACATATGCAACACCACGGACATACATAGATCTAGTTTGGCCATAAAAAGTGCATGTGCACATTGTTGTAGGGAGAACAACATAAATATAGCTTCCCCCTTACTTACCTATCAAAACAAGGTAATTTAAACACTTAATTTGAATGAATCTATGGTGGAAATGAGGTGAAAAAGAGGAGGGACCCGAGACAAGGAGGAGGTGGAGAGAATGAAGTGGGGAGAAAGTGAGTGTGGGTAGGAGAGGCTGTCCAAAATATCTTGTTGCTGCCACTTACTAATGGCGCACCCACTATAAATGCGTCATTAGTAATCAAGGTTACTAATGGCGCATCTTCAGTTAGTGCGCCATTACTAGTTTTGAAAAAAAAATACTGTGCGCCATTAGTAGTTTTGCAATAAAAAGAATAAAAATGTAATAAAAAAAGAACATTAGTGGCACACTTTCCTGCTGGTGCGTCATTACTAGTTACAACTAGTAATGGCGCACTCTGTGTGGATGCGCCATTAGTATGTTTGGACAGGCGCACTAGTTCAAAAAAATACTTTTTGATACAAATGGCGCACCCTGGGCCAGGTGCGCCATTAGTAGTTTGAACTCTAATGGCGTATCAGAGGTTGGTGCGCCATTAGTATATACTAATGGCGCACTGCTTGTCTGGTGCGCCATTAGTATCAATTCCATCTATAGCCATTTTCCTAGTAGTGATAGCAAGGTAAGTGGGTCCCAGGTTAGAGGAAAACTGGACTATGGATGCTCATACAGCCCACTTCCCACTATGACTAGCCTTGTCTACAACAACAAAAGGGCTTATAGCTCACTATTGTACTACGTCTGTCTTATTTTATAGGTCCCTTCATATTTAGTGTAAAAAATGACCATAGATATACGTAAGAAAATGTCAATGCATGTCATCAGAAATTGTACCATTGGAAATTATATTCAGATACGAATCCAACAATATAATACTTAGTGACATGCATAAAAAAATTGTTAGTTAAATCAATGGTCAAAATTTGATACTACAAAATACAAAGCGGACTAGTAAACCACGACGGAAGTAGTACTTGCTCTTAGGCAAACCATAGTGCTACTAGTCTAAGTTACTTCACACTATGACTAGCCTTGGCTACAACAACAAAAAAAGATGCAGGTGATCACGTGAGAAAAAAATACTAAAAACATTTCTTCCAGTATAGTGCCCAGATGCAGTTTTGAACACTACATGTGTCATTGTAACTTGGGAAAATTACAAAATAAATTGAGCTTCGTTGTGGTTCACATTTTAGAAAGGAGTTTCACCTTGCTGAGTAGCTTCTCCGATCATGGAAAGCATATTAGGAATCCAACAACTTGATCCACATTCAGGCCGATTGATTTTATTGCCAAGATCTTCACTGTGCGCATAGACTAGGTGAAGCTTGTGGAAATCATTTTCTGGATGACAGTCGAACATACATCAATAAAAAAAATGTGAATTTCAAGAAGAAGGAGGAGAACCAGAAGAGTGTTCTACTTGAATGATTATGGATCCAATAACAATTTCGGAGAATTTAGCAGACGAGTAGGCCAATGTTGTATATTTCGGTGCGTCAATGACCCTGATTTTTGTCGGACCTTCTAGATCAGATAAAAGAAATCTCTCAAGGAAAGGGGCATTGTCAATGAAAATATCGTGAAACACCTCAACTGATCTCTTCCCAAGTAATATCTTGTTGTGGGGCGAGCAAGACACATAAATCCATCGAAGATTCGTTGATGCAATGTGGAGACTAATGAAACCATGGATTTGCCGAAGACAAAGGTACTCGAGCGCAGTACGGTCTAGGAGCAGGTGCACCATAGCCTCCTTTGAGATGCCAATGTCGAAGAGGTCGAGCTGCTTGAGGTGAGGGAGAAGAAGAGTGGGTGCGGCATTGATGTGGGGAAAATAGCAGGGTTGAACCTGCAATGTTGGCGCGAGGAGGAGCGTGAATGGCAGCAAAGAGCGACATCAACCACCTTCAAACCTGAGCTCCTCGGGCTAATCTATGGAAGGGGATAAGAACCACTCGTCGAACTTTGCTTGGACCTTGCATTTGGTACTGAATAAGTCGATGTCAAAGCGTCTGGCTAGCCAGGGTACGATGCAAGGATCTTGGAGGTTGCGGCCATGCATTTGTAATCCCTATCGCATAGGCAGCTTTCGATGGTGACGTTGAGGGGGACGCAGCGCCAGAGGGGGCACCACCGCTTAGAGAGCAACGTGGTCCACTCGACAGATTTGGTGGGGAAGAGAGCAATGATGACAAGCAGCATGTCGTCAGGGAGGTTGCTGATGAAGTCCGGGCTCACCATATGTGGTTTTGGCTTGAGCCGCCTCCGCTTGTTGGTTGCCGCGTCGTCCATCTAAGCCGGTGGCTACACTGGTGTACAAGTGTGCTGGTATGTATTTGTGTGTTCGGTGTGCGCGAGTGCGTCCGTGCGTGCATGTCGCACAATGGTGTAGTGTGTGTATTAATGCTCAAGAAGTGTGCACTCAATTTAGTAGCGTGCAGGGTGCTAGCACCAGTGGTTTCAAGTTTGTTTATTTCACCCCATGCCAGATGTGCCTCTAGTTTATTTATTTTCATCCACTCAAAAATGGCCAACTGTTGGGGTACACAAACAGGGGTGTATGTTTTCCCCTGACTAGTGCTCGGACGACGAGCCAACGGGCCTAGGAGCAAGTTTGCAACATCAGCATCAGATCAAGACTCGAAGGGATCAGCTCTTTGAGGAGTCAGAGAGCTGGCCATAGAGATCAAGACAACCAAGACCAGCCTACGAGGCGAAATATCACCGAAAGAAGAGCCCTCCTTACCGGGCACGCGAGCCTGGTGGGGTGGGATCGACCAGGAAGCAAGCCTCCAACATTGCCCCGGCAGCCCTGCCGGGGGTTCATGGAGGAAAACCACCACCTCACGATGACGCCCGTCGTCAATTAGTGCGGTGTCAAGCTCCTAAGTGGCTCAGTGGCAGCCCCCTGCTACATGGAATCCACTTCCTATAGAAAGAGCCTGCAAATGACACCCGTCATGCGACGTGTCAAGCAGGCAGTCGCGAAGCAGCCGGCAAGGCTTGTCAGGCAAGCTGTGATGTGACACTGAGCGGCGCATTTAATGCGCTTTGTCAGTCTGCAGAGTTATGTATGACAACACTATTTTCTATTAAATCATCCTAGAAAGGCTGATTTGCCACTATGGTGACCCCTTAATCTATAAAAGGAGGCCCATGGCAACCATAGAGAAGATTCAACCATTCGAACTCATACACACTCATACGCGCACGACTGCTCTCGCCCCGAGGCAACCTTGCCGGGCAAAAGCACCGTGCTCATTTCCATCATTCCACCAACAATCCGCCAAAGCAAGAGTAGGGTTTTACGCCTCGCGGCGGCCCGAACCTGGGTAAAAACTGCCCGTGTTATCTCTGTCGTGCTGCGCCACGCTCTTCGCTCTTTGTGCAACATGCCCATCCCCCGCTGAACCAGAAAGGGACTCATGTCCCATAGGTGGTCGTGGTTTTCATGCCACATCTTTGGCGCGTCAGGTAGGCGGAGCATTTGCGCGAACCCGAGGCGTGAGCAGCATATCGCATTCACCAGAGGCGCCGCTCTTTGCGACTGCCGAGGGGGTGGTTGAGGCGGAGTGGAGAGACAATATCTCTTCCTTGCCAGTTCCGCCCTCTCTATTCCCTCTCCTGATGCCGTGGTCATGATGACGGCGGAGATTAGTAGCAAGGGCAACAATCTCTCCCCAAGCGGTTGGGCGACAGCAGCACCCTACTAATCCCACCCAGGGAAAGTGACCGATGCGCAAATGTACCAAGTTTTCTCCCCTCATTGCTCTCTCTCCCTAATAATCCCGCTACTCTAGGTCTAAGCATCGTCGAAGTTGACAAAGCACGCGCGATGCTTGGTTTAGTATTTCCCTATTTGGGGGAGATCCTGAGTAAATCGCCAACGCAAGTCCGTCGATCGACGCCCCAGCAAGTATGCACCAGCAAGGCCGCCAGCATTTGTGTGGCTCTCTGTTCCCTCTACCGTTTGATTGGACAGGATGTTTAAAGAAAAAGGGGGGAACGAACCGTACCAGACATCGCGTCTTACCGCCCCAAAATGCCTATGCTCCTACCCGACTCGTGCCGTGGGCTAGGGGCTGAAGCTCAAGCAACACAATCCTCTCCGGGACATGTGGACCGCACGAGTGATCGCTGCCGAAGAAAGAATACATGAAGACACGGATGAAAGCTAAGTACATGCTACCTTTTGCATTATTATGAATCTTAGGACCTGCACATTTGTTTATCCCTCGAGTATCTAAGTGCTCGTATGGGGTAATCCTGTACATAATGGTACCTCTTTTGGGTTCTTGTCTGCACCCTCGTTCCGGTCAGAGCCCTGCTCGCGGAATGAGAGGCTGCAACGGAAACCACTGAGGAAAAATCTGCTGGAACACATCCACGCCAAAATAACTATTAAGGGCCAGCCCCTTATGACATTTGCGTCAATATGATAACGGCAGGCAACCTAAAAGTAAACTGAGGCCATTCATACGAATACTATATAGATAAAGCTCAGAAGGGATAAACATGCGATTCAAATCAAGCAAAAGTTTCGAGCTCCACATAAAGCATAAATGAGCAACACTTAAACGTCCGACATACGTCATTGTTTTGTTTAGAGGCCAACACGGTGGCGGGAAAGATTCAACGTCGAGCCTAGTGGTCTCGTGAAGTGACGGAAACGTCAAGAACCTTGTCGGAGGGAGGGGTGGACTTCACCTCAGCGGCGGAGACGTCCGTGTTCGGCGGTGGTTTCCTAAAACCGTCACGAAGGTCGAGGTCTGGGTGACGGCAGGCCAAATTGCTTAAGACCATGAAGAGGGCGTTGCGGGCAAGCTTCCGGGACTCAGTCGTGAAGCGGCCGGCCCTCCCCTCTTCATGCGCCTTCAGCTTGCTGACCCGCTCATCGTAGACGATCCTCAGTTTGATGTTGGGAACCTCCTGCAGGCTAGACCAAAAGACTGGCCCCTCCATGCCCATGTCTGGCGCCTGGGCACCAAGACGTTCAGCAAAATTAATCAAGCTCTTGATCCAGAGGTCAACCTGCTCAGAATGATTTGCTAGCGTGTCCTCGGCATCCTTTCGCAGGCGTTGGGCAGTATCCAGATCTTTTGCCAACATCTGCACACGGTCCTCATTCGAGTTAGCCAAGCTTTCCAAAGTGCCAACTCCGGTCTTCAGACCTTCAATGGTGCCAAGGGCGACCTCAAGTTCTTGATCCTTGGAGGAAAGCTGCGAGCGCGCATCTTGTAGGAGGCGCTCTGCTTTCCATGCCTCCTCCTTGAGGGTCTCAACCTCTTTGGCGCCCTAGGCAACCTCTTCAATCAGCTTGGCTACCTGTTCATCAAGGGCAGATTTGGCAGTGGACACAGCAGTGAGATCATCAGCAAACTTACTCAGCTGGGCGGCAGAGTCAGCGGTAAGGGTGTCCAGGGCAGCCTTGTGCTCGTCCTTCAGCTCCTTTGTGCGCTGCTGCACAAGGGCCTACAGATCATCACCCTTGGCATGTAGAGTGGCCTTGAGCCTCTCCTCCCAAAGGGAAATTTCCTGCTCCCTGGTGTCCATGAGCGCTTTGCGGCCTTCCAGGCGCACCTCCGAGCGATGACATCCTCCTTCGCCAGCAAGATTGTCTCCTGCTGCCTCAAGACAGACTGGAACTGCTTGTTGTGCGAGTCGCACAGCTCCGCTCCCTTATCCTTCAGCCTCTGGTCCACCTTGCTGGCAGGCTGGCACTACTCTTTGAGCTTCTGCCACTTACGGTTGTGCCGCTCCTGCATCTCTTTGAGGCCCATGGCCATGGATTCCATAAAAGACAGGTCCAGCACTACGGTGGCAGAGTCATCCGCCTCTCCAACTCCTTGGTGCAGCGATGACAATATGCATTGAATCTCATCATTAATTGCCTTGCTCGTCGCCATCGATGAGCCGGGGGCTCCAAGTCAGGGCTCCACCAGCACCAATGTCAAGTTATTTGAGGATGGTGGCGGGGCTCCCCCTGAGGCACCGAACAAGGGGGAGGGACCCATGGTTTGGAGGGGTATCTTCTCTTCAACTACAACTCCTGACCCAGGCACACTGCCGGGGATTTCCTCAGGTTCCTTCAGAGGGCCCAAGGCTCTTCCGGCAGCTCGCTCCTGCTCCTCGGTAGTGGCAATCTTGGCGGCCTTTTCCGTGGCCTCGTTCCCAATGTCAGCCACCACCTCCAACAGATCTTGCTCTTCTCTCGAGGGGGCTGCAAGCAAAATCAACAGTCAAGTGGCAAGGACACAGAATCAGAGACAAGGAGCAAACCAGTCAGAAAGAATCGGAGGAGAAAAGCCAAGGACTTACCTGGAGAGGGTTGCCAGACGGAGAGTTTGGTTTCCCCGGCAACATCAGTTGTAGGACCAGAATTGTTGTCCCCTCCCTTGGAAACCATGGTATCACCTAGTGGGGGCTCTTCCATGGGGGCCCTTGGCGGGGAGTCATTAGCTCTAGCGGTCGGCAGGACATGCCCCTCTTGGAGGGACTCACCTCGAGTGGCCCCCTCTCCCTCTGCGAGAGGAAGCACTTCACCACCATCACCAACAGGTGGGATCTCTTCTACGCTTGCGGGCCAGGGGCTAAGCTGGGGGGGGCTCGGCGTCCGGTTGCTCGTGTTGCTCCATGCCGGGCACGTCACCTCCACCCTTGTCGATGGCTCCCAACGCCTGAGTCGTTTGGACCCGTGGATGAGAGTTTCCTCCTCCTCTTCCACCTCCTTGGTGGCGACCAGCAAACCAAGTCAGTCGGAAAACAAAGGCAAGCATACTCAAGAAGACGCAAGGATGGAAGAGGGGGGAGAAAGCAGTTTCTCTTACTCTTCATTGATGAGCATGGAGTTCAGTGCAAACTACATGGGTGGATTGGAGGCCCGGCTCCCCTTCTAGGGCAGGGGAATTCAGCTTCCCGACAACTTTGAGCCTTGCTGGGACACTGGGGGCTCCAATGAAAACTAGCTATGCGAAGAGCTCGAACTCGACTGGGCACCAGAGTCTCCCTCCAAGGTTGCCAGTTGCTTGGTGGGGGAGCCCCAACCCAGGAGAGCCAGGGAGAATGCTAGCGCGTGGCCTCGGAAACACTCACCTTGTTGGCGGTCTCCCTCTTACCCCTCGTAGCTAGTGCGTTATCGGGGTCTACCACCCCTCGATTGGCTGCCCACTTGTGGGGACGCGGGTCCAATATCGGCTTAGGGGCCTTCTGCGAGCCATTCCTCCCCAGGTACCTCCACTTCCCCATCCCCTCCTTCCTCCAAGGACTCTGTTGCCACCGTATATAGAACCTCGATCTCGGAAAGCCCGTCCTCGGCAGACTCTTCCCCGGCAACTTCTTCCGGGGCTCGTGATAACCCACAAGTATAGGGGATCGGAACAGTTTTCGAGGGTAGAGTATTCAACCCAAATTTATTGATTCGACACAAGGGGAGCCAAAGAATATTCTCAAGTATTAGCAGTTGAGTTGTGAATTCAACCACACCTAGAAGACATAATATCTGTAGCAAAGTATTTAGTAGCAAAGTAGTATGGAAATAGTGGTAATGGTGGCAAAAGTAACAGTAGCAGTTTTTGTAGTAATTGTAACAGTGGCAACGAAAATTAACTAAGCAAAGATCAATATGTGAAAAGCTCGTAGGCATTGGATCAGTGATGGATAATTATGTCGGATGCGATTCCTCATGCAAGAGTTATAACATAGGGTGACACAGAACTAGCTCCAGTTCATCAATGTAATGCAGGCATCTATTCCGAATATAGTCATACGTGCTTATGGAAAAGAACTTGCATGACATCTTTTGTCCTACCCTCCCATGGCAACAGGGTCCTATTGGAAACTAAGGGATATTAAGGCCTCCTTTTAATAGAGTACCGGCCCAAAGCATTAACACTTAGTGAATACATGAACTCCTCAAACGAGGGTCATCACCGGGAGTGGTCCCGATTATTGTCACTTCGGGATTGCCGGATCATAACACATAGTAGGTGACTATTGACTTGCAAGATAGGATCAAGAAATCACATATATTCATGAAACATAATAGGTTCAGGTCTGATATCATGGCACTCGGGCCCTGGTAACAAGCATTAAGCATAGCAAAGTCATAGCAACATCAATCCTAGAACATAATGGATACTAGGGATCAATCCCTGACAAAACTAACTCGATTACATGGTAAATCTCATCCAACCCATCACCGTCCAGCAAGCCTATGATGGGATTACTCACGCACGGCGGTGAGCATCATGAAATTGGTGATGGAGGATGGTTGATGACGACGACGGCGACGGATTACCCTCTCCGGAGCCTCGAACGGACTCTAGATCAGCCCTCCCGAGAGAGATTAGGGCTTGGCGGCGGCTCCGTATCGTAAAATGCGATGAATCCTTCTCTATGATTTTTTCCTCCCTCAACGTGAATATATGGAGCTGGAGTTGAGGTCGATGGAGCTCCAGGGAGCCCACGAGGCAGGGGGGCGTGCCCAGGGGGGCATGCGCGCCCCCACCCTCGTGGACAGGGTGTGGGCCCCCTGGTGTTGATTCTTTCGCCAGTATTTTTTATAAATTCCAAAAATATTCTCTGTGAAGTTTTAGGTCATTTCGAGAAATTTTATTTCTGCACAAAAATAACACCATGGCAATTCTGCTGAAAACGGCGCCAGTCCGGGTTAGTTCCATTCAAATCATGCAAGTTAGAGTCCAAAACAAGGGCATAAGTGTTTGGAGAAGTAGATATGTTGAAGACGTATCAACTCCCCCAAGCTTAAACCATTGCTTGTCCTCAAGCAATTCAGTTCACAAACTGAAAGTGATAAAGAAAAACTTTTACAAACTCTGTTTGCTCTTGTTGTTACAAATATGTAAAGCCAGCATTCAAGTTTTCAGCAAAGATTATAAACTAACCACATTCACAATAATATTTAGGTCTAATCTTTACTCATATCAATGGCATAATCAACTAGCGAGCAATAATATAAAATCTCGAATGAAAACACTTTCTCAAAACATTCATAATATGATATAACAAGATGGTATCTCGCTAGCCCTTTCTGAGACCGCAAAACATAAATGCAGAACACCCTTGAAGATCAAGGACTGACTAGACATTGTAATTCATTGTAAAAGAGATCCAGTCACAGTCATACTCAATGTAAATTAATATCAATGCATGCAAATGACAGCGGTGCTCTCCAACTGGTGCTTTTTAATAAGAGGATGATGACTCAACATAAAAGTAAATAGATAGGCCCTTCGCAGAGGGAAGCGGGATTTGCAGAGGTGCTAGAGCTCGAGTTTTAAAACAGAGATAAATAATATTTTGGGTGGCATACTTTCATTGTCAACATAACAACCAAGAGATCTCGATATCTTCCATTCTACAGACATTATAGGTGGTTCCCAAACAGAATGGTAAAGTTTATACTCCCCCACCACCAACAAGCACACTCATGACTGGTCGGAAACAACGGGTATCGTCCATACCAACAATAGTCCTGGGGAAGTTTTGTTTGCAATTATTTTGATTTGATTTGAGAATGGGACTGGGCATCCCAATTACCAGCCATTTTCTCGTGAATGATGAATGAAGTCCACTCATCGTGAGAATAACCCACCTAGACAACCCTAGTTGATACATGAGCTATTCGAGCATACAGAACATAACTTCATTTAAAGATTTAGAGTTTGGCACATAAAAATTTACTTGGAATGGCAGCTAAATACCGCATATAGGAAGGTATGGTGGACTCATATGGAATAACTTTGGGATTTATGGAAGTGGATGCACAAGCAGTATTCTCACTTAGTACAAGTGAAGGCTAGAAAGAGACTGAGAAGCGACCAACTAGAGAGCGACAATAGTCATGAACATGCATTAAGATTAATCAACAATGAGTGCAAGCATGAGTAGGATAGAAATCACCATGAACATAAATATCGTGCAGGCTATGATGATTTTGTTTCAACTACATGCGTGAACATGTGCCAAGTGAAGCCACTTGAATCGTTCAAAGGAGGATACCACCCTATCATACCACATCACAACCATTTTAATAGCATGTTGGCACACAAGGTAAACCATTATAAACTCCTAGCTAACTAAGCATGGCATGAGAAACTATAATCTCGAATTGTCATTGCAGACATGTTTCATTCATAATAGGCTGAATCAGGAACAATGAACTAATCATATTTACAAAAACAAGATAGGTCGAGTTCATACCAGCTTCTCTCATCTCAATCAGTCCATCATATATCGTCATTATTGCCTTTCATTCGCACAACCAAATGGTGTGTATAATAATAAGAGTGCACGTGCGTTGGACTAAGCTGGCATTTGCAAGCATTTAATACAAGGGAGAAGACAAGGTAATATGGCTCTTGGTTAAATCAACAATAATGCATATGAGAGCCACTCAACATTCTTATCATGGTCTTCTCCTCTCGACCCCCAAAGAAAAGAAAAGAAATAAAATTATTTACATGGGAAAGCTCCCAACAAGCAAAAGAAGAACGAGAAATATTTTTGGGTTTTCTTTTAATTACTACTACTACAAGCATGGAAAGCTGAAAGCTACAACTAATTTTTTGGTTTTTCTAAAGTTTTTTTTGACACACAAGAAGAAGGCTTAGAAAAGAAAAAAAACTAGCATGGATAGTACAATGAAAAAGCATGAGCACCGACAACTAGAATTAGTGTGTGAACATGAATGTAATGTCTGTGAGAAATACATACTCCCCCAAGCTTAGGCTTTTGGCCAAGTTGGTCTATGGCCACTGCTGGCCTCGCGGATATCCAAAGTCGTAGTTGGGGTTGTACTGCGATGCAACAGCTATTGCCTGATGAGCTGCAGTTTGGAGACGAGCCGCCTCCGTCATCTCCTTATACTCGTTCGCCTCCTCCCTGGTTATAACATATCTACTTTTTGCCTGAAAGTCAAAGAAAGTAGGAGATGGGAGAGCAATATGGACAGTGCGACATCTGTCAAAGATTAGTCGGTACTGGAGGAATTGTTCATTCCTCTCAACAAACTGATGGCGAACCATAGCATTATAATCTAGATAGGCAGGGGTAACTCCATATCATTTTCATGTATGGGTACATCCAGATAATTAGCCACACGAGTTGCATAAATTCCACCAAAAACATCTCCACTTAAACCGTTAAGATGCAAGCTTCGTGCAACAATAGCCCCCAAGTTATATTTTTTATCACCTAATACCACACTCTTGAGGACACTAAGATCTGAAACGCACATGTGACAAGCCTCATCTTTACCGTTAATGCATCTACCACTGTAAAGAGCAAAATAATGTATGGAAGGGAAATCAATGCTCCCTTTGGTAGCTTGTGTGATTTCTCTAGATTCCCCCACAGTGATACTAGCAAGAAAGTCTTTATATTCAGATTTGCGAGGTTCACTAACATTACCCCACTGCTGGAGTTTACAAGCAGCATTAAAATCATCTAAGTCCATGGTATATGATTTATCATATAGGTCAAATAAAACATTGCGAGAATTGTGCGATGATGTAAATTTAAACCTTCTCACAAAGGAATTAGTTAGGTAATAGTGTTGCGGGCACTTATCTGACACGAAGCCCTCAAGATCAGCGTTACGCACATATGCATCAAATTCTACCTTGAAGCCTGCCGAGACCATAAAATCCTCTGACGACCATTCACAAGGAAATAGTTGAGCTGCTCTCGATGGTTCATCGTCTGGCTCACGTATCGCGAGCCTTGATGCTTGCTTCCTTGAGGAACCACCTTGGTATATTTTCCTAATCATTTTTCTTCCTCTGGAAATTTATGAAATTTTTAGTGACTCAAAATAAAAGTGAACAAAACTCAACAAGATTGATAGCAACTACTCCCATAAGTGCCCAGATGCTATATCATGCATTAAAACTACTTTTGACCAAATAAATTTGACATGCAAGCTCAAAATTAGGGTCACCTTAGCAGCAAAAACTTGCAATAAATAAAGCACTAGAACAAAAACTAATTGGACCATTGGAGGAGTAACATACCGAAGAACAATCCCCCTAAACAGATTACTGAATGAAGCTTTGAGCAAGGAGATCGAAAATGGCAGCAAGATGAGCTAGAACACGGGTTTGAGCTATGGAAGGATTTTTCTGTAGGAAGACGAAGTGAGTGGGTGCTGGAATAAGTGGAGGTGGTCCATGTGGGGCCCACGATGCACGGGGGTGCGCCGCAGGGCCCTTTGGCCCCCTAGTGTGTTCTCAGTGCCAATAATTCTTAAATATTCTACAAAAAATCATATTTAATTTTCAGTACATTTAGAGAACTTTTATTTTCAGGGTATTTTTATTGCAAGGATAAATCAGAAAACAGACAAAAATACTATTTTTGCTTTATTTAATCTAGATAACAGAAAGTAAAAAGAGGGTACGGAGAGTTGTGCTTTCTAACTTCATCCATGTCATGCTCATCAAAAGGAATCCACTAACAAGGTTGATCAAGTCTTGTTAACAAACTTTTTTCGAATAACATGAAACCGTAGAATTTTCGAATAACACTATGTTACCTCAACTGGGATGTGTATGTCCCCTACAAGAAGAATATCATATTTCTTCTTGACTGTAGGAAGATGGAATACAAAACCTCCAATAGTGATCATTGGAACTTTTCCAATAGAATTGATACTTTGGACTTGAGGTTGTTTCCTCGGAAAATGTACTGTATGCTCATTACCATTTACATTAAAAGTGACATTGCCTTTGTTGCAGTCAATAACAGCCCCTGTAATATTCAAAAAGGGTCTACCAAGGATAATAGACATACTATCATCCTTGGGAATATCAAGAATAACAAAGTCCATTAAAATAGTTATGTTTTCAACCACAAAGGCACATCCTCACAAATACCGACAGGTATAGCAGTTGATTTATCGTCCATTTGCAAAGATATTGCAGTAGGTGTCAACTTATTCAAATCAAGTCTACGATATAAAGAGAGAGGCATAACACTAACACCGGCTCCAAGATCACATAAAGAAGTTTTAACATAGTTTATTTTAATGGAGCATGGTATAGTTGGTACTCCTGGATCTCCTAGTTTCTTTGGTATTCCACCTTTAAAGGTATAATTGGCAAGCATGGTGGAAATTTCAACTTCTGGTATCTTTATTTTATTTGTAACAATATCTTTCATATACTTAGCATAACGATTTGTTTTAAGCATATCAGTCAAACGCATACGCAAAAAGATAGGTCTAATCATTTCAGCAAAGCGCTCAAAATCCTCATCATCTTTTTTCTTGGATGGTTTAGGAGGAAAAGGCATGGGTTTCTGAACCCATGGTTCTCTTTATTTACCGTGCTTCCTAGCAACGAAGTCTCTCTTATCATAACAGTTATTCCTTGATTGTGGGTTATCAAGATCAACAACAGGTTCAATCTCTAGATCATCGTTATTGCTAGGTTGAGCATCATCATGAACATCATCATTAATATTCTCACTAGGTTCATGTTCATTACCAGATTGTGTTTCAGCATCAGAAATAGAAATATCATTGGGATTCTCAGGTGTGTCAACAACATGTTCACTAGAAGCATGCAAAGTCCTATCATTTTTCTTTTTCTTCATTTTAGAAGGACTAGGTGCATCCACATTAGTTCTCTGAGAATCTTGCTCAATTCTCTTAGGGTGGCGCTCAGGATACAAAGGTTCCTGAGTCATTCTATCCCTCTAGTCATAACTCTAACAACGTTATCATTTTTCTTATTATTTAATTTATTGAGCAAATCATTTTGTGATTTAAGCACTTGTTCTACCTGAGTGGTAACCATAGAAGCATGTTTACTAATGAGTTTTAGTCCACCTTTAACTCTAGACATATAATCACTCAAGTGTTCAATCATATAAGCATTACGTTTCAATTGTCTACCAACATAAGCATTGAATTTTTCTTGTTTAACAATAAAATTATCAAACTCACCTAAGAATTGTCTAGCTGACTTATTACGAGGAATATCACCTGCATAAAATATATAGAGATAATTTACCTTTACTACATGTGTCGGGTTATCAAGACCATGTATTTCTTCAATAGGTGGTAAATTCTTAACATCTTCAGCTTTAATACCTTTTTCTTTCATAGATTTCTTTGCCTCTTCCATATCTTCAAGACTGAGAAATAGAATACCCCTTTTCTTCGGAGTTGGCTTAGGAGTTAGTTCGGGAAGTGTCCAATCATTATCATTACGTAATACATTATTCAATAGGAATTCAACTCGCTCAACAGTTCTTTCACCGCAAACACAACCAGCACAACTATCCAGGTGGTCTCTGGAAGCATCGGTTATTCCATTATAAAATATATCAAGTATTTAATTTTTCTTGAGAGGATGATCAGACAAAGCATTAAGTAATCAGAGAAACCTCCTGCGAGCTTGTGGGAGACTCTCTTCTTAAATTTGCACAAAGTTATATATTTCCCTTAAGGCGGCTTGTTGCTTATGAGCGCGGAAATATTTAGTAAAGAAGTAATAAATCATATCATGGGGACTACGCACACAACCACGATCAAGAGAATTAAACCATGTTTTAGCATCACACTTTAATGAGAACAGAAATAAGTTAAGGATATAGTAGTAACGAATTTTTTCCTCATCGGTGAATAGGGTGGCTATATCATTCAATTTTGTAAGATGTGCCACAACAATTTCAGATTCATAGCCATAAAAAGGATCAGATTCAAACAAAGTAATTAACTCGGGATCGATAGAGAAATCATAATCCTTATCAGAAATACAGATAGGTTAAGTAGCAAATGGAGGGTCATATTTCATTCTAGCATTCGAAGACTTTTCTTTCAGCTTAGCTAACAGTTTCTTAAGATCATATCTATCTTTGCAAGCTAAAAGATCTCCTGCAGTTTCTTCATCCATAACATAACCCTCAGTCACAACAAGCAATTCATATCTAGGGGGAGAATCTTCATCATCACTTTCATCAATATTATCAGTTTCAAGAATTTCATTCTCTCTAACCCTAGCAAGTTGTTCATCAATAAATTCACCTTGTGGCACATTATTATCAAACATAGAAGTAGTTTCATCATAAGCATCATGCATATCAGAAGTGGCATCATCAATAACATACGACATATTAGATTCAATAGCAGGTGTAGGTGTCGCAAATATACTCATAACAAAAGGTAAATCAAGTGCAGAGCTAGATGGCAGTTCCTTACCTCCCCTCGTAGTTGATGGAAAAATCATGGTTCTTTCGTCTCTCAAGTTCTTCATTGTGATCAACAAGTATAAATCCCAAGTCACTCAAAGAATATAGCTATGATCCTTGGCAACGGGATCGCAAAAGTTTTTGACGGTAGAGTATTCAACCCAAATTTATTGATTGGACACAAGGGGAGCCAAAGAATATTCTCAAGTATTAGCAGTTGAGTTGTCAATTCAACCACACCTCGAAGACTTAATATCTGCAGCAAAGTATTTAGTAGCAAAGTAGTATGGAAATAGAGGTAATGGTGGAAAAAGTAAAAGTAGCAGTTTTTGTAGTAATTGTAACAGTGGCAAGGAAAAAGTAACTAAGCAAAGATCAATATGTGAAAAGCTCATAGGCATTGGATCAGTGATGGATAATTATGTAGGATGCAATTCCTCATGCAACAGTTATAACATGGGTGACACAAAACTAGCTGCAGTTCAACAATGTAATGTAGGCATGTATTCCAAATATAGTCATACGTGCTTATGGAAAAGAACATTCATGACATCTTTTGTCCTACCCTCCCGTGGCAGCGGGGTCCTATTGGAAACATAGGGATATTAAGGCCTCCTTTTAATAGAGTACCGGACCAAAGCAGTAACACCTAGTGAATACATGAACTCCTCAAACTACGGTCGTCACCGGGAGTGGTCCCGATTATTGTAACTTCGGGGTTGCCGGATCATAACACATAGTAGGTGACTATTGACTTCCAAGATAGGATCATGAACTCACATATATTAATGAAAACATAATAGGTTCAGATATGAAATCATGCCACTGGAGCCCTAGTGACAAGCATTAAGCATAGCAAAGTCATAGCAACATCAATCTTAGAACATAATGGATAGTAGGGATCAAACCCTAACAAAACTAACTCGATTACATGGTAAATCTCATCCAACCCATCACCGTCCAGCAAGTCTCCGATGGGATTACTCACGCACGATGGTGAGCATCATGAAATTGGTTATGGAGGATGGTTGATGATGACGACGGCTATGGATTCCCCTCTCCGGAGCCCCGAACGGACTCCAGATCAGCCCTCCCGAGAGAGATTAGGGCTTGGCGATGGTCCGTCTCGTAAAACACAATGCTCTCTGTTTTTTTCTCCCCGATAATGAATATATGGAGTTGGAGTTGAGGTCGGTGGAGCTCCAGGGGGCCCACGAGGCAAGGGGACGCTCCCCCCACCCTTGTGGACAGGGTGTGGGCCCCCTGATGTTGATTCTTTCGCCAGTATTTTTATAAGTTCCAAATATATTCTCCGTGAAGTTTCAGGTTATTCCGAGAACTTTTATTTCTGCACAAAAACAACACCATGGCAATTCTGCTCAAAGCAATGTTAGTCCGAGTTAGTTCCATTCATATCAAGCAAGTTAGAGTCCAAAACAAGGGCAAAAGTGTTTGGAAAAGTAGATACATTGGAGACGTATCAGCTCGCGTCCCACTCTTTCCATGGGATGAACCCTCGCCTCCAGCCTTCCCACTTCCTTTTGTTGCCTTCACGGCCTTCGTCGGTGTTGCGGCTCGGGCCACCTTGTCTTCCTCGAGCAGCTTCTTGATATACGCCACATCCACCCCGGAGGGGCGTTTATACATCCTAGTCTCCACCTTAGTAACCATTTATACTAAGGTGGAAAACCATACCAACTCTTCATCAAGAGTGAGTAACTACCAATCACCCGAGACGTCGTCTTTATTGCACTGCGGCATCCACTGCATAATCTAGCTCCTGGCGGAATTGATGTTGATCGGGATGTTGTTTCCCGGCAGCGGAAACAGCCCGAAGCGACCAAAGAGCTGATCGTGTAACCAGGCATGGCCATACACAATTAGGTTATTAGCCAGGCCCAGGAGCAATCTCATCCTGTCTCCAGCATTCCCCGTATTCCCAGGCGAATCTAACCCTCTTTTGTAGAGGAGCAATCTGGTGGAGCAGAAAATCTGCCCGTACGTGCTCAATAGTCAGCCCGAAAATTGCTACTACTCGAGCTTGCATTGTATTCCCTCGAAGAGGAAAGGCTGATGCTGCACAGTAGCGTAAGTATTTCCCTCAGTTTTTAGAACCAAGGTATCAATCCAGTAGGAGACCACGCGTGAGTCCCTCGCACCTGCACACACAAATAAGAACCTCGCAGCCAACTTGATAAGGGGTTGTTAATCCCTTCACGGTCACTTACGAGAGTGAGATCTGATAGATACGATAGGATAATATGTTTGGTATTCTTGGTATAGAAACAGAAAGTAAATAAAGCAAAGTAAACTAGATGGAAGATTAATATGATGAGAATAGACCCGGGAGGCATAGGTTTCACTAGTGGCTTCTCTCATGATAGCAGAATTCTACGGTGGGTGAACAAATTACTGTCGAGCAATTGATAGAAAAGCGCATAGTTATGAGAATATCTAGGCATGCTTATTGTATATAGGCATCACGTCCCTGACAAGTAGACCGAAACAATTCTGCATCTACTACCATTACTCCACACAACGACCGTTATCCAGCATGCATCTATAGTCTTAAGTTCATAAACTCAAGCAATATTCTATAAACGCCATCTTTTTATCCTTGATGGAAATAAATACCATACGTGCCTTGCTGCCCCTACTGTCACTGGGAAAGGACACCGCAGGATTGAACCCAAAGCCAAGCACTTCTCCCATTGCAAGAACTATATATCTAGTAGGCCAAACCAAACCAATAATTCGAAGAGACTTGCAAGGATATTATAATCATACATAAAAGACTTCAGAAAAGAATCCAATATTGTTCATAGATAATCTTGATCATAAACCCACAATTCATTGGTTCTCGACAAACACACCGCAAAAAGATTACATCGAATAGGTCACCTCGAAGATCGAGGAGAACTTTGTATTGAGATCCAAAGAGAGAGAAGAAGCCATCTAGGTAATAAGTATGGACCCGAAGGTCTGTGCTAAACTACTCACAACTCATCGGACGGGCTATGGTGTTGATGTAGAAGCCCTCCATGATCGATGCCCCCTCCGGCGGAGCTCTAGAACAGGACCCAAGATGGGATCTCATGGGAACAGAAGGTTACGGTGGTGGAATTAGGGTTTCTTCGTGCTCCCCGATGTTTTCAGGGTATATGGGTATATATAGGAGGAGAAAGTACGTCGGTGGAGCAACATTGAGCCCACGAGGGTGGTGGGCGCGCCTACCCCCCTGGGCGTGCCATGTCCCCTCGTGAGCACCTCGTTTCTTCTCTGACTTGTACTCCAAGTCTCTCGTGAAGATATAGTTTCAAAAATAACTCTCCCGAAGGTTTCATTCCGTTTGGACTCCGTTTGATATTCCTTTTCTGCGAAACTCTGAAATAGGCAAAAAGCAGCAATTTGCACTGGGCCTTGGGTTAGTAGGTTAGTCCCAAAAATAATATAAAAGTGTATAATAAAGCCCATTAAACATCCAAAACAGAATATATAATAGCATGGAACAATATAAAAATTATAGATACGTTGGAGACGTATCAAGCATCCCCAAGCTTAATTCATGCTCGTCCTCTAGTAGGTAAATGATAAAAACGGAATTTTTGATGTGGAATGCTAACCAACATAATTCTTAATGTAATTCTCTTTATTGTGGCATGAATGTTCAGATCCCAAAGATTCAAGACAAAAGTCTATATTGAAATAAGAATAATAATACTTCAAGCATACTAACAAAGCAATCATGTCTTCTCAAAATAAAATGGCCAAAGAAAGTTCATCCCTACAAAATCATATAGTTAGGCTATGCTCCATCTTCGTCACACAAAATGCTCAAATCATGCACAACCCCGGTTTCAGCCAAGCACTTGTTTCATACTTTAATTTTTTCAAACTTTTTCAACTTCTACGCAATACATGAGTGTGAGCCATGTACATAGCACTATGTAGAATAGAGTGGTGGTTGTGGAGAAGACATAGCGGAAGATGGTCTCACATCAACTAGGTCTATCAATGGGCTATGGAGATGCGCATCAATAGATATCAATGTGAGTGATTAGGGATTTCCATGGAACAGATGCACTAGAGCTATAAATGTATGAAAGCTCAACAAAAGAAACTAAGTGGGTGTGCATCCAACTTGCTTGCTCACGAAGACCTAGGGCATTTGAGGAAGCCCATTGTTGGAATATACAAGCCAAGTTCTATAATGAAAATTCCCACTAGTATATGAAAGTGACAAAATAAGAGACTCTCTATCATGAAAATCATGGTGCTACTTTGAAGCACAAGTGTGGAAAAAGATAGTAGCATTATCCCTTTTCTTTTCTTCTTTATTTCCTTTTTCTTCTTGTTTTGGGCCTTTCTTTTTTCTTTGGCCTTTCCTTTCTTTTCTTTTTCTTTTTTTTTCTTTTTTTTTCTTTGGGACTAATGATGATCATCACACTTATATTGATTTACAACTCGGTATTACAACTCGATACTAGAACAAAGTATGACTCTATATGAACGCCCTCGGCGGTGTACGGGGATGTGCAATGAATCAAGAGTGACATGTATGAAAAATTATGCATGGAGGCCTAGCCACAAATACGATGTCAACTACATGATCATGCATGGCAATATGACAATGATGAAGCGTGTCATAGCAAACGGAACGGTGGAAAGTTGCATGGCAATATATCTCGGAATGGCTATGGAAATGCCATGATAGGTAGGTATGGTGGCTGTTTTGAGGAAGGTATAAGGTGGGTGTATTGTGCCGGCGAGAGTTGCATGGTACAAGAGAGGCTAGCAAAGGTGGAAGGCTGGGAGTGCGTATAATACATGGACTCGACATTAATCATAAAGAACTAACATACTTATAGAAAAAATCTATAAGTCATCAAAACAAAGTACTACACGCATGCACCTAGGGGAAGGGTTGGTAGGAGTTAACCATCGCGTGATCCCGACCTCCACACAAAGAGTGACACTCAATGAAATACATCATCCTTCAAATTTGTCACACAACGGTTACCATACATGCATGCTACGAGACTTGCAAACATTAACACAAGTATTTCTCAAGTACACAACTACTCTACTAGAATGACTCTAATATCACCATCCTCATATCTCAAAACAATCATCAAGTATCAAATTTCTCATAGTATTCAATGCACTTTATGTGAAAGTTTTTACTATACTCATCTTGGATGCCTATCATACTAGGACTAGTTTTATAACCAAAGCACATTACCATGCTGTTCTAAGAGACTCTAAAATAGATATAAGTGAAGCATGAGAGATCAATAATTTCTACAAAATAAACCACCATCGTGCTCTAAAATATATAAGTGAATCACTAGAGCAAAACTATCTAGCTCAAAAGATATAAGTGAAGCACATAGAGTATTCTAACAAATTCTAAAACATATTTATCTCTCTCAAATAGTGTGTCCAGCAAGGATGATTGTCGGAAACTAAAAAGCAATGACTCAAATCATACATGACGCTCCAAGCAAAACACATATCATGTGGTGAATAAAAATATAATCTCAAGTAAAGTTACAGATAGACGAAGACGAAAGAGGGGATGCCTTCCCGGGGCATCCCCAAGCTTAGGATTTTCGTTGTCCTTGAATTTTACCTTGGGGTGCCTTGGGCACCCCCAAGATTAGGCTTTTGCCACTCTTTGTTCCATTGTCCATCAAATCCATACTCAAAACTTGAAAACTTCACAACACAAAACTTAGCCAAAATTCCCGTGGGCTCCGTTAGTATAAGAAAACAAACCACTACTCAAAGTTACTGTAATGAACTCATTTTTTGTTTATATTGGTGTTAAGCCTACTGTATTCCAACTTCTCTATGATTCATACTCCCCGATACTACTCATAGATTCATCAAAGTAAGCAAACAACACACGAAAAACAGAATCTGTCAAAAACAGAACAGTCTGTAGTAATCTGTAACTTTTGAATACTTCTGTAACTCTAAAAAAATTGAAATAAATTGGTGGACGTGAGAAATTTGTCTATTAATCATCTGAAAAAAGAATCAACTAAAAAGCACTCTCCAGTAAAAAATGACAGCCAATCTCGTGAGTGCTAAAGTTTATGTTTTTTATAGCATGATCACATAAACTTCACACAAGTCTTCTCAAAGGTTCTACTTGGCACAAACACTAATTAAAACACAAAACCACATCTAAACAGAAGATAGATGCCATATTTATTCCAAACAAAAGCAAAAATAAAGAAAATCAATTTGGGTTGCCTCCCAACAAGTGCTATCGTTTAACGGCCCTAGCTAGGCATTAATGATTTCAATGATGCTCACATGAAAGACAACAATTGAAGCACAAAAAAGAGCATCATAAATAATGTAAAATCACATCTAAGTCTAACATACTTCCTTTGCATTGGAATTTTATAGGAAAACAAATTAGCAAGACAAACAAGACCTAACATATGCAAGGAAGAAGAAAGAAACAAGATCAATCTCAACATGAAGAGAGGTATAGTAACATGAAGATTTCTACAACCATATTTTCCTCTCTCATAATAATAGCATGTACGATCATAAGAAAATTCAACAATATAGCTATCACAAAATATATTCTCAGCACGATCCACATGCATACGAGGTTGACACTCTTCCAAAATAGTGGGATCAACATTAACTAAAGTCATGACCTCTCCAAACCCACTTTTATAAAAAAACAATTAAGATTGAACATTCTCCAAATATGTGGAATCTAAAGTTGATACTCTTCCAAACCCACCTTCAATATTTTTCAAACATTATTATCAATCTTACATTCATCATGGGGATCAAATAAATATTCAAGATCATAAGAAGAATCACCCCAATCATGATGATTGCAACAAGTATTGTACATGGCAAAATTAGCATCCCCAAGCTTAGGGTTTTGCATATCATTAACACAATTGACATCAATAGAATTTATAATAGTATCATTGCAATCATGTTTTTCATTAAAAGAGCTATCGTGAATCACTTCACAATTTTCTTCTTTCAACACTTCATCATAATTTTCGGACGCACGAATTTCAAGAAAAACCTCATAAATATAATCTAGTGCACACAGCTCACTAGCAATTTGTTCATCATAATTGGATCTCTTAAAAAGATTAACAAGTGGATGAGGATCCATAATTTAGCAAGTGAATGTTAGGACCGGTCCTTCAGTAAAATAATTACCGGAAGACCTGAACTTTTCATTAAACCAGCGGGGAATATAATTCCTTGCCGGCAGACAAATCCTTGATACAGAATTCCAGTACACTAAATATTATACAAGGTTGAGCTGGGGTTGCTCAACAATTTTATTACAAGCGCGCCAATATAATACATAGAGGCGGATATGACACAAGGCAGGGTGGCATACTACTAACTCGTAATAAAAGGTGTTGGAATATGTCACAGTGAAGTGGGGGATGTGACTCCAAAATATTACAGCTCATCGGGTATCGTAGTGAGACCCGATGAATTTATTTGGTGGTAGGCGGAAGCGGTTATAAAACAGTGATCAACACCAGGATCGCAAGGGACTGACTGGGACTCCACTAAGCGTCGGACTCGCTATCAAATTCTTCATCCATGAGATCGCCTTCGTCCACATCTGGCCAAATCAACAAGCCAGGTGAGTACTTTGAATGTACTCGCAAGACAGTTCGGACTTAAGATATAATAAATGCCAACATGATGCATATGAGTATTCCAGCAAAAATGCGACCAGAATTAAGATATTAATGAGCCGTATACAACGATAGAAGTCGGGCGGTAATCCTCCCGAAATCCATGAGATAAATATAAGGAGACCAAACGAGTGTCTGGGTGACGCCTCGTGAAATAATAAATGATAGAAGGCCACAGTCGGGCGTCTGAGCGACACCACATAAAGGGCTTATAGCAAAAATAAATAACAAGAATGCCTCAGTCGGACGTCTGAGCGACATCGCATAAAGGGCTTATAAATAAAAAGAATTGCCACAGTCGGACGTCTGAGCGACATCACATAAAGGGATTATAAATAAAAAAAATGCCACAGTCGGACGTCTGGGCGACATCACATAAAG
>LR738712.1:439127824-439185142 GCA_902687465.1 Secale cereale | reverse complement strand
CCCCCCCCCCCCCGCCTGGGCCATGCCGGGGGGGCGCCTGGGCCCCCCGAGCCCCGTCTGGTGCCCCCCTTCGGCATATATTTAGAGCGTCCTTCGAAACCCTCGGGACGGGAACTCTTTTTCGCGATCTCATATCTGTTCCGCCGCCGCCGCCGCTTCCAAGATCGGGAGCACCAGGAGAACTCTTCCCGGCACCCTGCCGGAGGGGAGGATCACCATCGGGAGCTTCTCCACCACCATGGACGCCTCCCGGATGAGTTGTGAGTAGTCTCCCTTGGACCATGAGTCCATGACCAGTAGCTATGTGATGTTCTCCTCCCGTTCTTGTGCTTCACTAATTAGTCCTCGTGAGCTGCCCTACATGATCGAGGCACATATGTAATCCTTATGCTGTTGCTATGATGAGTTTGCTGGGATCCGATGGATTATGAGATTATGTTCAGATTTATCTTGAGTAATATATTTGATCTATCTCTTTTATATTTATGTTCATAAGTAATTCTTGCATGTTGTCCGTTGTTATTTATTGCTTTGGCCAAGTAATACATAGTGACTCCAAGAGGGAACTTTATGCTCGATTGTGGGTTCATGCCCCTCGATGACTAGCTTGAGTAACAGAAACATGTGTCTAGGGGATGTGGTGTTGCCACAAGGGGGAAAACAACGGTGCTTGTGCCCGCGGGTGCAAGGATTGTTTACTTTACGCAAAGTTCTTTTAATGCAGTTGTCTGTTGCTTTGAGTTTACACTATGGGTGGGACTCGCAACTTAATACCAGCGAGATGTTCTGGATAGATATCTAAAGGTGGATGATTAGTAGTAGATATTGATGGATTTCGGTCTACTTACTTTGGCGTACCGCCCATGCTTTGAACCTCAACCTTTCTTGCAATGTAATCAGCATTGGTTTGCGTTCGTGGTCCTGTCAATTGCCCAGCTGTAATTCGTTTACCTCACATAGCTGTTTTATCGTCTATTGGGAGAGAGACATCACTAGTGAACATCATGAGACTCCGGTCCATATTACCATCATTGATCACATCCGCTATTTACTTTTCGCTTTTATTTACTATTGCAAACGTTATCTATCACTACTATCATTTGCGTTTAATCCTTTGTGAACTACAAGGCCGGAGGGATTGACAACCTCTCTGTACTCGTTGGGAGCAAAGTTATTTGTATCTGTGTGCAGGTCCACGTTGATTGCTAATCCGCGCCGTTAGTAGTTGACACCTACTTGTTGAACCTAGGAGTCTCTGGGGATTCGATCCTTGGCATCTTTGCTAAGGGCAAACACTTCCACAACACTGCTTCTTTCACCTTCCACTTGGGGTAACCAACGAGGAGTTAGAGGCCCATCAAGAGGAAAGGGTGATGCAGCACAGTAGCGTAAGTATTTCCCTCAGTTTTTGAGAACCAATGTATCAATCCAGTAGGAGACCATGTGCGGGTCCCTCGCACCTGGACCAACAGATAAGAACCTGGCAGCCAACGCGATAAGGGGTTGTCAATCCCTTCACGGCCACTTACGAGAGTGAGATCTGATAGATAAGATAGGATAATATTTTTGGTATTTTTTGTATAGAGACAGAAAGTAAATAAAGCAAAGTAAAGTAGATGGAAGATTAATATGATCAGAATAGACCCGTGGGCCATAGGTTTCACTAGTGGCTTCTGTCATGATAGCAGAATTCTATGGTGGGCGAACAAATTACTGTCGAGCAATTGATAGAGAAGCGTATAGTTATGAGAATATCTGTAACATCCCAAATTTTCAATTTCGAATGTTATACATAGACCATATTTGCATTTCATGTTTTTGCATTTTTGTTCGTGGAGTTCCTCGAAATTCTAAGCAACTCAAGGACCTACGGAGAGAGTTGGGAATTTTACCGTTTTCGTATTTGAGTTCGCTCGAATACCGGTACGAGGACAATGTGATTCTAATTATTTTTCTCTCCTAAAAATATTTCTAAATACCAAATATGAGCGGAGATAATATGACTTCTCCAAAATAACAGAAATATTGGAGGAAAAATGTTAAAATCACCTTTGGTATTTTTCTGGATTTATTTGCGGATTTATTTGCATAGGAAAAATACGCGTTTTTCAAAATTGCATTTAGGTCAGGGAAAAATGTTCACTTTGTCCTAAATATTATTAGACGACGGCGAAAATTTATTTCGGGAATTTTGGAGTCCGTTTGGTATTTCTTTCGTTAGTTTTTCTGCACCAGGACTCTATTTAGAAAAAAAAGGGAAACCGACTAGGACTCGTGAAGGACCGGGACTCTGGGCTTTATAAAGCGCCAGAGCTGGCCCGTTACGCCCCAGCCCGCCAGCGCCGAAACCCTAGCGCCTGCAAGCCGCCGTCGCCGCCTTCGCGCCGCCGCCGCCTGCCCGCTGCCGCCCGCGCTGCCCGCCGCCGCACCACCCCGCGCCGCCGCCCACGCTGCCCGCCGCCGCCGCACCACCCAGCGCCGCCGCCGCCCCGCTAGCCGCCGCCTCGCCGCCGCCGGAATCCCGCCGGAGCTCGAGCCGAGGTAGTTGCGTTTTGTTAGTTAACCGATCGGTTTTGTTTTAGGAAAACCTAGATCTGTTTTTTTAGAATAGATCGGTTCGGTTTTTTTTCCGTCGGTTTAGTTATACAGCGGATGTTTGTCCGTACATTCGTTTTAATGAACGGTTTTCATTAGTTAGCCGCAGACAGTGAACGTTCGTTCGTTAGCCTGTTCGTTGTTTGTCTTTTTCGGGGTATTTATCCGCGGTTATTCCGATCGAGATTTCTGCGCTGATCTTGTTTTTCATTTTTCTTTTCGCTCGAGAGTCGGAATCAGGTGATTCAAAATCCCAGATCTTCGTCTCGAAGCCCTCTTTACGTTTAATCAACTGGAACAAAGTTTTGGCTACTGTAAAATTTGACATTAGGCCAACTAGTAAACCGGAGCTCGTTTCTTTTGCAGTTTGAGTTTCGTTGCTTCTTTCGAGTTGATTCTTTTTGCAAACCGGAGTTCTTAAGTTGAACTTTCTGGTTAGATATCTTATTTGAGTTTTACCCGTGCATTATTTAAGTTCTTATTGTTTGCTTGTTTGATTGCGATAGAGTACCCGGAGTGCGCTGCTTGCTACTTTGAGTCTCTAGGTTTTGCGGATCATCAGCAAGGCAAGTAACACTTTGATCATACTTTCCAATTACCCAGTTTTCATTGCATTAGTCAAACCCTCACACATTGCATGAGTAGGATTAATTAACTTGTGGGACTGGGAAGTAGATTGAGGTAGTACCTATTACCTGCATTACATTCAAACCCTTGGGAGTTACTTCTACGTTTGCTGTTAGGACATGCTATGCTCGTAGACGTGGATTGGGTGAGTGAAATCCATGACAGATGTGAGTTTGTTAATTAATGGTTCAACTTAAGGTGGCAACATTAATACACATCTGGGTGGATTGAGGCACCTGGGTATTCTAATGATTGCCTGTTTTTCTTTTGGACCGCCACCCAGGCTCAAAGGGATCATGAGATTATTCATACTAGAAACTTCCGTGTGCAACCACAATGCTATTATAGGATCTAGCATAGTATGAGTAAGTTGTGCGAAATCTTACAGTGGTGGACTAGCAGATGTAGGGGATGTAGGTTGGTACGGTCCGCCCGGTCGTAAGGTGCTAGCGCTTCTGAAAGACTATGTCTCGGTCATCCGTTTCTCAAACACCATGAAGTGCGAGAAACCAAACGGAGGTGATCGAGTCTTGTGGGAAAAGTTCACAAACCTCTGCAGAGTGTACAAACTGATCATGATTAGCCGTGTCCCCGGTTATGGACGTCTTGAGTATCTAGTACTTGGATTTTCATGTGCATTTCAACATATTACTCTAATTTAATATTGTTGGGTTTTAATGATGAACTTTAATTGGGATTGAGAGGATGTCTATCTTCTCAACGATGTTTCAACTACCATGATAGTTAATTAAAATGCATTCCTTTGAAGTAGGCAAAAATTTGCTTTACGCAAAAACTTAACCATAGAGCTTTCCACCAGCCATATTGCATATAGTATAGCTTTACTTTCATTGCATTCTCTTGTGTTACCTTGCAAGCATATTCCATGTGTTGGCCCGTTTTCGGGCTGCAACGTTTCATGTTGCAGACTTTTCAGACGACGAGTAAGATGCCCTTTTAGGTCATGCTTCTATACTCAGTGATGCCACTGGAGTTGATGGACTCACTTATCTTCCAAGCCTTCCGATGTTATCGTATTAGATGGCCTTCAGCCATATTATTTGTAATAAAGTCATCGTTGGACTATAGATGTAATAAGTGTGTGATTGCTACTCTGTTATAAATCCTTCAAGTACTTTGCGTGTCAGCATTACTGATCCAGGGATGACACTGATGCACAGAGATCAGACTGTTTGAGGTCTGGTCGCTACAGGATGGTATCAGAGCACACGCTGACTGTAGGACACGACCACTAAGACAAGCCCTAGAACACAATTCACTCTTCTCTTTTCTGACTCCTCATCTTTTCTACTCTTTAGGATGGTGGAAGCAAAGCACAAGTTCATGTAACCGGATGAAGATACACCCTTTGGACGACACCTGAAGGATGTCACCAGATATCTCAACATTGGATTACCAAGTTTCACCGGAACCTACAATGACACTCTACCTGAGGAGGAGCGTTGGTTGATTCAAGCTCAAGTTCCAGGAAGGACGTTCGCAACCGTCACCTCACTCGTAGCATTTTCCTTTAATGCGCCTACATGGAGCCTAGGAAGGAGTATGGCAACCCACATTGCTATGGGAAGGATTGGAGAAGTCTACAAGCAGGAGCTAAAGGACACCATCTACCAGATTTGTGGACGTTGAGATGAGAATTTGGATATGATTAGCACCCGGAAGGATAGATCCATTGCAGCATTCATCCAGGAGTTGAACCACCACATTCGTCGCTAGGAGCACCAGATGTGTGCTGGGATGATAGTTTTGAAGAAGGCCCTGAATAGGAATTTGGAGCTAGAAGAAGAACTCAAGTCTACACGCGACGGATATGAGGAGGAGATGAAGATACTTGTGGAGAAGAATGATGATTTGACCCGGAAGTTAGGGATACTCATGGGAGAAGAAGACGAGGAAGAAGAACCCAAGGAGATTCCACAGGAAGATTACATCATTATAGATGACACGGATTCGGAAGCTGAGGATAGCAAGGACGAAGACTATGAAGATGAAGCTGGAGCAGATATTATGGAATCCTCTGCCGATCAATATTTTTAGATGACCACCCTATGACTAGTAGTTTACCTCCATATATTAGATTTAGAGCACCTTTGTAACGATCGTTAGATTTGTAAGACCTTGTTTGAAATTGATTGGTGTGATATGATTGTGTGTTTGTCTCATGTGCATATGGGTAGTGATTTTCCCTTAGACCTCTTTTCTATTCTAATCTCTTCCCTCTACACCCATCAGATGCCTCCAAGACGTGAATTTGAGTTTCCCCCTGAGCTCACCCAGTTGATCCAGCAGCAGAACACCCTGATGCAACTTCTTGTCCAGAACACTCAGAACAACCAGAACAACAAGAACAACCCTCCACCACCACCACCCGTGGACAACCTGTCACGTTTCTTAAGGTTGCAACCACCCATGTTTGCTAGTAGCATCGAACCAATTGTGGCTGATGACTGGCTATGCAAGATTGGAAGGGATTTGACCACCGCCAATTGCTCCGATGCTGAGAAGGTGCGATTTGCCGCACACCAGTTGTCTGGACCAGCCGCAGCATGGTGGGAGAATTACACAGCCACTTACCCCATAGCCAATGTGACTTGGGATCAGTTTCAACAAGCTTTTCGTACCGCCCATGTCTCAACTGGAGCAATGACTATGAAGAAGCAGGAGTTTCGCAATTTGCGCCAAGGGAATCATACTGTAGCCCAGCACGTGGATGAGTTTAGTACCCTATCTCGTTATGCCCCAGACGATGTGGCCATAGATGCCAAGAAGCAGGAGAGATTCATGGAAGGGCTGAATGATGAGATGAGTGTACAGTTGATGGTGGCAACTTTCAGCAACTACCAGGAGTTGGTTGACCGCGCCCTAATGATTGAAAGGAAGCATCAACAGATTGAGAGTCGCAAGAGGAAGTATGGGCAAGGAAAGTATAACTCTGGAGCTCAGTAGAAGCCCCGCTTTACCCCTAAAGCAGTAGGATAGTTTCAGCATACCCATGTAGGAGGTAGCTCGCACAATCACAATGGCACCAAGAATGGCAATGGAAATGGGAATGGAGCCAATGGAAACCATAACCGCCCTACACCATCCACACCCACCAAGAGGGATTTTAGCCATGTCACTTGTTACAAGTGTGGGAAGAATGGACATTATGTCAATGAATGCCCAGAAGTTAAGAATGGGAACGACAATGGAAGCGCCGGGAAGAAGCCCAACCCGTTCAACAAAGGACAAGTGAACCACGTGACTGTGGAGGAGGTAGAGGAGCAACCATATGCAGTTATAGGTAAGTTCTTAGTTAAGTCCTTTACTGCACTCGTTCTTTTCGATACTGGTGCATCACGTTCATATATTTCAAGGGGATTCGTGGATAAGTATAAGCAGCTGACCCAAACCTTTAGATCGCCCATGTTAGTAACCTCACCAGGAGCAGAGTATATGGCTAGGTCATGGTGTGATCAGTTGCCCTTAAGGATTGGTAATTACATTTTCCCTTCGGACCTAATAGTATTGGAATCTCAAGGACTGGATGTGATATTAGGCATGGATTGGTTATCTAAGTATGAAGGGAATATTGAATGTGCCAGTAAGACCATTTTGCTTACCACGCTGGAAGGAAGAAGGATCAAGTATGTATCCCGGCATGAGTCAAAGAGGAGTAGATTAAATTCCTTGTCAGGAGTTGTTCAGGAGGAAGTGCCAGTAGTGAAGGATTATCCGGACGTGTTCCCAGAGGAGTTACCTAGCATGCCACCGGATAGAGATATAGAGTTTTTTATTGAACTTTTGCCAGGCACCGGGCCAATTTCTAAGAGACCATATAGGATGCCTGTCACACCCTGCATTTTGTAACATGTTATTTGTAACTTTGAAGCATGAAAATTTGGACCAGCAAAATTTTTTAGCATCATTTGGCTTTTATTTGGAATTGAGTTTTCTTCATTTGCTTTTTCATGTGCTCATTAAAGTCAACTATGATCTCTTGTAGATTTCATCTCCTTATCCAAAATTTCTGCCCAATAATCATGCCAAGTGATATATAACAGTATAGTATTTTCTTGCAAAATTATTTTGGCCAAAAAGTATTTTATAAATTTAGTTTTCCAAAAACCCCTGAATTGAGATTTTGCACTGCAAGTACTTGATTAAGGGTGTGAAAATTATTTCAAAAGGTTTATTTGAGACCTAGTAGTCATAGGACTCCCAGAAACCACAAAGGTATAATTTTAAAAGTTATTTTCCTATTTTATTTAAAAGCTTTCTCTTAAGGCCAGAAATGGTCTTTAATAGGGGAAAATTATTTAACTATTTCAAAAAATATTTGCCAAAATTCAGAGAGACTCATAGGACATATATTGTCCATATATGAGAGTTTCAACACTTGGTCATGTTCAAAATAATGGGCTAAACCCTCTAAAACCCTTTCTGGATATTTCAAGCTTTTGAAATATTTACAAAGGAATTTTTCTCCAAAAATTCCAGGGAAATTCTATCATGTCATATATGACATATTTGATGATCTTGCCAAGTCACATGCCTTGGGAAGCAAGAAAACCTCCTCAAACCCCTTCATAACCATTCTGTCCATATTTGGAGTTTGAGCAACTTTACATTGCCAAACTTGTCCAAATGCTCTCAAACTTGGTGCACATGCTAGAATGGCCTAATAAGGGACCTAGACCAAATGGCACAAGATTTGGAATAGAGCAACTTGATCAGATCACCTCAAAACCCTTTCTGTTCAAATGCAAATTTGAACAACTTTACATTACCAACTTTTTATCTGGAGCCTCAAACTTTGTGAGCATGATCAATACCCCAAATGATGATGCTACACCAAGTGGTGAATCAAGGGGAGATGATTAGCTTGACTCAATCAAGATGAAACTGTTTCTGTTGATTTCTAGGGTTCACCAAAGTTACATTGGCTAGTTTCTTCAAATGAGGCCAAATTTGGTGAGGCACCCTATTTTCTCATGTCTTTCAACCCTGTTAAGTGCCATGTCAAGTGGACCTCATTTACTTTATCAAACACTGATCAAACACCTTCTGCAGAAATTCTAAAACCTCCAACTTGACCACTTTCACTTTTCTCCATAGCCTCAACTTCTTACCACAGGCCCGTTGAGTTACCAGCAACCTCCAGTAACTCCCCCAGCACCTCATCTCCATGATTGGGGGGTGAAACCCCAGCTTTACCTTGCTGTACAGCCAACTTTCACCTTGTTACCAGCCCTCCCCTTCTCTCTCTGCAACCCCAGAGCATCCAAGGCCTCAGGGCAATTCTTAACTCCTTCCTCTACGCCCCACACACTGTTGGACACGCTGGGACGGGCCAAACCGGCGAGAGCACGCTGATGCCGGTCATACGCATGCTCCAGAGCGCGTGAACAGTGCACCTCGCACGTTGGCTCGGACCAATCGTCGATGCCCGACAGCCTCGGGCCTCCCCCTCGCGCCAGTCGAGGCGTCTCGACGTCCGCGACCTCCCCGGCGCTGTCCCCCCTCCTCCTGCGCCCTCCAGTAGCCGCCATCGCACGCGCGCTGGCCGCCCGCGGCAGCCACTCCTCTGCCTCGCACGCGCGCGCCTCTCTGTCGCTCCCCCGCTCCTCCTCTTACCTCAGCTGGACGTGGAGCTCGTCCAGGAGCTCCACAGACCCATTCCCCAAGCCTCCCGTGCGTTGTAGCCTCGCCGATGAGCTCGCCGGCGCACTGGACCATGGGTCCCCGTCGGGCCCCTATTAATAGACCCCCCCGAGCTTCTCCAACACCACCACCGGCCTCACACCTCTCCACTGATCCCTCCTGCACCCTCAGTTCGACCCCGGAGCGCCCTAGTGCTCGGGATCGACCGGAGCTCCGCCGCGTCGGGCCGCCGGCGATCTCGAGGTACAGGCCTCCCCTGCCTCTCCTTCCGCTCATTTCGGAACCGTCGCACCTCACTGACCCTTTCCCCTCTCTTTCCCCCTCCATTTGCAGTCGGAAACGACCCCGACCACCGTCCTCCGACGAGCCTCCGCCGTCGCACCTCGTCGCCGTCGAACCAGGGCTCCCCGTCGTGCTGCGCTACCACCGCTGCAACCGCGACACGACACTGAGTCCGTCCCTGGCCTCCGTTGCCGTCGCCGTGGCCGGTATCGTCGCCGGTGAGCTCGCCGCCGCCGTGACCGAGGGGTTAGAGATGACAGGCGGGCCCCGCCTGTCATCCCCCCACCTCTCTCCCCTCCTCTGTGCCGCTGACCCACGGGCCCCGCCCGTCAGGTTTGAAACCTGACGTGCGCGCGCGCTGGCACCGTGCGGCTGGGCCAGTCCGTCTGGGCCGTGCACTGTGGCCTCTTCTGGCCCAGTGCACAGGACCCTTTTTCTCTTTTTCTTTTCTGTTAATGTTTTAAACATTTATGCAGAAAAGAATATTGATCCAAATTAAATATTTCCAACTCCTAAAATCTTGTAATATTCCAACCTATTTAATGGTACCACTTTCATTCAAATCCATGAAACTTTTCTGTACTGTTCAAATTTAAATTCAAATTTGAGCAGTATAACTCCTGTTCAAAAATCAATATATCCTATTGTGTAACTCCAAAACTCCAACTAAGATTTTTCCCCATCTTAGAAAACCCTTTAGTATTTTACAAAAATGAGTTGACATTTTTCTGAGCACTTTGGTTTTTCTGTTTTGTTTGTATTCTTATTTTTCCGTGGTTATTATGCGACGTATAGATCCCGTATTTGACGAAGTTGCTGTGGAAGAAGAAGGAGAAGGACTAGAAGACTTTGAAGACCAAGCCAATCCAGGCAAGCAGCCCTTTGACCATGATACACTTGTTCCTCGGAACCCGTTTGTTTCCGATACATGATGATAGGGTTACGATGGTAACCTAGATGAACCACCACATGATGCATGCTTTATTGTTGATCTTGCTATATGCTAGATGACATGCAATAGTTGGTCTTGATGCTTATATGATGCATGTGTGATATGAACCCTCGTAGTTGAAAACTTTGCATGAACCCATCGGGTGCCCCTAATGCCCAAGGGTGATGAAGTGTTAGGTCATCACTTGAGAAAGAAGTGATGTGCCGGTAATATCATGTGCATGGTGGAATGATGGATTAGATTTATGTGTGACTACCGTCCCAACCAAACATGTGCAACCACACTACCCCTTATGGGACGGGGCTTTATTGATTACTTAGGTCGATACTAGCATGGTGCCCGCATTACTAGTGACGGGAAGACTTGAGGTCTTTCCCGGGACGGGGTCGTGCTTGGATAGGCGGCCATGACTGTTTTCACAGGGCACCGGACACACCGTTGGTCCCTTCGGGTACGCGTGAACATTGAAATTAGGGCAAGTCCCGTGATCTATTGTTTGTACCCGAGGGCCGTGTGCCAACGAGTGGACTCTATGTTAGTGTCGTCTAAGGAAAGGTAATGACCGGGTGCTTACCCCGGGTACTTGAGGTACCGCGGGTCGTGGATGACACGGAAGTTCCCCGGATCTTGTGGGTAAAGTGCGCAACCTCTGCAGAGTGTAAAACTATTCGAATAGCCGTGTCCACGGTCATGGACAGTTGGGTGGTGCTACTTAAACTATGTCCAGAATTTTACTTCATCGGATGTTGGTATATGTGTGATAAGTCAAGGAGGAGACTTGACTTGATGAGTTGAATTATACCCATGTTGATATCAGTAACCTGTCTTCAAGGTTACGCGAGGTTATTGATGCATAAACTTGATGATAGCATATTGTTCTAGCCTCCTGCTAGATTGTTCATTATTATTCAATTGCATTGTTACTTGAACCACATCATGGGTTGCTTGCGAGTACATTCAAAGTACTCATTGGCTTGCCACTGGTTATTTAATTGGCCAGGCATGGAAGAACAGGATTATGAGGAAGAGTTCTTTGGAGACGACCATGCGAACTAGGACGCTATCCCAGTCAGAATGCCTGTAGGGTTAAGGCAGATGGCATGGGTTCTACCCGTTTATCGAAGACTTCCGCTACTTGAGTTATTTGCTATTCAGCCCGTGAGGCTCTATCTATGTAAGACTTGGCCATAATGGCCTTAATTCGTGTAAGACTCTTTGTATGGATGTAAGACTCTTGTTATTTCAGCTTCTGTGTGTTCAGTGAGCATTGATCTCTGGGATCACTGTACACGTGCATTCGGTGATCTCGACTTCTAAGTCGGGGTCCCCACAGAGCTGGTATCAGAGCCATCCTGACTGTAGGAAGCCTTAGTTAGCATGGGCGTTAGTTAGTTGAGACCCCTTTTTCAAAACCTTCTGAACCTCTCTTCTTTTCTAAACCTGAGATTTCCTCAGTTTATTAACCCCTCCTATTCCACCTTTGTAGATGGCCGCTGTTCCCGAAGAGCACCTGACCACTGGGTTTCCCCTACTTCTCGAGGATAGCCTCCAGGAGTGTCAGTTCCACCGAGCACCCATCCTCACCTACCACGAGCATTGGGTGAGCGATACTGAGGTGGAGTACCACGTGGAAGTGATTGTGAAGGCAAACGATCCTCCCACAAGTTGGTTCTTCGAGGGACCCCAGATGACGACACTACCACTTGCTGCCGAGGCTGCTGCACTCAAGGCACTAACCCGTCTCCGCGAGCTTCTTCCGGAGATGGCAGCCAAGATGGCAACTCGCTTCTTACCTTACCGGAAGGAAGGTGACGAAGAAAGCAGCGCACTAGCCCCTCCACTGAAGGATGGAATCTCGCTTCGGTTCCAGACCTACTTCAGTCTATGTGCCGACAGCTTGGCACAAGACTTGGCCTCGGAATCAATGAAGCTTCGAGAAGAACTTTACAAGACCAAGGCACTTCTTCGTCGAGCTCAAGAGAAGGCAAGCAGGATTAAGAAGGAAGGAGCACCTTCTGGACAATCCGCTATCGCATATCGAGGCGGAAGGCCCTCCGAGGATGTGTCTTCCAAGGGTGAAGAACCACCTCGGCGACGCCGGATGACCGCAAGGGAATATCGCAAGCTTTTCCCTGCACCACCATCGAAGCACCGTCGTATCCAACTCCTCCACTCCCCCACTCCCTCAAGTGACAAGGGAGCCCAGTCAGATGAAGACAAGGAGGAAGACCCAGAAGAGCCGGAATACGCGACCGAGCATTCCGCCGCTTAGGCATTATTCGCTACTCGGATATGCCCGTTGTAACCCCTACGGTAGGATAGGTCGTGTAACCCCTATGCACAGTCGAGTCCTTGTATGGTTCATATGAAACCATCTAGTGCTAGCTTTTGCCGTGTCTGGATGTAAGTCGTAATCTTCCTTCAGGAATGTGTAAACGACTACGTCACCCATTTGGATTTTAATGAATGTGTTTTGGCCTCTTGGCCCTTGCATGATTTGATTTAGTGTCACACCCACCCCCTTACTAGGCACCTATCTATCTGCTTTTCCTCTTCCGAGTCATGAGACCTTTTACCGCTCCAACAGGATGCCTGTTGTAACTCGTACTGGTACCTCTACCCAGCAGCCCGAAGCCGGAGCATCCTCTCAGCCAGAGGCAGACCACGACCAAACCAACGACCAAGCTCCACCACCACCTCCTCCAAGCATGGACATGGCTCAGCTTCTCCAAGCTTTCCGAGAGGAACGCCAAGCCAACACTGCAGCTCTTCAGCTGATTGCTCAAGCTGTCGCCAACAACCGCCAGCCGGCGGGGAATGGCAATGGACGTTCCACGTTGGCAGAGTTCAAGAAGCATGCACCGCCAACCTTCATCGAGACTGCTGAACCCCTGGATGCTGATGACTGGGTCCGTTCCATTGAGGAAATCCTGGAGCTAGTCGGATGCACCGAAGATCGCGAGAAGGTGGCTTATGCAGCCCACTGTCTCGGGGGAACCGCAAGAGCTTGGTGGGATGGATTCAAGGTCATGCATGCTGAACAAGACATCACTTGGGTTAACTTCAAGGCAGAATTCCGCAAGGCCCACATTCCTTCTGGAGTCATGGCTATCAAGAAGCGCGAGTTCCGAGCCCTGAAGCAAGGAAGTGGCACTGTCAAGGAGTACATGCAGAAGTTCAGTATTCTGTCAAGGTATGCCCCTGAGGATGTCAGCACTGATGCTGCCAAAAGGGAGCGCTTCATGGAAGGCCTTAATCAGACTCTGCAATACTCGCTTGTTGTGTGTGACTGCCCGTCTTTCCCTGACCTGGTGAACAAGGCACTTATGCTTGAAGACAAGCGGCGTGCTTTGGAAGACACTCGCAAGCGCAAGTTGGTCAGTAAGGGAAGTTCCAGCAACCAGAAGCCTCGTCTGTGGCAGTCAGCCCCGGCCAAGCCAACCTATCAGCAGCCAAGAGCTCCTGCACCTCGTGCCAATCCTCAGCCTCAGCAGTATGCCAACCCCAGGTCAGCTTTCAACCCCAATACCAGTGGTGGCAACAAGATCAACACTCCAAATCAAGTCACTTGCTTTGGGTGTGGTCAGCCCGGACACATCTCCAGGGTGTGCCCCAACAAGAAGCCTGATGCCCCGCGCCCCAATGCGCAGAACCAGGGACAAGGCCGTGGTATGCCACCAAGGAACCCAGCTCCTCGCAATCCACCGAACTATGGGAAGGGGCGTGTGAATCACGTCACTGCTGAAGAAGCCCAGGAAGACCCGGACGTCGTGCTGGGTACGTTGTCAACTCAGCACCTGCAACTGTCTTGTTTGATTCTGGAGCAACGCATTCATTTGTCACTCAAAGATTTGCATTAAAAAGTGGCATGACCCCTACACCCCTGAACAACCCTATGGTGGTACAAACCCCCGGAACCGAGATGAGGGCCAAGATAGGCTGTAAAGGAGTCAGTATTACCATTAACGGTGTACACTTCCTAGCAGACCTTATCATCCTGAGATCGCAAGGCTTGGATGTGATCTTAGGGATGGATTAGCTCAGTAAGCACAAAGGCTTGTTAAACTGTGCCAATCGGACAGTCACTGTGACCAATGACCAAGGAGTAGAAGTCAAGTTTGCCCCCAACTCCTCTTCGGCTCAAGCCGCTAAAGTCAACTGTCTGTCTGAAGTTGGGCTAGATCAAGTACCGGTGGTATGTGAGTATCCTGATGTCTTTCCGGATGAACTACCGGGAATGCCCCCTGACCGTGACATTGAGTTCATCATCGAGCTCGTGCCCGGAGCAGGACCCATCTATAAGAAGCCTTATAGAATGGGGACGGAAGAATTAGCCGAGTTGAAGAAGCAGCTAGAAGAGCAGCTAAGGAAAGGATTTATCCGCCCGAGTGCCTCCCCTTGGGGATCTCCTGTTCTGTTTGTGGCAAAGAGGGACGGTACCATCCGCTTATGCATTGACTATCGTTCCCTCAATGAAGTTACAATCAAGAACAAGTACCCACTTCCCAAGATCGAAGATCTGTTTGATCAGCTCAGCGGAGCCAAGGTATTCTCCAAGATCGACCTCAGATCTGGGTATTACCAGCTGAAGATCAGACCCCAAGATATTCCGAAGACGGCATTCGTAACCAGATATGGCCTGTACGAGTGCACGGTCATGTCTTTTGGGTTAACCAATGCCCCAACTTACTTCTTGTATCTCATGAATAAAGTCTTCATGGAATATTTGGACAAGTTCGTTGTTGTCTTCATTGATGACATCCTTGTGTTCTCGAAGTCGGAGGAAGAGCATGAGCAGCATCTGAGGATGGTCCTAGACAAGCTTCGTGAGCACCAACTGTATGCCAAATTCAGCAAGTGTGAGTTTTGGCTGCACAAAGTTGGATTCTTAGGTCATGTCTTGACCGAGGAAGGATTATCTGTTGATCCTGCAAAAATCGAAGCTGTGACCCAATGGCAATCTCCAACGATCGTCAAGGAAGTCAGAAGCTTCCTCGGATTGGCGGGCTATTACCGCAAGTTCGTGGAAGGATTCTCTAGCATTGCACGACCAATGACTCAGCTCCTCAAGAAGGACAAGAAGTTCGAGTGGACCCCAAAATGCGAAGAGAGCTTCCAAGAGCTCAAGAAGAGATTGACCACCGCCCCAGTTCTGGCAATACCTGATATTCACAAGGAGTTCGTGATATATTGTGATGCCTCTCGAACCGGATTGGGAAGCGTTCTGATGCAAGAAGGCCGCGTCATAGCATACCTCTCCAGGCAGCTACGACCTCATGAGGAGAACTACGCTACTCACGATCTTGAGCTAGCGGCAGTAGTTCATGCCTTGAAGACATGGCGGCATTACCTCCTAGGGAAACGGTGTGAGATTTACACAGACCACAAAAGTCTGAAGTATATTTTCACCCAAAAAGAGTTGAACATGAGGCAGCGGAGATGGTTGGAACTCATCAAGGATTATGACCTCAGTGTTCAGTATCACCCTGGGATGGCCAACGTGGTGGCCGATGCCTTAAGCAGGAAGGCTTGCTCTTTGAATGTCATTATTCAAAAAAGGCAGCCAGCCTTGTTTAAGGAGATCGAACAATTCAGTTTGGAATTGGTCACCCCCGGATTTCTGGATCATTTGGAAGTCAGACCAACCCTGATGGACGACGTCAGGAAGGCTCAAGATGGACACGCAAGCATCGAAGGTATCAAGAGGAAGATGAAGATGGGCAAGGCCCTAGGCTTCTCCGAAGACGAGCACGGGATTGTTTGGTACAAAGGTCGTCTCTGCGTACCAAACAACACCGAGTTGAAGACGCTGATTCTGCGAGAAGCCCACGACACCCCGTATTCCATCCACCCCGGAGGAACCAAGATGTACCAAGACTTGAAGGCACGATTCTGGTGGCACGGTATGAAGAGAGAGATTGCAACCTATGTTGCAAAGTGTGATGTGTGCCAAAAGGTCAAGGCTGAATATCAGCGACCCACTGGATTGCTTCAACAACTCAAGGTTCCTGAGTGGAAGTGGGATAAAGTCGGAATGGACTTCATCACTGGATTACCAAGGTCGAATCGAGGACATGACTCTATCTGGGTCATAGTCGATCATTTGACCAAGGTGGCTCATTTCATTCCTGTCAAGACCACTTATGATGGCAACCGGCTGGCAGCTCTCTACATCGACCGAATCGTAAGTCTTCACAGTGTTCCCAAGGAGATTGTGTCAGATCGAGGAACCCAGTTCACCTGAAGGTTCTGGAAGAAGTTCCAAGAAGCCTTGGGAACCAAGTTGTCTTTCAGCACAGCTTACCACCCATAGACCGGAGGTCAAACTGAGCGAGTCAATCAGATTCTCGAAGACATGCTCCGAGCCTGTGTCCTGGCATATGGAGCCAAGTGGGAAGACTGTCTCCCTTTTGCCGAGTTCTCCTATAACAGCAGTTACCAGTCAAGCCTTCAGATGGCACCATTTGAGGTGTTGTACGGACGCAGATGCCGCACACCCCTCAATTGGTCAGAGACTGGAGAAGGACTAGTCTTTGGACCGGATAATCTCCGCGCAGCAGAAGAGCAAGTCCAACTAGTCAGAGAGCGATTAAAGGCAGCCAAGTCAAGGCAGAAGAGCTATGCTGACACTCGACGCCGAGACATGAGTTTCCATGTTGGGGACCATGTGTACCTGCGGGTAACTCCTCTGAAGGGAACCAAGCATTTCCATGTCAAGGGGAAGCTCGCACCAAGGTTCATTGGACCCTTTGAGATCACTGCACGACGAGGAGATGTGGCTTATCAGTTGGAACTACCACCTGAGCTATCCGATGTGCACAATGTGTTCCATGTGTCACAACTCCGGAAATGTCTCCAGGTTCCAGACAAGCCCAGTCTCTACAAGGATGTGGATCACCAAGCCATTGATCTGCAGCCTGATCTGACCTACCGCGAGAAGCCCATTCGTATTCTGGAAGAAGCAGAACGACGTACGCAGAGCCGTACCATCAAGTACTTCAAGGTCCAGTGGAGCAACCACACCGAAGCAGAAGCAACCTGGGAACGAGAAGACTATCTTAGATCCGAGTTTCCCGACCTCTTTTAAGCCCTAGTTTAGGAATCTCGGGGACGAGATTCTTGTAAGGGGGGTAGGTCTGTCACACCCTGCATTTTGTAACATGTTATTGGTAACTTTGAAGCATAAAAATTTGGACCAGCAAAAATTTTTAGCATCATTTGGCTTTTATTTGGAATTGAGTTTTCTTCATTTGCTTTTTCATGTGCTCATTAAAGTCAACTATGATCTCTTGTAGATTTCATCTCCTTATCCAAAACTTCTGCCCAATGATCATGCCAAGTGATATATAACAGTATAGTATTTTCTTGCAAAATTATTTTGGCCAAAAAGTATTTTATAAATTTAGTTTTCCAAAAACCCCTGAATTGAGATTTTGCACTGCAAGTACTTGATTAAGGGTGTGAAAATTATTTCAAAAGGTTTATTTGAGACCTAGTAGTCATAGGACTCCCAGAAACCACAAAGGTATAATTTTACAAGTTATTTTCCTATTTTATTTAAAAGCTTTCTCTTAAGGCCAGAAATGGTCTTTAATAGGGGAAAATTATTTAACTATTTCAAAAAATATTTGCCAAAATTCAGAGAGACTCATAGGACATATATTGTCCATATATGAGAGTTTCAACACTTGGTCATGTTCAAAATAATGGGCTAAACCCTCTAAAACCCTTTCTGGATATTTCAAGCTTTTGAAACATTTACAAAGGAATTTTTCTCCAAAAACTCCAGGGAAATTCTATCATGTCATATATGACATATTTGATGATCTTGCCAAGTCCCATGCCTTGGGAAGCAAGAAAACCTCCTCAAACCCCTTCATAACCATTCTGTCCATATTTGGAGTTTGAGCAACTTTACATTGCCAAACTTGTCCAAATGCTCTCAACCTTGGTGCACATGCTAGAATGGCCTAATAAGGCACCTAGACCAAATGGCACAAGATTTGGAATAGAGCAACTTGATCAGATCACCTCAAAACCCTTTCTGTTCAAATGCAAATTTGAACAACTTTACATTACCAACTTTTTATCTGGAGCCTCAAACTTTGTGAGCATGATCAATACCCCAAATGATGATGCTACACCAAGTGGTGCATCAAGGGGAGATGATTAGCTTGACTCAATCAAGATGAAACTGTTTCTGTTGATTTCTAGGGTTCACCAAAGTTACATTGGCTAGTTTCTTCAAATGAGGCCAAATTTGGTGAGGCACCCTATTTTCTCATGTCTTTCAACCCTGTTAAGTGCCATGTCAAGTGGACCTCATTTACTTGATCAAACACTGATCAAACACCTTTTCCAGAAATTCTAAAACCTCCAACTTGACCACTTTCACTTTTCTCCATAGCCTCAACTTCTTACCACAGGCCCATTGAGTTACCAGCAACCTCCAGTAACTCCCCCAGCACCTCATCTCCATGATTGGGGGGTGAAACCCCAGCTTTACCTTGCTGTACAGCCAACTTTCACCTTGTTACCAGCCCTCCCCTTCTCTCTCTGCAACCCCAGAGCATCCAAGGCCTCAGGGCAATTCTTTACTCCTTCCTCTACGCCCCACACACTGTTGGACACGCTGGGACGGGCCAAACCGGCGAGAGCACGCTGATGCCGGTCATACGCACGCTCCAGAGCGCGTGAACGGTGCACCTCGCAAGCTGGCTCGGACCAATCGTCGATCCCCGACAGCCTCGGGCCTCCCCCTCACGCCAGTCGAGGCGTCTCGACGTCTGCGACCTCCCCGGCGCTGTCCCCGCTCCTCCTGCGCCCTGCAGTAGCCGCCATCGCACGCGCTGGCCACCCGCGGCAGCCACTCCTCTGCCTCGCACGCGCGCGCCTCTCTGTTGCTCCCCCGCTCCTCCTCTTACCTCAGCTGGACGTGGAGCTCGTCCAGGAGCTCCACAGACCCATTCCCCAAGCCTCCCGTGCGCTGTAGCCTCGCCGATGAGCTCGCCGGCGCACTGGACCACGGGTCCCCGTCGGGCCCCTATAAATAGATCCCCCCGAGCTTCTCCAACACCACCACCAGCCTCACACCTCTCCACTGATCCCTCCTGCACCCTCAGTTCGACCGCGGAGCGCCCTAGTGCTCGGGATCGACCGGAGCTCCGCCGCGTCGGGCCGCTGGCGATCTCGAGGTACAGGCCTCCCCTGCCTCTCCTTCCGCTCATTTCGGAACCGCCGCACCTCACTGACCCTTTCCCCTCTCTTTCCCCCTCCATTTGCAGTCGGAAACGACCCCGACCACCGTCCTCCGACGAGCCTCCGCCGTCGCACCTCGTCGCCGACGAACCTGGGCTCCCCGTCGTGCCGCGCTACCACCGCTGCAACCGCGACACGACACTGAGTCCGTCCCTGGCCTCCATTTCCATCGCCGTGGCCGGTATCGTCGCCGGTGAGCTCGCCGCCGCCGTGATCGAGGGGTTAGAGATGACAGGCGGGCCCCGCCTGTCATCCCCCCACCTCTCTCCCCTCCTCTGTGCCGCTGACCCACGGACCCCGCCCGTCAGGTTTGAAACCTGATGTGCGCGCGCGCTGGCACCGTGCGGCTGGGCCAGTCCGTCTGGGCCATGCACTGTGGCCTCTTCTGGCCCAGTGCACAGGACCCTTTTTCTCTTTTTCTTTTCTGTTAATGTTTTAAAAATTTATGCAGAAAAGAATATTGATCCAAATTAAATATTTCCAACTCCTAAAATCTTGTAATATTCCAACCTATTTAATGGTACCACTTTCATTCAAATCAATGAAACTTTTCTGTACTGTTCAAATTTAAATTCAAATTTGAGCAGTATAACTCCTGTTCAAAAATCAATATATCCTATTCTGTAACTCCAAAACTCCAACTAAGATTTTTTTCCCATCTTAGAAAACCCTCTAGTATTTTACAAAAATGAGTTGACATTTTTCTGAGCACTTTGGTTTTTCTGTTTTGTTTGTATTCTTATTTTTCCGTGGTTATTATGCGACGTATAGATCCCGTATTTGACGAAGTTGCTGTGGAAGAAGAAGGAGAAGGACTAGAAGACTTTGAAGACCAAGCCAATCCAGGCAAGCAGCCCTTTGACCATGATACACTTGTTCCTCGGAACCCGTTTGTTTCCGATACATGATGATAGGGTTACGATGGTAACCTAGATGAACCACCACATGATGCATGCTTTATTGTTGATCTTGCTATATGCTAGATGACATGCAATAGTTGGTCTTGATGCTTATATGATGCATGTGTGATATGAACCCCCGTAGTTGAAAACTTAGCATGAACCCATCGGGTGCCCCTAATGCCCGAGGGTGATGAAGTGTTAGGTCATCACTTGAGAAAGAAGTGATGTGCCGGTAATATCATGTGCATGGTGGAATGATGGATTAGATTTATGTGTGACTACCGTCCCAACCAAACATGTGCAACCACACTACCCCTTATGGGACGGGGCTTTATTGATTACTTAGGTCGATACTAGCATGGTGCCCGCATTACTAGTGACGGGAAGACTTGAGGTCTTTCCCGGGACGGGGTCGTGCTTGGATAGGCGGCCATGACTGTTTTAACAGGGCACCGGACACACCGTTGGTCCCTTCGGGTACGCGTGAACATTGAAATTAGGGCAAGTCCCGTGATCTATTGTTTGTACCCGAGGGCCGTGTGCCAACGAGTGGACTCTATGTTAGTATCGTCTAAGGAAAGGTAATGACCGGGTGCTTACCCCGGGTACTTGAGGTACCGCGGGTCGTGGATGACACGGAAGTTCCCCAGATCTTGTGGGTAAAGTGCGCAACCTCTGCAGAGTGTAAAACTATTCGAATAGCCGTGTCCACGGTCATGGACAGTTGGGTGGTGCTACTTAAACTATGTCCAGAATTTTACTTCTTTGGTGATACATTGTGTGTGATGAGTCAAGATGGTGACTTGACTCGGTGAGATGAATTATATTCATGTTGATATCGGTAACCTGTCTTCGAGGTTACGCGAGGTTATTGATGCATAAACTTGATGATGGCATATTGTCCTAGCCTCCTGCTAGATTGTTCATTAATATTCAAATTGCATTGTTACTTGAACCACATCATGGGTTGCTTGCGAGTACATTCAAAGTACTCATTGGCTTGCCACTGGTTATTTAATTGGCCAGGCATGGAAGAACAGGATTATGAGGAAGAGTTCTTTGGAGACGATCATGCGAACTAGGACGCTATCCCAGTCAGAATGCCTGTAGGGTTAAGGCAGATGGCATGGGTTCTACCCGTTTTATCGAAGACTTCCGCTACCTGAGTTATTTGCTATTCAGCCCGTGAGGCTCTATCTATGTAAGGCTTGGCCATAATGGCCTTAATTCGTGTAAGACTCTTTGTATGGATGTAAGACTCTTGTTATTTCAGCTTCTGTGTGTTCAGTGAGCATTGATCTCTGGGATCACTGTACACGTGCATTCGGTGATCTCGACTTCCAAGTCGGGGTCCCCACAATGCCCGCAAAGGATTTTGAGGAAATTAAGAAGCATATTAAGGAGTTACTGGATAAAAGATTCATACGCCCAAGTTCTTCGCCTTGGGGTTCACCAGTACTTCTAGTGGAGAAGAAGGATGGATCGTTAAGAATGGTTGTTGATTACTGAGGATTGAACGAAGTAATGATCAAGAACAAGTACCCACTGCTAATAATCAATGATCTATTCGATAGATTGCAAGGAGCTAAGGTATTTTCCAAGATCGATCTGCGATTAGGGTACCATCAATTGAAGATCCGAGAGCATGATATACCTAAGACGGCCTTTACCACTAGGTATGGGTTGTACGAGTATACTGTTATGTCGTTTGGTCTGACTCGAGTCTGGAAATTCTTTAGTTATATAACGGAATTGATTGTGGAAGGGAACATAAGGCTCTTTTACTTCTTTACCTTATGACCTTCTGATCTGAGCACATTCTTCTTTCTACGGGGGTTAAGGACTAGGCTTCTCATTCTAATTATCAGGATCACATTAATGGTGAATTCAACTCTCAATTCAGTCTCAAGTACTTCCGTTTGTTAAACTATTGGTCTCAGAACCTTGACATTATGATGTTGAGTGGTTATGCTACCTTTGTGCATGAGTCTCAAAAGTCTTTTTGAGCATTTACAGCCATTATGTTGTCCGAGTCATCCCAGGTTTCTAAACAATCTGATGCATTTGCAAATCTTTCCTCCCTGCCCCGATATCCTTTTAGGCCAGATTAACCACACTAATTGTTGAGTTGAGGTACTTCTTTGCCTCAACATATATGTTGGAACTATTATTATGACCTAGGCGTCTTAAAGAATCACCTAGTAATCTAGCAATGCTTTATATTCCGAGTGTGATGATTTTGGCCATCACTCTCCGAAAGCATCCCGTGATGCCATTTAGTTAGTAGGCATTCTACTCCTGGGTTCTTAAAATCGAGATTCACCCTACTTACTTCATGTTGATAGTGTTTGCTCGTTCCTTTAGGATATTAGTAACCTTGTGATAGTCCTCGAGGTCCGTGGTGTATCATTCTTCCAAAACCATGAACCATCCTTGGCAGAAGTTCTTTGAACCAAAAAAGGGATAACAACTAGAGTGCTCTTGATGCGTTCTCCGTTCTACATTGTGACTCTGCCAATACTACCTTCTGCATGGGTTATCCGGAAGAAATATGTTGAGCTTTGCTCAACATACTAACCTGTGCATCCACAACTCAGAAAGATATATGTTCCTTTGAGTTGTCCCTTTAGTTGTATTATGACCCCCATCTATCAGTTGATAGTCAAGAGTAGTTGTGAATTCGTGTTATCGATGCCTATTATTCTTATGGCCCGTCAATCCATTCTATTTCAGAATGACTAGGAGAAAGAAACTCTAGTACCTCATCCATATCTAGGATTGGGTCAAAGCAGATGTATTCCGTAGATCAAAATACCAAACCGGCTTTTGTTATGGTCTACCTTGGAGTGTTACCCTCTTTTATGTCAAGAATGTCATGGGAATTGTTCAACCTCCTATGAACTCTTGATACAGTGATACTTTTCGCCACCATCGTTCATTCACGGTTTCCTTGTTATTGGAACTGGAATACTGACAAGTGAATCATGATGTGTGAAATCAATACTCCTAGCAACTATGTTGCTTTGTAGCAAAAGGATGATAATTTCATTCTTAGCGTGATGGTAACTGAATCATCATTCTAAGATTGATCGTGCTACCTAGTCCGTTTTTCTGGTGCACTCTGCGATCAATGAGTTAGGATTGTGTCAATCTCTTGCTCTTTTGATCATATCATCTTGCCCTGAAAAGCAAGATTGTCCTCGAGCTTAGTAGCATATCGGTGGTTCGTGATTTTCCGAATATCTTCTCGGAAGTATTACCAGGTTGTTCCGTGACCGCTATGTTGAGTTCGTGATCAAGTTGGTTTTCTTATAAACCACCCCTTCTCCAGGAATCTGTGTTGCATACCCTGAACTAGTTGGTTAAGCTAAACAACAACTTGGAGAGTTGGAAGACAAAAGCTTGCCCCACTTAGTTCATTGCCAAAGGGATATCCTTGTGTTTGTGTGTTTGTTGGAGAAAGATGATATCTCCATCGATTGATCCTCGTTAATCAGTTGTTGGATCCATTGTCTTGACAAAACTTTGATTTGAGTGTGGGCTATCGTCAAGTCAAATCAGAATCAACGATATTCGTAATGTTGTCTTACTCGTGGTTGATCCCTCGAGCATACCCGTTACATCTATTGGTCTGACCAATGCTATCACTTTGTTCACATAGTTATGGAATACCATTCTATGGAAGCCTCGATGAATTGTTGTCGAGCCCATCGGAAACATGTTTATCCTCTCCATGATTCATGTTGAACATTAAAGCTAACATTGGAAACTTTTGTAAGCATCATCTTTATGTTAGCTCATGAAGTAGATGTTTTGATGTAAGAAGTGACTTCCCCTAATTCATGTGCATTCTATGTAAGTTGCTGCCGTGAATTAGAGAAAGTTGTTTTGCTCCCTGTGGAATCATCCCAAGTCAGTCATGCATACGTGCGAAGTATTCTATGGTTTGGAGACTTGCAACCTTCATTCTATATGTATCCCCAGCACACCAAGCCACTGACTGATTTGTTCAAGGAAAATAAGTTCTTAAGTGTTAATCCTTAAGGACCAAAAGGTGCATGCACAGGACTTCGCTCTCCGCAATGATGGTTCCCAATCAGAACTCGGTATTGTTTCGTTGTAAGACTACTATGTGGTCATGCTTGTCTTGGACAACGTGTTCACATGTATGTAGCAGAACTAGCTCATGTTTTGGAGCTTGCTATTGTAGTTCACTCCACGAGAATCTCGCAACACCATCTCGTCGATTTGTGTTTCAAACTTTCATTTTCCTTTCTAGACTTGATGAGTCTGCAATATCCTGACACCAACCAGATCTAAATCTCGGGAAGATATAATGGTTGGAACAATCTCAACATTTGCATTTTGTTCCCAGCTTGCACCTTAGTAATTGTTGTCTAGGATCAGCTTCAAAAGTGGACTTGCCATGGGTCCCATCCATTTCCGATGATGAGCAAAAATCATCCGTTGTGTTGTCTTCAACAAGGTAGTCCACATCACCATTCCTAGTCCGACTATGTCGTTCTTTTGGACTCCTTCAAATGAACGCTTGAGTTTTGCCTTAGGTTAGTATAGAGAATTTCAATGATCTCTATATCAAAAGTAATACTTTTTGCCACTTAATGGAATAATTCTACGAGTCACCATTTCTAAGGTGCCCCGTCTGGTGACCTCGATCACCATCTTCCTTAGGTCTGGAATCGGATGCCTATCAAGTGAACCTTCATCATTTGTTTCACTCCATCCCTCTGGATGAGTGTTCCGTGTCTCAGTTCAAGAGATGTAACAACGTCTCACTCCATGAGTTTATCTTGAGTTGCTCGATCCTTCACAAGATCAATTACCGCAGAGTATCTTTTGTCGTCACCATGTTGGACAAAGACCTCGAAAGCAAGGATATCAAGATCAACATGTTGCAAGCAATCAACATTCTTATGAAGGACGGTTGGATCATGAAGATTGTGTTATCTTGTGTCCCTTCTGTCTTCTTGCCTCACATCCTGAATCTCGGGACGAGATTCTTGTTTAGTGGGGGTGAGTTGTCACATCCCTAGCTTCAATTTGCACTAGGCCAACACTTGTCTATTGCATCATGTTTAATTTTCTCATAAACTTGAAATGGGGTTGTTCAAACCCTAGCACCAAATGAACTCAACTAGGTTCAAATTAAAATCCTTTTCAATGTACCCAAAATGACCTTCACAAAATGTTCATTATTTTTGGTCTTGGCTAAAACCTCTGCCAAAAATGGTTTCATCATTTTGGGAGCCATTCTGGATTTTGAATTAAATCATAAAATATTTGCATTTGGGCATTTAATTGCTATATAATATTTTAAATGTCCAAATACTCATGAACTAAAATGGTTACAATTGGAAATAATCCAAACAGTGGCCACAAGCAGCTTCATGATTTTTGAAAATGCTCTCTCATTTTTAAGAAAGCCAAAACAAATGTCAAAAAAATAGAAAATAGAAACAAAAATAGAAAAAGGAAGAGAGAGAGAGAGAGAGAACTGACCTAGCCTTACCTATCGCGGCCCAACACTGTTGCCAGCCCAGCCCAGCAAGCAGCCCAGCTGCCCCACCGTCTTCAACCTCCTCCCAATAGGCAGGAGGGCATTTGCTCGCCGCGCGTGGCCACACGCCGGCCACCTCCAGGCTGCCTGCCTTCACTTCGACCCCCCTGGAGATGCCACGCACCCCCCTAGGCCCTCCCACTCTCTCTGGACCTCTTCCCCCTCCCCACTCTCTTCCTCACACGCTCCCGAGCATCACCGTCGCCACTGCTCGCCGTTGCCGCACCCAGAGCCTCCCTCTCAACCTCTCGGCGTGCCCAGTAACTCGTCTACCTCGTCCTCGACCTCCTCACCAAGCCAAGCGACGCCTGAAGCCCAACAACGCCGGCTCCGTCGTCATCTTCGCCGTCTGTGCCCGGAGCTCCTCGCCGTCGATTCAGGAGCTACAGAGCATTCCCGACCTCTCCCTCGAGCTCGCTAGCCCCGCTGTGAGCCCCTGCACTGAACCCCTCTCTCCCCTACCTTGTTTGCGCTGTGTAGCTGCCATGTTCACCGGGGCCGAGAGCTCCCACCACCGGCCATGTCGCAGGCGTGGCTACGGCCGTGCAAGCACATGCCCGAGCTCACCACTCCACTCAGTGCACTCCTAGGAGCCTAACGCGCCCACCAGCTCCTCCTCCCGTGCTCCCTAGTGGCACGCCCACACCTGCCCGAACTCCGGCCGCCGCGGACGTGCTCGCCGCCGTCGTTTCCGATCGCCCCAGGCCCGGCGACCACCACCGTTGGATGCGCCGCTCCTCCATCGTCCTGAAGAACCCAGCCGCGCGCCAAACCGTGCACCGCAACGGTTTTCCGAGCACCTCCGCCGCGTCTGGCCTCGCCGGCGTCGAGCCGCCGGCTGGATTAGCCAGTTGACCAGGGGTTTGACCCCCCTGGGTGGTTGATAGGTAGGCCCAGTGCCCTGCTAATTTTAGGTTAGTGCTAATTAATAATTAGTTAACACACTGACTCACTGACATGCGGGCCCCGCCCGGCTAACTAAACTAGGTTAGTGTTAGTTATTTTAGTTTAGTTAGTTGAGTCACTGGCCAGTGAGGTCCACTGGTCAGGTTTGATCTGGACCAGCCCAGTTGACCCGCTAACGTCAGCATGAGGTCATGCTGATGCAGTAAAGCTCTTCTGTGTTTTAAATAAATTAGAAATGATTTATTTATTTGAGAAAATAGCTAAAACTTCTAAAAATCATAGAAAATAATCTATAACTCCAATGAAAATAAATTATATACGAAAAATGATCAGAAAAATCCAGAGAATCTGTTTATGGGATTTTCGTGCATGTTTGAATAACTTATGCCTGCTGATCAGGTCAAATCAATTAAATGGCATTTGAATAATCACATATGAAGTTTGAATTTGAACCTTTGGTTCAAACCAACTTCATTTAATATGGTTGCTAGTTGCATTAGCTCACTCAACAGCATATTTCCATGTCATGATCATGCATCATGTTGCCACATTGCATTGATTGTGTTCTCTCTTGTTTGTCGGTGTTTGTCCCCTCTCAGTATACGTGGTTCCGGCGATGAGATCGATGACACAGATGAAGAGCTATACTATCTTCAGAAGTGCCAGGCAAGCAAAACCCCATTGAGCATTCTGATACAATCCCACTCTCTCGCTCTTGCTCTCTTTTACTACATTAGGGCAACAACATTTCAGCTGCTATTTTCTGCGGTAGCTGAACCCCTTTTCCTCTTCATGACCTGTCATTGCCACAGTAAATAGTTGAAACCCACTAGCACGAGTAGGAGTTGTTTGAGCCATGGTGTGCCTACTCATTCATGCTTTCTGGTTATGTCTGCTATGCTTAGAGTTGTGACGGGTCTGATTCATCGAGAATGAGTTGGAGGTGTGTGAACATGTCCTACTATTGAGAGCTAAGTGTGTGAACACGATTTGGTAAAGGTAGAGATGAGAGGCCACATAGGAGTACATGGTGGGTTGTCTCATTGAAGCTGTCCTCAGGAACTGAGTTCTGTGTTTGTGATCCATGACCAGTTACTACCATGCATTGGGCCCCAAACCAATGGACCCTCTCGAACTATAAATCGCCCTTATCCTCTGTCCAGGATTTGCAATTTGTTTCTGGTGTTTGTAGCATACTGGAGGTCGTAAGAAGCGCTGACCCTCGGGGTGGGCTGTGATGCGGCAGGTACGTGGCCCGGTGTACCGAGTTACCTGTTTCGTGTCTCGGGAACCCTGTACGCGTCGTTTGGGGCCGTGAGCGACACCCCGGACGGATCTCCCCACGGATGCAACCCAAATACGCGATAAACCTGGACTAGGGACTTGTGTGGTTAGCCAGGTCGTGGCCGACACCCTCGCTCGGCTTCCGCTTGAAGGTTGCTGAGTACATGTCGTGTAAACGGTGATAAGTTGTGCGAGTGTGTGTGAAGAAGTACACCCCTGCAGGGTTAACATCATCTATTCGAATAGCCGTGTCCGCGGTAATGGACTTCTGGGTTACCTGTACAGTTCATAGACAAGTGGAAGTGGATACTCTAAAATGCGCAAGATAAGCGTGAGTGCTATGGATGGCCTTCTCGTAGGGAGACGGGAGCGGATCCATAGTGGTGTATTGATTGGTGAATATGTGGACTGGTGAGCGCCACCTCAAAGAGTTACTTGCAGTACTAGTTCAGGATAGCCACCGAGTCAAAGCTGGCTTGCTGCTGTTAAACTCCACCACCCCTTTGTTGATACTAATGCACATGTAGCTAGTTCTGATGTAAGTCTTGCTGAGTACCATTGTACTCATGTTTGCTTAATTTATGTTTTTGCAGAGAGACTTCAGTCTCACTAGTGGTTCCATGTGGACTTCGACGTTTAGCTTGTTACCTCAGCTACGATCTTGTACCCTTGGGCGGGTCTTATAGATAGTCGGGCTCCTCAGCCTTTTTCATTTGTAGTTGTCTGTACTCAGACATGTTATGCTTCCGTTGCATGTATGCTCTGTATGTTGGGTCATGAGACCCAGTGCTTCTAATAAATGTTATGATGGCTCTTTTGGGCCTTTATCTATATGAGTCATTGAGTTATGTTGTGATGCCATCTTGTACAGCACATACTTGCATGTTATGCCTACGTGTAATGTGTACTGCTATGTGTGGGATCCGACATGTAGTTGTTTACCCTTGGTAGCCTATCTTACATTGAAATGTCTCATAGTGCTTCCACTGAGCCTTGGTAGCTTGCTACTGCTCCGGAACACTTAGGCTGGCCAGCATGTGTCCTTCTTCGTTCATGTGTCTGTCCCTTAGGGAAAATGTCACGCGTTGTTCCTTTAACTGCTTGTAGTTTGCTACGACTTGGGTTCATACGTAGATGACCGACACGTTCGTTGCTGGGTCATGTATGGCTGTCTCTGTAATTTAGCGCCACTTTTGGTTTATAATGAGTCATGTCGGCCCGGGTTCTCTGTCATATGCATGCTAGCGACACTATCATATATGTGTGCCAAAATGCGCAAACGGTCCTGGGCCGGGTAAGGTGGCACCCGTGGGGATACCGTGCGTGAGGCCGCAAAGTGATATGATGTGTTACATGCTAGACCTGTGTGACTTAGGATCGGGGACCTGACACAGAGAGCTGGCCACGGAGATCAAGACAACCAATACCAGCCTACGAGGTGAAATATCACCAAAAGAAGGGCCCTCCTTGTCGGGCAAGCAAGCCTGGATGGCTGGGATCGACCCAGAAGCAAGCCTCCAACATAACCCCAACAGGCCTGCCGGGTGTTCACGGAGGCAAACCACCACCTCACGATGACGCCCGTTGTCAATCAGTGCGGTGCCAAGCTCCTAAGTGGCTCAATGGTAACCCCCTGCCACATGGCATCCACTTCATACAGAAAGAGCCTACAAATGACACCCGTCATGCGATGTGTCAAGCAAGCAGGCGCGAAGCTGGCGAAGCAGCCCGGCAAGGCCTGCCGGGCGAGCTATGATGTGAAACTGAGCGGCACATTTACTGCACTCAGTCAACTTGCAGAGTTAGGTATGATAGCACTGTTTGCTATCTAATCAGCCTAGAAAGACTGATTTGCCACTATGGCCACCCCTTAATCTATAAAAGGAGGTCCATGGCAACTATAGAGAGGATTCGGCCATTCGAACCGACACACACTCATACACGCTTGGACGCTCTCGTCCCGAGGTAACCTTGCCGGGCAAGAGCGTCGTGCTCGTTTCCATCATTCCATCATCAATCCACCAAAGCAGGAGTAGGGTTTTACGGCTTGCGGCGGCCCAAACCTAGGTAAAAACTGCCCATGTGATCTCTGTTGTGCTGCCCACGCTCTCCGCTCTTTGTTCAACGTGCCCATCCCCCCGCCAAACCAAAAAGGGACCCCTGTCCCATAGGTGCTCGTGGTTTTTCCACGACACCAGCACACCTAGATAGAGAACATGAGCTGACAAGGCACCATGTAGACTGGTTAACCAATCAACTAAACAATATACGAAGCTATACAGGTTGACCATATAATCCCTTGGTAAAGAGAGATTGAGTGAGAGGGAAGGCCCGTGAGAGATAGTAGATAGAGAGAAAAATATATTCCCTTCGTTCAATAATGCAGTGCCTGTAATTTTTTGAAAAGTCAAACTTTGGAAACTTTGACAAAGTTTATAAGGAAATTCCTTATATCTACAATACCAAAGATATATGATCTGAAGTAAGTACATCTTGTGATGAATCTATTTATCATTCCGAATGTAAATGTTTTATCCCGATATACCTGGTCAAACATTTGTGAGGTTTACTTTTCAAAACATCCATATGTTATCGACCTGAGAGAGTACCTAACTAGTGTGTGTGTGTGTGTGACAGAGAGAGAGAGAGTGTGTGTGTGTGAAAAAGAAAGAGTTGTGGAAAAAGTCTGTATGTGTGTGAAAGAGACATGGACAACACACGATAAAGTAGAGAAAAAGTGTGTGTGTGTGTGTGTGTCTTATGCAAACATATCACGCATGCATCTTCAAGGGCACAAGCGAGGTGAGGAGATGGTGTGTATGTTTATGCAACAAAGAGGGAAAGACCCCTAGCATGTACGTGGCCAAGAGAGGTCTGGCAAACAAGGGAGAGAGGTCGAGAGAGACGTATGGAGACAATAAAGGCATGGGGAGGGAGGGAGTGTGTGTTTGTGATAGAGACATCCCCTCAAGATCATGATAGGACTACATGGGTGGGACATCGCGCGTGACTAGGTGTGTGCATGATAGAAGATACCCCGAGAGGGATCATGATAAACTTAGGGATGGAAGGAGACATTACATGTGTTCGTGATGGATAGTGAAAGATAGTCATACCTAGGGGGGAGTGCATGTGCCTACAATGGAATGAGAAATTATGCTACTTAGGGGGGATGCGTCTCGGATAGAGAGAGAACGAGAGGGGGGAGTGTTAGATGGGTCTATGTAGTGCGAGCGAGATATATGTATGTAAGACCTAGCACAGGTATAGCGAGGTGCAATACAAACGGTTTTTAAACCCTTCCCACATGACCCAGAAACCGTCGGGGATATGCCCTCTTGGCACACACGCTCGAAAAAATGAGGTCATGTGCGACCGGCGAGCGATCAAATATGGTTATACGTACAGTAGTGCTCAAAAAATACAATTATACATGCAAAATCATTTCCCATCATAAGTACATCCACACAGTCAGTCCCTGCTAAACGTTTTCTCCGTATATACATCCCACATAGTGGATCCGAGGAAAACGTTTATGTTTGCAGGTACATCACACACAATTGTCCTCGTTAAATCGGTTGTGATAGCGTTGCCATTGCACGCGATATTAACAATTTTATCGTTCGTGTTATTGAATGCATCACACACGGTGCATAGAAGAAACTGTGTGGCAAAGGCTATCCATCACACACAGTTTTTATGTAGTAAACATTTGCGCAAGGTGGCCTAATGCAAAGAGTTTTCAAGAGAATGTCGTATGTGATTGTTCATTGATCCAACACGGTTTATTCCTACAAACTGTGTGCATTGTGTGAGGTCATCACCCACGGTGTTTTCTCAATAACCGTTTGCAATAGAAAAACCCAATTAGCAGGCTAATTTCCCTATTATTAATAATCCATTTATTAATATAGTTGACATTCATATTAAGCACATAATATATTTCATTTCTGTATTAAAGAAGCACGATTTCATAATTGAAATACATTAGAGTACAACATGATATAGCTTCAGCACTCAGCTATCCTATTACACGATTGCACCAGCACCAATTTTCACATGCAACATCTAGAACCTTTCAAAATTAGCATCATAGATGGTAGATAGATAGATGCATCTCATCTAGAAAACTACTAAAGTGGAAGGCGAATATTGAGCCTTCATTCATGTTTAAGGTCTTTGCAACTTTAGGACAATACTTGTAGAGGATTGACCGTCCATCCTTCGTCCTCTTCAGGAACAATTCAATATTGAACCGTGGGTGTTGTATCAAAACCTTCCTTGCCTCCTTACCATAGAGGTTGTTTGAGATGTAATCATCAGTGAACTGCTTTAGAAAGGCTTGAATACAAGGATGTGCATAAATATCTTCTCTATATTGGAAATGGGGCAAATGAATAAAAAAAGGCAAGATATAATATTTAGTGCCATCTTGTAGTGAACCGATGTCTTCTTCATTGTGCAGACAAAGATCTTGTTGTTTTTTGTCGCTAATTTCTTTATCCTAACAATCTTTCTGAGTTGCTTGACTTGATTGATATTCATGGACATACCATTTCCCCATATGCAAAAATGGTCGAACAGTGGGTCAAAACCTCTGATAGCAGGACCTACATGTGCAAGAGCAAATTGTTAAAAACCTAAATATTAGAATGGTTCCTGCAATTGCAGAATGATGTGCTATTAGACAACAGACCATGAACATGCTAACCTCGATTGTAAAGCTCGGTGCTTACCATTGTTTCCCTGCAACACATATAAGGTAGTTAGTCATTAGGTTAAGTAATGGTTTGCATGCTATTAGTAAAATATGTTGATGAAATATAAGCACATTGTAGATTCATCAGATTATGTCCAACCACATGGAAAACGCAATAATCCAAACCAAGAATGATTAAGAACTAGGAAATATAGAACTTGTATATGTTTCACATGTATTAAGTGCAACCAAATTCGATTGATTCCTCACATGGTATACGATAACAGAATGCACCCACAACAATTGAACATCGCATTGCAGAATTGAACCAAACATTTAACTAAACACCACAACAAATGAACCAAACGTTAACTGAGCACCACATTGCATAATATAACATACTCCTAATAGAAGATCAGACAGTTAACCAAACCAAGCATGCTTAACAACTTGGAAATATAGCAATTGTATTTGTTTCTCATGTATTTAGTACAACCAATTTCGATTTCCTTCTCACATGGTATACAATAACAGAATGCACCCACAACTATTGAACATTGCATTGCAGAACTGAACTAAACTGTTAACTAGACACCACAACAAATGAACCAAACGTTAACTGAGCACCACATTGCACAATGTATAACCAAACCAAGCATGCTTAACCACATGGAAATTTAGCAATTGTATTTGTTTCTCATGTATTTTGTAAAGATAAATTTGATTTATCTCTCACATGGAAGACAATACAAATTTGCATCTTGAAGAATTGAACATCACATTTGTAGAATTGAACTAAACAGTTAAATGAAGACGACAACTAATTAACCAAACACTTAATAAGTGAGCACCACACTGCACGACATATAAAACATATACACTAGAGCAACAGATTGCATGGTAAAATTAGATAACACAATTCACTAGAATTTGTTAAGGAAAGGAAGGAGCAGCACACGCAATGGGTAAATCGAGCATGCTTAACCGGCGTAGCTAGAAAATGGCAAGGTGCTCCTCCAAGATCTAGGGGTCGGCACGAATGGCAGCCATCACGACCTCATCCGCGCATGCGTCCGGGATTTGCTGCTTCGCTGCCAAATGTTCCTTGATCTGGGTGCACCATGGCTTAGGGCGACACTTATTTGGTGGAGAGATCGGTGATTTGGGTGGAAGTTGTCGTGCCAGTGGTCAGGGCATGTGGGATGTGGAAGGAGGAGGAGGATAGGGGTCGGGTGTGGATTACCTGCCTGGATAGACGAGGCCGAGCAGCGTGAAGGAGGGTCGCCAGCGAGGAGGTGGTGCTGCAAGCTAGGAGTGAAGCTTTCAACTTATGCCTTTGACAAACTATGTTTGCTCTTTGATACATCCATTTTGCATCATGCTTATATGTTGATATTTATTGCATTATAGGATGTTATTACATGTTTTTTCACAATAATTATGCCTTTTCTCTCTTATTTTACAAGGTTCACATGAAGAGGGAGAATGCCGGCAGCTGGAATTCTGGGCTGGAAAAGGAGCAAACTCTGGAAACCTATTCTGCACAACTCAAAAAGACACGAAACTTCACATAAATCTATTTTAGAAAATATAAAAAATATCTGGCAAATGAAGATCACGAGGGGGGCCACCTGCTATCCACGAGGGTGGGGGCACCCCCCCCCTCTCTGGGCGCGCCCCCTGTCTCGTGGGCCCCCTGATGCCCATTTTCTCCTATATGAGGTGTTTTGACCTGGAAAAAATCATATGGAGGCTTTCGGGACCAGACGCCATCGTCTCGAGGCGGAACCTTGGCGAAAACCAATCTAGGGCTCCGCCAGAGCTGTTATGCCAGGGATACTTCCCTCCGGGAGGGGAAATCGTCACCGCCGTCATCACCAACAACTCTCCCATCTTGCGGAGGGCTATCTTCATCAACATCTTCACCGACACCATCTCTTCTCAAACCCTAGTTCATCTCTTGTATCCAATCTTTGTACCCAAACCTCAGATTGGTACCTGTGGGTTGCTAGTAGTGTTCATTACTCCTTGTAGTTGATGCCAGCAGGTTTATTTGGTGGAAGATCATATATTCAGATCCATTATGCATATTAATACCCCTCTAATAATGAACAATATTATGTCTTGTCAGTAGTTACTTTTGTTCCTGAGGACATGGGGGAAGTCTTGCTATTAGTAGTCATGTGAATTTGGTATTCGTTCGATATTTTGATGAGATGTATGTTGTCTCTCCTCTAGTGGTGTCATATGAATGTCGACTACATGACACTTCACCATTATTTGGGACTAGAGGAAGGCATTGGTAAGTAATAAGTAGTTGACGGGTTGCTATAGTGACAGATTCTTAAACCCTAGTTTATGCGTTGCTTCGTAAGGGGCTGATTTGGATCCACTTGTTTCATGCTATGGTTAGGTTTACCTTAATACTTCTTTTGTAGTTGCGGATGCTTGCATTAGTGATTAATCATAAGTGGGAAGCTTGTCCATGTAAGGACAACACCCAAGCACCGGTCCACCCACATACCAAATTATCAAAGTACCAAACGTGAATCAGACGATCGTGATGAAAACTAGCTTGACGATAATTCCCATGTGTCCTCGGGAGCACTTTCCTTTATATAAGAGTTTTTCCAGGCTTGTCCTTTGCTACAAAAACGATTGGGCCACCTTGCTGCACCTTATTAGCTTTTACCTTTTGTTACATGCTACCAATTAGCTTATCACAAAACTATCTGTTACCTATAATTTCAGTGCTTGCAGAAAATACCTTACTACCGCCTATCATTTCCTTTTGCTCCTCGTTGGGTTCGACACTCTTACTTATCGAAAGGACTACGATAGATCTCCTACACTTGTGGGTCATCAAGACTCTTTTCTGGCGCCATTGCCGGGGAGTGAAGCGCCTTTGGTAAGTGGAATTTGGTAAGGAAAAATTTATATAGTGTGCTGAAATTTATTGTCACTTGTTACTATGGCTCATAATCCTTTGAGGGCTTGTTCGGGGTATCTTCACCCCGACCAGAAGAGCAAAGTGTTGCTCCTCAACCTATTGCACCTACTGAAAATGTTTTCTTTGAAATTCCTTTGGGTATGATAGAGAAACTGCTAGATAATCCTTTTACAGGAGATGGAACACTGCATCCCGATTTACACCTAATCTATGTGGCTGAAGTTTGTGCGTTATTTAAGCTTGCAGGTATGCACGAGGAGGTTATCAAGAAGAAGGTCTTCCCTTTATCTTTGAAGGGAGATGCATTCACATGGTTTAGGCTATGTGATGATATTGGATCTTGGAACTATAATCGTCTGAAGTTAGAATTTCATCAGAAGTTCTACCCTATGCACCAGGTTCATCTTGATCGTAATTATATTTATAATTTTTGGCCTTGCGAAGGAGAAAGCATCGCTCAAACTTGGGGGAGGCTTAAGGCAATGTTATATTCATGCCCCAATCATGAGCTCTCAAGAGAAATGATTATTCAAAAAATTTATGCTCGGCTTTCTCTCAATAATCGCTCCATGCTCGATACTTGTTGTTCTGGCTCTTTTATGATGAAGACTATTGAATTCAAATGGGATTTATTGGAAAGAATTAAATGCAACTCTGAAGATTGGGATCTCGACAAAGGTAAGGAGTCAGGTATGACCCCAAAGTTTGATTGTGTTTAAGATTTTATGGATACCTATGTTTTCCGTGAGTTTAGCTCTAAGTATGGACTTGACTCTGAGATAGTAGCTTCTTTCTGTGAATCATTCGCTACTCATGTTAATCTTCCCAAGGAGAAGTGGTTTAAATACCATCCTCCCATTGAATTAAAAGTAGTTGAACCTGTTAAAGTTGAAGAAAAGACTGTCACTTATAATGTTGATCCTATTGTTCCTACTGCTTATATTGAGAAACCACCCTTCCCTGTTAGAATAAAGGATCACGCTGAAGCTTCAATTGTAGTTCGTAAGAGTAATACTAGAACACCTACACCCTCTCAGCAAATTAAAGTTGAACCTAGTGTTGCTATGGTTATAGATCTCTTGGTAGAAGATTTAGAAGGTCATGTTATTTACCTCCAAGAAGAGTCTGCTAGAATATCCAAACCCAATGCTAGTAATAAATATAGACATGTTGTAGGCTTGCATGTTATCTCTGTCAAGATAGGAGATCATTGTTATCATGGTTTATGTGATGTAGGTGCTAGTGCGAGAATTATCCCTCATACCTTATACCAAGAAATTTTGCATGATATTGCACCTGTTGAGTTAGAAGGGATTGATGTTACAATTAATCTTGCTAATAGAGACACTATTTCACCAATTGGGATAGTTAGAGATGTTGAAGTCTTGTGTGGGAAAGTTAAATACCCTGCTGATTTTCTTATTCTTAGTTCCCCACAAGATGAGTTTTGTTCCATTATATTTGGTAGACCCTTCTTGAATACTGTTAATGCTAAGATAGACTGCGTGAAAGATATCGTTACTGTTTGTTTAGGGGATATGTCTCATGATTTTAACTTTGCTAAATTTCATAGACAACCCCATGATAAAGAACTACCTTGTAAGGATGAAATTATTGGTCTTGCTTCTATTGCTGTGCCTCCTAATGATCATTTAGAACAATACTTGCTAGACCATGAAAATGATATACATATGAATGAGAGAAGGGAAATAGATGAAATATTCTTTAATCAGGGACCCGTATTGAATAACAACTTACCTGTTGAAATCCAAGGGGATCCTCCTCCACCCAAGGGTGATCCCGTATTTGAAATTAAACCTTTACCTGATAATCTTAAGAATGTTTATCTTGATGAAAAGAATCCTGTTATTATTAGTGCTAACCTTTCAGAGCAGGAAGAGGAAAAACTATTGAAAACTCCGAAGAAGCACCGCGCTGCTATTGGATATACTCTGGATGATCTTAAGGGCATCAGTTCGACTTTATGCCAACACGAGATAAAGTTGGAAGAAAATGCTAAACCAGTTATTGATCATCAGTGACGTTTAAATCCTAAGATGAAAGAAGTGGTATGGAAGGAAATACTAAAGCTTCTAGAGGCAGGTATTATCTATCCAATTGTTGATAGCCAGTGGGTAAGTCCTGTCCATTGTGTCCCTAAGAAAGGAGGTATGACTGTTGTTCCTAATGAAAAAGATGAATTGATGCCTCAAAGAATAGTTACAGGTTATAGGATTGTAATTGATTGCGAGTAATTAAATAAATCTACTAATAAAGATCATTACCCCTTGCCTTTTATTGATCAAATGCTAGAAAGGTTATCCAAACATACTCATTTTTGCTTTCTAGATGGTTATTCTGGTTTCTCTCAAATACCTGTGTCAAAAGGGGATCAAGAATTCAATAAAGAGCTCTTTATGCTGTGGGGGTTTACCCCATAGTCCACGGTCAAAAAAAGGGGATCAAGAAAAGACCACTTTTACTTGCCCTTTCAGTACTTTTGCTTATAGGTGTATGCCTTTTGGTTTATGTAATGCACCTGCTACCTTTGAAAGATGCATGATGGCTATATTCTCTGATCTTTGTGAAAAGATTGTTGACATTTTCATGGATGATTTCTCCGTTTACGGAACTTCTTTTGATGATTGCTTAAGCAACTTGATCGAGTTTTGCAAAGATGTGAAGACACTAATCTTTTCTTGAATTGGGAGAAGTACCACTTTATGGTCAATGAAGGCATTGTCTTGTGACATAAAATTTCTGAAAGAGGCATTGATGTTGACAAGGCTAAATTGATGCTATTGAAAAGATGTTGTGCCCCAAGGACATCAAAGGTATACGTAGTTTCCTTGGTCATGCCAGGTTTTACAGGAGGTTCATAAAGGACTTCTCCAAAATCTCCAGGCCTCTGAGTAATCTCTTACAAAAAGATATTCCTTTTGTCTTTGATGATGATTGTCTAGAGGCATTTGAAATACTTAAGAAAGCATTGATCTCTGCACCTATTGTCCAGCCTCCTCACTGGAATTTACCCTTTGAGATTATGTGTGATGCTAGTGATTATGATGTAGGTGCTGTTTTAGGCAAATAGTTGATAAGAAACTAAATGTTATCCAATATGCTAGTAAAACTCTAGATAGTGCCAAGAAAAATTATGCTACTACCGAGAAAGAATTTTTAGCAGTTGTATTTGCTTGTGATAAGTTTAGACCCTATATTGTTGATTCCAAAGTAACTATTCACACCGATCATGCTACTATCAAATACCTTATGGAAAAGAAAGATGCTAAACCTAGACTTATTAGATGGGCTCTCTTGCTGCAAGAATTTGACTTGCATATTATTGATAGAAAGGGAGCTGAGAACCCCGTTGCAGACAACTTGTCTAGGCTAGATAATATACTTGATGACCCACAACCTATTGATGATAGCTTGCCTAACAAACAATTAGCTGTCATAAATACTTCTCGTACTAATCCATGGTATGCTGATTATGCTAATTATATTGTTGCTAAGTTTATACCTCCTAGCTTCACATACCAGCAAAAGGAAAAGTTCTTCTATGATTTGAGACATTACTTCTGGGATGACCCACATCTTTATATAGAAGAAGTAGATGGTATTATTAGACTTTGTGTACCTGAGCATGAAGAGGAACAGATCCTACGTAAGTGCCACTCCGAAGCTTATGGGGGACACCATGCGGGATATAGAACTGCACATAAGGTATTGCAATCTGGTTTTTATTGGCCTACTCTCTTCAAGGATGCCCGTAAGTTTGCCTTATCTTGTGATGAATGTCAAAGAATTGGTAATATCAGTAGACGTCAAGAAATGCCTATGAATTATTCACTTGTTATTGAACCATTTGATGTTTGGGGCTTTGATTATATGGGACCGTTTCCTGCCACTAATGGGTACACACATATTCTACTTGCTGTTGATTACGTTACTAAGTGGGTAGAAGCTATTCCAACTAGTGGTGCTATTCATAACACCTCTATTAAGATGCCTAAGGAAGTTATTTTCCCGAGGTTTGGAGTCCCTATATACATACTGACTGATGGTGGTTCACACTTTATTCATGGTGCTTTCCGTAAAATGCTTGCTAAGTATAATGTTAACCATATAATTGCATTCCCTTATCACCAACAGACTAGTCGTCAAGTAGAACTAAGTAATAGAGAGCTGAAATTAATTTTGCAAAAGACAGTTAATACGTCTAGGAAGAATTGGTCCAAGAAACTTGATGATGCATTATGGGCCTATAGAACTGCGTACAAAAATCCTATGGGAATGTCTCCATATAAGATGGTTTATGGAAAAGCTTGTCACTTACATCTTGAGCTAGAACATAAGGCATATTGGGCTATTAAAGAGCTCAATTACGATTTAGAACTTGCCGATGAGAAGAGGTTATTTGACATTAGCTCTCTTGATGAATGGAGAACCCAGGCCTATGAGAATGCCAAGCTGTTTAAAGAAAAAGTTAAAAGATGGAATGACGAAAGGATACAAAAGCGTGAGTTTAACGTAGGTGATTATGTATTCCTATACAACTCTCGTTTAAGATTTTTTGCAGGAAAACTTCTCTCTAAGTGGGAAGGACCTTACGTTATCGAGGAGGTCTATCGTTCCGGTGCCATAAAAATCAACAACTTCGAAGGCACAAATCTGAAGGTGGTGAACGGTCAAAGAATGAAACATTATCTCTCAGGTAACCCTATAAATGTTGAAACGAATGTTATTGAAACCATAACCCCGGAGGAATATATAAGGGACACTTTCCAGAACGATACAACCTCTGAAAAAGAAGAGGTATGTGGTACGGTAAGTAAACCGACTCCAAAACAGTTCTAAAGGCAATTTTTCTCCGTTTAGGAATATTTAGAAAAAATAGAAAAATAAGTAGCAGTCCGGAAGAGACACAAGCCGTCCACGAGGGTGGAGGGCGCGCCCCCCCCTTCCCCGGGCGCGCCCCCTACCTCGTAGGCAGCTCGTGTGCCTCCCGGACTCCGATTTCTTGTATGTTACTCCTTTTGGTCTGTAAAATTCATTATATATACTCCCAAAGGTTTTGACCTCTGTATCACGCAAAAATCCTCTGTTTTCGTTTCGAGCTGCTGTTTTTGACATATCTAGATCATCATGGCGTCCTCCAACACCCCCAAGGACAAGTTCTTCGAGAAGGTCATCAACCCCTACCTTGCGGAGGTGCTGCATCACCCTCAAACCATGGAGTTACATGAGGGGCTGCTGCACATCCGTGATGTTGAGGGGCCAAGGAGGACCAGAAACATGGAGACAAGACTCCAAGCAATGGATCAGCAAGTTTTCAAGTGCCAAGGTATGGTGGAATGAGGTCTCAACGCCAACCACATGATGATCTCGGAGCTCACCAACAACCTCAAGCTGGACTCAAGGATCTTCGGGGAAGCTATCTCCAACCTTCAAGAGAAAATCGAACACCTCCAAGCCGAGATCTATGACCTACAAAATCAAAACTGTGAGTATAAATATATATTCAAGAAGATGAGTTTGGCTATGGATTTGAGTATCCTGGAGACTCGATCATCCTTCTACGATAGTGAGCCCATGCCTTGGAAGGTGGACAACAAGCCTACATCATCAACAACTCCTACATCACCACCACCGAAGAAGGAGTCATAATCATATGGGTATGGGCACTCCCCTTGGCAACTGCCAAGCTTGAGGGAGTGACCCCGATATCGTATCACCATCACTCCTATCTTTACCGTTTTTCTTAGGTCGATCCTTTTGGTAGTATCTTGATCTTGTAGAATAAAGTTAGCATGATCTAGTTGTGAGCTTTTGCTTTATGATCTTTACGCTTTGTAATAGAGTCCGTGAGCTATATAATGAAGATTAGTGTTGAGTCAAAGGCTTGATTTCCTCACTTTGGTCATGATAAAAAGAAAGAAAATATAAAAAGTGTCAAGAGATCATATTGATCTTATGGGAAGTGATGACTCCACATATAAAGAGTATGATGAATACAAGTTGTTGGGAGATGACAAACATAGTTTTGGTCATCATTGCAATTAGGAAGTAGCAAAAGAAGAGAGGCTTCACATACAAATACACTATCTTGGACATCTTTTATGATTGTGAGCACTCATTAAAATATGACATGCTAAAGAGTTGATGTTGCACAAGGAAGACAACATACTGGGTTATGTCTTCTTTTTTCCGAAATAAAGTATATTGTCATGGATCATCCAACATGTTGAGCTTGCCTTTCCCCCTCATGCTAGCCAAAACTCATCGCACTAAGTAGAGATACTAATTGTGCCTCCATACATCCTTAAACCCAGTTTTGCCATGAGAGTCCATCGTACCTACCTATGGATTGAGTAAGATCCTTCCAAGTAAGTTGTCATGTTGCAAACTCGTTAAAATATGTATGATCTATTAGTGTGGAGGAAATAAGCTTTATACGATCTTTTGATATGGAAGTAATAAAAGCGACGGACTGCATAATAAAGGTCCTTATCACAAGTGGCAATATAAAGTGATGTTCTTCTGTGCTAAGACTTTGTGCATCCACCCATAAAAGCACATGACAACCTCTACTTCCCTCTGCGAAGGGCCTATCTATTTTCTTGCCTTATAAGAGTCAAGGTGGAAATCACCTTTCCTTTTTACATTTTATCCTTTGGCAAGCACATTGTGTTGGAAAGATCCTGACATATATACCCACTTGGATGTAAGTCATCATGGTCTATTAACGTTGACATTACCCTTGAGGTAAAAGGTTTGGAGGCAACACCATAAGCCCCTATCTTTCTCTTTGTCCGATTAAAACTCCATAAACATAAGTATTGCGTGAGTGTGAGCAATTGTGAAAGACTATATGATAGTTGAGTATGTAGGCTTGCTGAAAAGCTCTTATTTTGACTCTTTCCGATGTTACGATAAATTGCAATTGCTTCAATGACCGAGATCAAAGTTTGTTAGTTTTTAATGAAGTTTATGATTCATGCTTGATATGGTGAATGAATTATTACTTTAGCATAAGAATGATATGACAATATATATATATATATGTTGCCGTTATGAGAATGATCATGATGCCCTCATGTCTGTATTTTGTTTTTATCGACACCTCTATCTCTAAACATGTGGACATATTTTTTGATTTCGGCTTTCGCTTGAGGGCAAGCGAGGTCTAAGCTTGGGGGAGTTGATACGTCCATTTTGCATCATGCTTATATGTTGATATTTATTGCATTATGGGCTATTATTACATGTTTTGTCACAATACTTATGCCTTTTCTCTCTTATTTTACAAGGTTCACATGAAGAGGGAGAATGCCGGCAGCTGGAATTCTAGGCTGGAAAAGGAGCAAACTCTGGAAACCTATTCTGCAAAACTTCAAAAGCCCCGAAACTTCACAGAACTCCATTTCAGAAAATATAAAAAATATCTGGTGGACGAAGATCACGAGGGGGGCCACCTGCTGTCCACGAGGGTGGGGCGCGCCCCCCTGTCTCATGGGGCCCCCGAAGGCCCCCCGATGCCCATCTTCTCCTATATGAGGTGTTTTGACCTGGAAAAAATCATAAGGAGGCTTTCGGGACGAGATGCCGCCGTCTTGAGGCGGAACCTTGGCGGAAACCAATCTAGGGCTCCGGCAGAGCTGTTCTGCCAGGGATACTTCCCTCCGGGAGGGGGAAATTGTCACCGCCGTCATCACCAACAACTCTCCCATCTTGGGGAGGGCTATCTCCATCAACATCTTCACCAGCACCATCTCCTCCCAAACCCCAGTTCATCTCTTTTATCCAATCTTTGTACCCCAAACCTCAGATTGGTACCTGTGGGTTGCTAGTAGTGTTCATTACTCCTTGTAGTTGATGCTAGTTGGTTTATTTGGTGGAAGATCATATGTTCAGATACATTATGCATATTAATACCCCTCTCATAATGATCAATATTATGCCTTGTGAGTAGTTACTTTTTTTCTTGAGGACATGGGAGAAGTCTTGCTATTAGTAGTCACGTGAATTTGGTATTCGTTCGATATTTTGATGAGATGTATGTTGTCTCTCCTCTAGTGGTGTCATGTGAACGCCGACTACATGACACCTAACAATTATTTGGGCCTAGAGGAAGGCATTCGGAAGTAATAAGTAGATGATGGGTTGCTAGAGTGACAGAAGCTTAAACCCTAGTTTATGTGTTGCTTCATAAGGGGCTGATTTGGATCCATTTGTTTCATGCTATGGTTACGTTTATCTTAATACTTCTTTTGTAGGTGCGAATGCTTGCATTAGAGGTTAATCATAAGTGGGAGGCTTGTCCAAGTAAGGACAGTACCCAAGCAACGGTCCACCCACATACCAAATTATCAAAGTACCGAACGTGAATCAAACGATCGTGATGAAAACTAGCTTGACGATAATTCTCATGTGTCCTCGGGAGCGCTTTCCTTTATATAAGAGTTTGTCCAGGCTTGTCCTTTGCTACAAAAAGGATTGGGCCACCTTGCTGCACCTTATTTACTTTTACCTTTTGTTACTTGCTACCAATTACCTTATCACAAAACTATATGTTACCTATAATTTCAGTGCTTGCAGAAAATACCTTACTGAAAACTGCCTATCATTTCCTTATGCTCCTCGTTGGGTTCGACACTCTTACTTATCGAAAGGACTACGATAGATCCCCCTACACTAGTGGGTCATCACTCTTGTTGTTGTAAAAATGAAAAGCCAGCATTCGAGTTTTCAGCAAGATCATGAACTAACCACATTCACAATAACTTTCAGGTCTCATGTCTACTCATATCAATGGCATAATCAACTAGGAAGCAATAATAATAAACCTCAGATGACAACACTTTCTCGAAACAATCATGATATGATATAACAAGATGGTATCTCGCTAGCCCTTTCCGAGATAGTAAAACATAAATGCAGAGCACCTTTAAACATCAAGGACTGACTATAAATTGTAATTCATGGTAAAAGAGATCTAGTCATAATCATACTCAACGCAAATTAATAGTAATACATGCAAATGACAACGGTGCTCTCCAACTGGTGCTCTTTAATAATAGGATGATGACTCGGCTTAAAAATAAATAGATAGGCCCTTCTTAGAGGGAAGCAGGGATTTGAAGAGTTGCCATAGCACGATTTTGAAATAGAGGTGAATAATATTTTGAGCAATATACTCTCATTGTCAACATAACAACCAAGAATCTCGATATCTTCCATGCTACACACATTATAGGTGGTTCCCGAACAGAATCTTAAAGTTTTTACTCCCCCAACCACCAACAAGCACACTCCACGGCTAACCCGAAACAACGGGTATTGTCCAAACCAGCAACAGCCCTGGGGAGTTTTGTTTAATTATAATGATTTGAGCATGGGACTGGGCATCCCGGTTACCAGCCATTTTCTCAGGAATGCAGAGTGGAGTCCACTCATCGTGAGAATAACCCACCTAGCATGGAAGATATAGACAGCCCTAGTTGATACATGAGCTGTTAAAGCATACAAAACAGAATTTCATTTGAAGGTTTAGAGTTTAGCACATATAAATTTACTTGGAATGGCTGGTAAGTACCGCATATAGGAAGGTATGGTGGACTCATATGGAATAACTTTGAGGTTTATGGAAGTGGATGCAGAAGTAGTATTCCCGCTTAGTACAGGTGAGGGCTGGAAAGAGACTGGGAAGCGACCAGCTAGAGAGCGACAACAGTCATGAACATGCATTAAAATTAATAAACTATGAATGCAAGCATGAGTAGGATATAAATCACCATGAACATAAATATCGTGGAGGCTATGTTTATTTTGTTTCAACTACATGCGTGAACATGTGCCAAGTCTGACCACTTGAAGCGTTCAAAGGAGGATACCACCCTATCATACCACATCACAATCATTTTAATACTATGTTGGCACGCAAGATAGACCATTATAAACTCCTAGCTAATTAAGCATGGCAGAAGCAGCCATGATCTCTAATTGTCATTGCAAGCATGTTTCATTCATAAAAGCTAAATCAGGAACGATGAACTATCATATTTACAAAAACAAAAGAGGTTGAGTTCATACCATCTTTTCTCATCTAAATTAGTTCATCATATATCATAATTATTGTCTTTCACTCGCACCACCGAACAGTGTGGATAATAATAATAGTGCACGTGCATTGGACTAATCTAGAATCTGCAAGCATTTAATACAAGAGAGAAGACAAAGTAATATGGCTCAAGGTTAAATTAACAATAAAGCATATGATAGACACTAAGAATTTTCAATCTTGGTCTTCTCGTCTTGACCCCCAAATAATAGAAAAGAAACTATTTACACGGGAAAGCTCCCAACAAGCAAAAGAAGAATGAGAAATCTTTTCGGGTTTTCTTTTTTAATTACTGCTACAGACTTGGAAAGTAAACTAGCTAAAAGCTCCAACTAATTTTTTTTGTTTTTCTTAAGGTTTTTTTATCACACAAGAAAAATACTAAGAAAAGAATTGAAACTAGCATGGATAATACAATGAAAGAGTGTGAGCACCGACAACTGGAATAAGTGTGTGAACATGAATGTAATGTCGGCGAGAAATACGTACTCCCCCAATCTTAGGCTTTTGGCCTAAGTTGGTCTATGGCCACGGATCGAAGCTACTCTCTCCGGTGTACTGAGAAGCGTCCTATGGGTGCCACTGGTTGGCAATCTCATCCGGATCCCACCCATAAACAGACTACCGGTAAGGGTCAAGTGGTGGCTCCGGCTCTGATACTTGTAGAAGGCCTCTGATGAAACGAGGTATATGCCTAAAAACAGATGAAACTGAGATGGTGAAGGCATGGTAATAATCTCACAATATTTTTCATCAAACCTCAATTTATACTTCAGCAACTTCTCCTTGTCTTTAACAATAAAATCATGTGCTATCATACTCTTATAATCTTGTTAAAGAGGGGCCACCAATTTTTCTTCCTTCTCAAGATGCCTAATAGATATTCTAAAATGTTCAGCAAGGCGAGAAGCAAAGATGCCTCAAAAGATGGGACCTTTTGTGCGGTTCAAACTTAATTGTTTAGCAACGACGACACCCAAGCTAAAGGTTGTGTCTTGGAACAAGCATGACGCAAAATGACAATATCAGGGGCACTAAGATTCCCACTGTTCTCGCGACCAATTAAAGATCTACTAGCAAATATAGCAAAGTACGTAGAACAGGAAAATGTATACTAGTAATTCTTGCCCCTAAAACTTGCCTAGTTTCCTCTACAGCTATCGTATCAATAAACCCCTCGACATCCTTGCGATATGGTTCCTCAATACTACATATAAAAGGTATCTTACATACTTGACAAAAATTATAGAAAGACATCTCCTTAACCTCATCATATAAATGAAACTCCACTGAAGGTGGTGATTTCTTAGCATGAAGATGAAAGTTCTACGTGAAAATATTAGTGAGCAAGAGATACTGTTCACGCTGGTCGAGGATGAAGTCGGCGAGGCTTGCATTATCCGCCAAATAATAAAAGTCTCTATAAATCACGGCGACTTCCAAGAACTCATTAAAAGGCCATTCACATGGCCGAACTTCCACAGTGCAAGGAAGATTATATTTGGGCTTCTTATTCTCTTCCTTCTTCTTATCTTCTGAACTTTTATTGGAAGAGCCTCTCAACAATCGCCTTATCACTTTCCCCTCTGAAAATTCATGAAATTTTTAGTAACTCAAGATAAAAGTAAACCTCACTCAACAAGATTGATAGCAACAATTCCTACAAGTGTCTAGAGACTATATCATGCATTAGAACTATTTGGGACCAAAGAACTTTAACATGCAAGCTCAAGAACAAGGTCACCACAGCAGCAAAAAATTTCAATAAATAAAGCACTAGAACAAAAACTAATTGGACCAATGGAGGAGTCACATACCAAGGAACAATCTCCCCAAATAGTTTTGTGAATGGAGCTTTGAGCAAGGAGATCGAAAATGGTAGCAAGATGAGCTAGAACTCGTGCTTGAGCTGGATAGTGATTTTTAGGGAGGAAGAAGGAGTGTGTGGGTGTAGGAATAGTGGAGGGGGGCCACATGGGGCCCACGAGGCAGGGGGCGCGCCCAGTGAGGGTGGGCGCGCCCTGGACCCTCGTGGCCAGGTGCTGGCTCCCCTGTTGTGTTCTCTGTGACAAACATTCTCAAATATTGTAGAAAAAATCATATATCATTTGCAGGGCATTTGGAGAACTTTTATTTTGGGCTATTTTTTTATTGCACAGATAAGTCTGGAAACAGACAGAAAATAATATTTTTGCTTTATTTAATCTAATTAACAAAAAGGAAAAGGAGGATACAGAAGGTTGTGCTATCTAGATTCACCCATCTCATGCTCATCAAAAGGAATCCATTAACAAGGTTGATCAGGTCTTGTTAATAAAATCTTTCCAAATAACATGAAACCATAGAATTTCCGAATAACACTAGTTTACCTCAATGGGGATATGTATCTCCCCAACAATAAGAATATCATCTGTCTTCTTCATAGTAGGAAGAGGAAATTCAAAACCTCCAATAGTGATAGTTGAAATTTTTCCAATAGAATTGATACTGTGGACCTGAGGTTGTTTCCTCGCAAAGTGTACCGTATGCTCATTACCATTGACATGAAAAGTGGCATTGCCTTTGTTGCAATCAATAACAGCCCCTGCAGTATTCAAAAAGGGTCTACCAAGGATAATAGACATACTATCGTCCTCGGGAATATCAAGGATAACAAAGTCTGTTAGAATAGTAACATTTGAAACTACAACAGGCACATCCTCACAAATACCGACGGGTATATCAATTGATTTATTGGCCATTTGCAAAGATATTTCAGTAGGTGTCAACTTACTCAAGTCAAGTCTACGATATAAAGAGAGAGGCATAACACTAACACCAGGTCCAAGATCACATAAAGCAGTTTTAACATAATTTCCTTTGATGGAGCAAGGTATAGTAGGTACTCCTGGATCCACTAATTTCGTAGGTATTCCTCCCTTAAAAGTGTAATTGGCAAGCATGGTGGAGATTTCAACTTCAGGTATTTTTCTTTTATGGTTAATAATATCTTTCATATACTTAGCATAAGGATTTGTTTTGAGCATATCAGTCAAACACATACGCAAAAAGATAGGTCTAATTATTTCAGCAAAACGCTCAAAATCCTCATCATCCTTTTTCTTAGATGGTTTAGGAGGAAAAGACATGGGTTTCTGAACCCATGGTTCTCTTTCCTTACCATGCTTCCTAGCAACAAAGTATCTCTTATCATAACGTTGATTCTTTTATTGTGGGTTATCAAGATCAGCAACAGTTTCAATCTCTAAATCATTATCATTGCTAGGTTGAGCATCATCATGAACATCATCATTAACAATATCACTAGGTTCATGTTCATTACCTGATTGTGTCTCAGCATCAGAGACAGAGATATCATTGGGATTCTCAGGTGTGTCAGGTACAGGTTCACTAGAAGCATGCAAAGTCCTATCATTTTTCTTTTTCTTCTTCTTAGAAGAACTAGGTGCATCTAAATTAGTTCTCTGAGAATCTTGTTCAATTCACTTAGGGTGCCCCTTAGGATACAAAGGTTCCTGAGTCACTTTACCCCCTCTAGTTGCAACACTAACAGCAAAGTCATTATTCTTACTATTTAATTCATTGAGCAAATCATTCTCAGCCTTAAGTACTTGTTCTACTTGAGTGTTAACCATAGAAGAATGTTTACTAATGAGTTTCAATTCACCTTTAAGTCTAGACATATAATCACTCAAGCGTTCAATCATATAAGCATTAGGTTGCAATTGTCTACCAGCATAAGCATTGAAGTTTTCTTGCTTCACAACAAAATTATCAAACTCATCTAAGCATTGGCTAGAAGACTTATAACGAGGAATATCACCTTCATAAAATCTATAAAGAGAATTTACCTTTACTACCTGTGTCGGGTTATCAAGACCATGTATTTCTTCAATAGGTGGTAAATTCTTAACATCTTCAGCTTTAATACCTTTTTCTTTCATAGAATTCTTTGCCTCTTGCGATTCATCAGGACTGAGAAATAGAACTCCCCTTTTCTTCGGAGTTGGCTTAGGGGCTGGTTCAGGAAGTGTCCAATTATTTTCATTGGCCAACATATTATTCAATAGTACATCCGGTCGATCAACTGTTCTTTCCCTGAAAACACAACTAGCACAACTATCCAGGTGGTCTCTGGAAGCATCGGTTAGTCCATTATAAAATACATCAAGTATTTGATTCCTCTGAAGAGGATGATCATGCAAAGCATTAAGTAATTGGAGAAGCCTCCCCCTAGCTTGTGGGGACTCTCTTCTTCAATTTGCACAAAATTATATATTTCCCGTAAGGCAGCTTGCTTCTTATGAGCGGGAAAATATTTAGAAGAGAGGTAATAAATCATATCCTGGGGACTACGCACACAACCAGGATCAAGAGGATTAAACCATGTCTTAGCATCACCCTTTAACGAGAACGAAAATAAGTTAAGGATATAGTAGTAACAAATCTTTTCCTCATTAGTAAACAGGGTGGCTATATCGTTCAACTTAGTAAGATGTGCTACAACAGTTTCAGATTCATAGCCATGGAAAGGATTAGATTCAACCAAAGTAATTAACTCAGGATCAACAGAGAAATCATAATCCTTATGAGTAACCAAGATAGGTGAAGGACCAAAAGCAGGGTCATATTTCATTCTAGCATTCAAAGACTTTTCTTTCAACTTAGCTAATAATTTCTTAAGATCATATCTATCATTGCCAGTAACAAAGTCTCTAGCAATTTCTTCATCCGTAACATAACCCTAAGGAATAACATGCAATTCATATCTAGGGGGAGAACCATCATCATCACTTTCATAAATATTATCAGTTTCAATATTTGCATTACCTTAGCAATTTGTTCATCTAGAAATTCACCTAGTGGCACAATATTATCAAGCATAGAAGTAGTTTCATCATACATAGCCGAAGTGGCATTATCAAGAACATACGACATATCAGATTCAATAGCAGGAGTAGGTGTCGCAAATTTACTCATAACAGATGGTGAATCAAGTGCAGAGCTAGATGGCAGTTCCTTACCTCCCCTTGTAGTTGAGGGATAAATCTTGGTTTTGGAGTCTTTCAAGTTCTTCATAGTGATCAACAGATACAAATCCCAAGTGACTTAAAGATTATAGCTATGCTCCCCGGCAACGGTGCCAGAAAATAGTCTTGATAACCCACAAGTGTAGGGGATCGCAACAGTTTTCGAGGGTAAATTATTCAACCCAAATTTATTAATTTGACACAAGGGGAGCCAAAGAATACTCTTAAGTATTAGCAGCTGAGTTGTCAATTCAACCACACCTGGAAACTTAGTATCTGCAGCAAGGTAATATGGAAGTAACGGTAGCATCAATAAAAATAATAGTAGTGTTTTTGTAGTTTTTGTAACAGTGGCAATGGAAAAGTAAATAAGTAACAAGCAATATGTGAAAAGCTCGTAGGCATTGGGTCGGTGATGGAGAATTATGTTGGATGTGATTCCTCATGTAAAAGTTATAACCTAGGGTGACACAGAACTAGCTCCAGTTCATCAATGTAATGTATGCAGGTATTCGAATATAGTCATACATGCTTATGGAAAAGAACTTGCATGACATCTTTTGTCCTACCCTCCCGTGGCAGCGGGGTCCTAGTGGAAACTAAGGGATATTAAGGCCTCCTTTTAATAGAGTACCGGAACAAAGCATTAACACATAGTGAATACATGAACTCCTCAAACTAAGGTCATCACCGGGAGTGGTCCCGATTGTTGTCACTTCGGGGTTGCCGGATCATAACACATTGTAGGTGACTATTGACTTGCAAGATAGGATCAAGAACACACATATATTCATGAAAACATAATAGGTTCAGATCTGAAATCATGGCACTCGGGCCCTAGTGACAAGCATTAAGCATGGCAACGTCATAACAACATTAATCTTAGAACATAGTGGATACTAGGGATCAAACCCTAACAAAACTAACTCGATTACATGGTAAATCTCATCCAACCCATCACTGTCTAGCAAGCCTACGATGGGATTACTCACGCACGGCGGTGAGCATCATGAAATTGGTGATGGAGGAAGGTTGATGATGACGATGGCGACGATCTCCCCTCTCCGGAGCCCCGAACGGACTCCAGATCAGCCCTCCCGAGAGAGATTAGGGCTTGGCGGCGGCTCCATATCGTAAAACGCGATAATTGTTCCTCTCTGTTTTTTTGTCCCCGAAAGTGAATATATGGAGCTGGGGAAGACGTCGGTGGAGCAACAGGGGTCCCACGAGGCAGGGGGGCGTGCCCAGGGGAGGGGGAGCACCCCCCACCCTCGTGGAAATGGTTTGGGCCCCGAGGCTTGGTTCTTTCCACCGATGTTTTTTATATATTCCAAAATAATTCTCGATTGCATTTCAGGTCATTCCGAGAAATTTTATTTCTACACAAAAACAACACCATGGTAATTTTGCTGAAAACAACGTCAGTACGGGTTAGTTCCATTCAAATCATGCAAGTTAGAGTCCAAAACAAGGGCAAAAGTGTTTGGAAATGTAGATACACTGGAGATGTATCATTATGTCGTGTTCATCATGATGGCAAAAAGAGGTCGGCGCGGGCTCGAATCCGTCGAAGATCAAGTCTCCGCGGATATCAGCAACGTAGTTTAAGCTTCCAAACCTGACTTGATGGCCAGGGGCGTAGCTCTCAACCTGCTCGATGTGGCCTTCAGTGTTGGCATGGAGCACGAAGCCGCCGAACAGGAAGAGCTGTCCGGGAGGGAAGATTCCCTCGGTGTTGCCGTCGTGGTTGATGACGCAATCCATCAGTCCTTCGGTCGACGACATAGTGGAACTCTCAGTGAAAGCACCAATGTCGGTGTCAAAACCGGCGGATCTCGGGTAGGGGGTCCCGAACTATGCGTCCGAGGATTGATGGTAACAGGAGGATTAATATGGATGAATATGAATACAAGAGTTGATCTACCTTGAGATCGTAATGGCTAAACCCTAAAGTCTAGCCTATGAGGATTTGTGATTCTCTATTAGCCTCTACGGACTAAACCCTCCAGTGTATATAACACGCCGGAGGGGCCTAGGGTTTGTACATAACCTTCTTGCAGAGGAAGGAAAGATTACACCCGAACCTAAAACTTGCCATCAAATACAGGAGTCCTATCCGGATACGAGAGATGATCTTCGACTATGATCTTCACGGCCCATCAGTCCGGCCCACCAAGAGATATCTGGCCACCCGAGGACCCTCGATCCAGGACTCCCTCAAGGGGGCTCTCCCCCACGCTTCTAGTGGCGCCGGAATGCCGCCGGGGCAATCATCGTGCGATGGCGATCTACACCAGCACCTTCGTCATCTTCACCAACATCTTCATCACTTTCCCCCATCTATCTACAGCGGTCCACTCTCCCGCAACCCGATGTACCTTCTACTTGAACATGGTGCTTTAGGCTTCATATTATTATCCAATGATGTGTTGCCATCCTATGATGTCTGGGTAGATTTTCGTTGTCCTATCGGCAATTGGTGAATTGCTATGATTGGTATAATTTGCTTGTGGTTATGTTGCTGTGTTGGGGAACGTAGTATTTCAAAAAAAATCCTACGGTCACGCAAGATCTATCTACTAGAAGCATAGCAACGAGTGGGGAGAGTGTGTATACATACCCTCGTAGACTGAAAGCGGAAGCGTCTAGTGACACGGTTGATGTAGTCGAACGTCTTCACGATCCAACCGATCCAAGCACCGAACGTACGGTACCTCCGCGTTTAGCACACATTCATCTCGATGATGTCCCATGAGCTCTTGATCCAGTTGAGCGTCACGGGAGAGTTTCGTCAGCACGACGGCGTGCTGACAGTGATGATGAAGCTACCGGCGCAGGGCTTCGCCTAAACACTGCAACAATATGACCGAGGTGTGTATCTGTGGAGAGGGGCACCGCACACGGCTAAAATCAACTTGTGTCTATGGGGTGCCCCCTCCCCACTTATATATAGGAGGGAGAGGAGGAGTCGCCAAGGAGGAGGAGGCGCCTAGGGGGGGCAATCCTACTCCATGTAGGATCCCCCCTTTTCCTATTCCTTGTAGGAGAGGAGGAAGGAAAGATAGAAGAAGAAGGAGGAAAGGGGGCCTCCCATAATCCAATTCGGTTTGGGCTAGGGGGGCGCCCCTAGCTGGCCACACCTCCTCTTCCTCCACTTGGGCCCATGAGGCCCAATAACCCTTGGGAGGTTCCGGTAACCTCCCGGTACTCCGGTATTTATCCGATAACCTCTGGAACTCATCCGGTGTCCGAATATAACCTTCCAATATATGAATCTTTATGTCGGACATTCCGAGACTCCTCGTCATGTCCGTGATCACATCCGGGACTCCGAACTACATTTGATACATCAAAATACATACTCATAATATTGATCATCATCGAACGTTAAGCGTGCGGACCCTACGGGTTCGAGAACAATGTAGACATGACCGAGACTCATCTCCGGTTAATAACCAATAGCAGAACCTCGATGCTCATATTGGTTTCTACATATTCTACGAAGATCTTTATTGGTCAAACCTCATAACAGTTTATCATCGGTATGTTACTTGCCCGAGATTCGATCATTGGTATCATCATACCTAGTTCAATCTCGTCACCGACAAGTCTCTTTACTCGTTCCGTAATACATCATCTCGTGACTAACTTATTAGTCATTTTCTTGCAAGGCTTATTGTGATGTGTATTACCGAGAGGGCCCAGAGATACCTCTCCGACAGGAGTGACAAATCATATTCTCGATCTATGCCAACACCACAAACACTTTCAGAGACACCTGTAGAGCATCTTTATAATCACCGAGCTAGGTTGTGATATTTGATAGCACACAAGGTGTTCCTCCGCTATTCAGGAGTTGCATAATCTCATAGTCATAGGAACATGTATAAGTCATGAAGAAAGGAATAGCAGTAAAATTAAACGATCAAGTTGCTAAGCTAACGGATGGGTCTTGTCCATCACATTATTCACCTAATGATGTGATCCCATTGATCAAATGACAACTCATGTCTATGGCTAGGAAACATAACCATCTTCGATCAATGTTTGACACGAGAAAAATCTTATATGCATTCTAGAAGAAGAGAATAGGGGCAGTATGGATTTCTCTCATGCGCCGGGGAAAAGTAAAAAAGGCGGGCGTGCCAGTGTACCATAGTACACACAAATAAAAGGGGTACGGGAAACAAGTATTTCATTTATCTCTTTGGATGAACAAAATTACAAGATCTCCTAAAAAATGGCTGCGCTTTGTGGCCTACTAGCGCGGCCTGCCTGACAATGGCAATGTGCGGTCTGCTGGTTCCCAGGGCCTCGAAAAGCTCCCGGTTAATTACTCCCGCGGGTTGCTCCACGAGATACCTCCGATTAAGCGGTGTGGTCGTGTTCGCTTCGCGTTCTCCATGCATGATGATGATGCTGTGTGTGGTGTGGGCGGCGGAAAATCCCGTGTCCTCGTCGGTACACGTGCCGCTCAAAACATGGCTTTGTGCTGGCCGTGTTCGCCCTCGCTGTCACGCCTCGTCGGTCTTAACAGTGTTGATGTAGTCGGTGTTGAGGTTGCATGGGTCCTGCTCTGCTCGGACTTCTTGATGATGTAGCGGCTTCGTCGGGGTACACAAGGGGTTCGCCTCGCGGGAGTATTCTTAAGGAGACCGGCGTCAGTGTAAAACCAACACACGCTCATGTTGGCATTGCCGGTGTGGTTGCCACCTCGTCTCGGCTGGACGCCGAATTTACGGCGGCCCGCTAAGACAAAGGGACCGCCTCACGGGGCCGTCAGGAGTTAGTGTTGGTGAATTCACGTCGCCTCCTCACCACCACGCCTGGTCCAGATGGGCTCCGTGTCGCAAATAGCACCATGTTGTGGTAAAGGTTGGTGAAGCCACGTCATTGCGTAGCGCCATCTTCTTCGCATCGTGGGCTCCATGTTGTCGGCAGCACCGAGGGCGTGTGTCATCTTCATGGTTCCGGGTCGCGGGCTCCATCTTGACGAGGTAGACATTGGTGATGACATGCCACGAGCTCCACGCCTCTGTCCTGTGTGGCACCAGCTTGATGATGTTGACGATGGATGTCATACACGCGAGCTCCATGTCCTTTTCGTCCTCTGCGGCACGTGGAGGCATCCTCGCGAGCTCCGCGCCTCCGGGATCCAGCTTGATGATGTTGACGTTGGTGGCGTCCTCCTTGCGAGCTCCACGCCACGATCCTCTACGGTACCGGGTTGATGATGTTGGCGATGGGGGTCGTCTTTGCGAGCTCCACGCCTCAGTCCTCCATGGCACCGACTTGGTGATGTTGGCGATGGGCGTCTTGGCGAGCTCCGCGCCGCTATCCACCGCGACGGCATCGTTGCGAGCTTGCACACCTTTGTCCTCCACGGCGCCGGCATGAAGAAGAAGACGACGGACGTCGTCCTAGCAAGCTTTGTCTCGCCATCCTCCGCGGAACGCGGCGGCATCCCTGCTAGCTCCATGCCTCCGGGCTCCAGCTTGACGAAGTAGATGTCGGCATACCGAACGGGTTGCCACGCCTCAGTCCTCAATGACGCCTTCTTGAAGAAGAAGACGACGGGCGTCGTCTTAGCGAGCGCCATCTCACCATCCTCCGCGGAACACGGCGGCATCCCTCCGAGCTCCACGCCTCCGGGCTCTAGCTTGACGAAGTAGACATCGGCGGCATCCCCAACGGGCGCCACACATCTGTCCTCCGGCTCCAGCATAACGAAGTAAACGTTGGCTTGATGATGTAGAGGGTCACGACATTGTCTCCATGGGTAGCCACCACGAAGGAGTCCAGTGGGCTGCACGCCGGCAGCACCACCGGTACGTCATTGTCTTCAACGTTTTGGAGAAGTGAGGAAGTAGCCTCGTCTTCTTGTTGCGATCTGGTGCCTGCCGCCGTGAAACCTGCGAACAAAAGAAATTTCTACATACGAGATGGTGTGCTAGCTGTTGCACGTGCATGTGATTGCATGCTTGCAGATATCTTCCACGTCCATATCTACCAAGTGCACAGCCTGATCACGCATCAACCCCTCCTCCAAGTTGATTCTGGATCCAACAACGGTTGCATCTCTTTCCAATCTTGATACTTTCCTATTATGTGTTGTATTTCTTTCCAAGTTTAATACTTGCCGGTTGGTTACAACTTTTTCCAATTTGATATTGCGCCTCGTCCTGGTTGATCGACTACTTGATCTGGAAGGCCTGCAAAACAAAACCAATAAGAGGAAACATACCTAATCGGGTTTACTTGGCAGCTCCCAGTCTCTTACGTGTGTAGGTGTAGCTCACACCCAATGCTAATACGTGCCTATATTTCATGTACGCATATATTTCAGTTTCGGATATATACGCACGCGAGCTTGTCAGCCGAGGCAAAACAAGGGGCATTTGTCGAGAGATTTGGTGACGAGAACCTCTCTCCTGAACCTAGCGGAGAGCGGATGGCGAGCGAGTGCGC
>LR738712.1:439108730-439127732 GCA_902687465.1 Secale cereale | reverse complement strand
AAGGCGACGCTGGCGGCGTCCCGAGCCTCTCTCCCGCGGCGGAGGACGGATGGGTCGAGATCCAGGCCGATGACGGACGACCTCGACGGTGTGCCTCGCCGGGCGCCTAGCCCCTTGCCCCGCCTCCCTCCGGCAGCCGGTTCTGGGCGCTGGTGGATGGCGATTCCGAGTCCGATGACGACTAGGCAAATGCAGTAAGCGAGGTAAGTTTTCAAGCGACCGAGAAGGCTCGAGCAGCGTGCTCGGTAGGTGTAATGCCCCGGATGTAATACTTTCCCTTTTGGGTATATAAGATATCTTCGGTTTTCATCTATTTCCTTTCCGGGTTCTTTGTCTTTCGGGTTTTCGTCGTTTTGTTGTGTGAGTGTGTGGCATTCATTCATATCATGTAGACATGTGCATCGCATTGCATTTGTGTTGTCGGTTGCATCCGGTTCCGCGTGTTTCTTCCCGTTGTCCGTTTCGCGTTCCGGAGCTCCCTCACGTGTCCGTGACGTCCCGTAGGCCTACTTTGGTGTTTGGGCGTGTAACGTTATCGGTGTGTCGCGAGATTGTTGTGTGTGTTGTTGTTTTGTTGTGTGCAACCCGCCTCTCAAATCTCGTCGCGTTTAGACTCCGTTGGCTATCCCATCAATTATTCATGTGGGTCCAAAGTTCCTTCGCTTTGTGGCCCGAAACACCCCCTCAGCAGCCCACTACCATCTTCTAGGCCCATCCTGACTCCCCCCGCGATCGGATCCGTCGGATCGCGGTCGGAGGGCTCCTAACACCCCTAAATTCCCCCTAACCCTAAAAATCTGCTATATAATAGACCCTAGTCTATTTTTGGCATCCCTAACCTCTAGCCTCTTCTTTCCCTTTTTTTCTCTCCTCATTATTTCTATCAGATCCACTGCCTGGGGATCATCCCCTTCGAACCAGCCGGCGGGAGGAGCTCGAGGCAGCTTCCCCGCCGACAGCCGCCGCGTTTTTCGCTGGATCGGGAAGTCCCTCGATCGGGGGATCAGATCCCGATCGGTTCCTTCGCTCGGTCAACGCCCCGACCTCCCTCCCTCGGTCCCTCCGCCGACCGCTCGCCTCGAGCCCAGCCGCCCGAAGGCGCTGGACCACATCGCCTTCCCAGGCGCGCCCGCACCGGCCCACTCCCCTCCGAGGCCTCCCGTCGCCAGCTCCCAGCCGAGCCGGGCCTCCGCCTCCTCCCGCGCTAGCTCGCCTGCCAGGCCGACGCAGGTGGGCTGCCTCCTCCAGGGCCATCCAGGCCGCCCCGCAGGCCACCTCTTCGGGAGCCGCCGCAGCCACCGATCGACCGGGCCGCCGCCTTCCTGGGCCGCCAGGTTGCCTCCCTTCGGGCCGCGCCCTTCCACCGCTTCCTCCAGGCCGCTCTCCCTCCAGCCGGATCGGGCCGAATCCGCTCGGGCCGTGTTCCTTTTTTTCCAGATCTGTGTTGGAGGTAGTCTCTTTTCTGCTAAGTCTCTGTTAAATTGATGTGTGATGCATTATTAGAACTGCTCTAACTTTTTGTGTGTTGCTTCGATTCACGTAAATAGCATGCCCAGGCGTTCATGGGATCGTGCACTACGTTTTATCTTTTGGTGTCATGCATGTTAGAGATCATCTAGGTGCTTGTTTTGCTGTTGCAAGAGTGCATCGTGATATAAACTGCTGCTATGTGATGTTTTTATGCTATATTTGCCATGTGATATCTTTTAGCTCGTTTGTCCGAATGATGCAAATGACATGTCCACGTGTTCGTCTTGCCATGCTCTACATGTTGTATGTGATAGATTGCATGATAGATTTATTCTTGTCATGTTTATCATCGTTGCAAAGTGCCATGTGGCTGTGATGTTGTTTCACTTGTTATGAAATGCCATCTTGTTGAGCTCGTTGCTATCGTTGTGTTTATCTTCATGAAGCATGCTTGTGTGTTTCGGAATAACCATCATGTGTACTTTGATGAGGTGCTTACCACTTGCATTGTTTAGTTTCGAGGTGACTTAAACATGCTCTTTTAGATGCCATGATGAAATTGTTGTTTTAGAACTTAGTGGTTTTTCACTAAGTCTGAAATCTGTAACGTTCCGATGCCATGTTTGCTTGCTGCTCTAGGACAAACCATGATAGTTTTGGAGTGGATCTTGATTGTTCCTTGTAGTATATATTGTTTGCTTTCCATTCATGTTCTCACATGTTTATTTAAGTGGCTGTAGCATGTTTATCTTTTGATCCAAAGTTTCAATAAAAATTCTGCTGTCAGAATTTTATTGTCAAGTTCAATATGTCCAAGTTCATTGGTATTGAACCGTGACTCCTTTGGGGGTGCACCTTTGGACTTATTTGGTGTAGTATATGTCTAGTTTGTGTTCATGTCCTTTGCCATGTTGTTTGAGTGCTGTAGCTTAATTATTTTGTGGTCCGAAGTTGCTATGTTACTGTAATTTTCAGCTTTCGCTCATTTCTTGTTTCGGGCATAACTTTTAGCCCGTAACTCCGATTTCAGCGAATCTTATATGAAACTTGATTGATTTTCTGTGTAGATTCATAATATCAGATTGTTATCATGTTTTGAGGTGTTTTGCTTGAGTGCTATTTTCCGTGCTCCGTGTGCATCCTTAGTGCATCCATAATGCATCCATCATTTTCGAGTGCGCATTGCATCTTGTTGATTTGTGCTTGGTGTGATTGTTTTGTTTAGAGCCAGAAGCTGAGACCGAGTACGAGTACGAGCCCGAGGTTTCTAACGAGGTTGAGCACGAGGACCCTTCTTACGATCCGAACGACTTCACTTCAGGCAAGATGACCGAACCCCGATAACATTACTATCTTTGCCTATTGCTAGTAGTTCCGCTCTATAGTTTTGTCTCGATGCCCATGATCTTCTTGTCAGCCTCCTACTTGTAACCTTTGCCCTGTTTAACCAACCTACCTATGCAAACCATTGCTTGGCTAAGTACGCTTCGCTCAGCCCTTCTTATAGCATTGCTAGTTGCAGGTGAAGATCGAAGATGCTTGCTTCATGTTGAAGTTTGGTTGGGTTATATCACACTATATAAATGCTTAAAATGAAATCATCTATATATTGGCAAGGGTGGAAGGCTAAGCCTTTTGCTTGGTGATTTGTTCCACTCATGCCGTTAGGAACCGTATAAACCGGTGTTATGTTCCTTGATTATGCATTCCTAACACGGTTGGGGTGTATGGGACCCCCTCGATAAACCGCTAAGTGCTAAGTCTTTTCCAGCAAGTCCCAACATTGGTACTATTTGCCTAATAACTAATTAAACTTGCATAGGGAGTTATAAACCCTTTTTTTCTTAATTCAACAACCCGGGCCAGTGCTCCACATGAGTGTTGGTCCAAACTGGGGGTCACGCGGGGCCACCTCGAGGGAACTCAAGGTCTGGTAAAAACCTGTGGGATCGCCCATCCGGACGTGGCCTGAGACGAGATACGCGCGACTACTATCAGGGTGTCGGCACGCCGGGAGGATTTGCTGGATTAGCCTTACCTTAGTTCGGAGTATCTTGAGCACGGGATTCCGAGAATACTCGGGTCTTCCCACTTTGGAGTTGCGACTCCGCGGATCGTGGGCTTGTAATGGGTCAAGTTGGAACACCCCTGCAGGGTTTGAACTTTCGAAAGCCGTGCCCGCGGTTATGTGGCAGATGGGAGCTTGTTAATATCCTGTTGTAGATAACTTGACACAATGTTTCCAATACACTACCAGCGTGTGTTCCGTGACCGTCAATTTCCGAATAGGGATTCGGGAGTTGAACACGGAGGGGTTATGTTTGTTGAGCTTGTAGCTAGGATCACTTCGTGATCACTTCTAGTCCGAGGCTTTCTCTTCTCGCTCTCACTCACGTAAGCTAGTTGCTAGTTGCTGCTGCAGACACTTATTCTTTTCTTCAGCCTTATCCTCTCCCACGGCTTAAATAGTCTTGTTACCCGGGAACGGGATTGCTGAGTCCTCTGTGGCTCACAGTTACTTCACCACACCAGATGCAGGTCCAGTTGTGAGATATCCAGGGGATGGCACCGAGCTTGACTGGGAGTACGATGAGGAGCGTAGTTGTTACTATGTTCGTTATCCGTATGATCAGTAGCGGAGACTCCTACTAGGATTCGATCCGCCTGTGGTTTATTTATTTCAGTTTGGTATCTTGACATTTGGATTTTGCCCTTAGAGGGTTGTGATATTCTTAATGTATAATGTTTGAGATATGTTATGTAATTGTGTGACGTGGCGAGTGTAAGCCAACTATTTATGTTTACAATCCCCTCTTTTACATGAGATGTGCAAAGATTACCAAACTTGAGATCATTCTAGGATGGACTTATGTCTTTAAGTCGTGCCTCGACACGTAGGAGGTATAACTCCATCCTGGGCATTACAAGTTGGTATTCAGAGCCTTCTCCGACCTAGGATCCCCCACTGTTTGATCGAATCGTTGACGGTCGAGTCTAGGCACACACTAAAAAATATTTTGAGCCCTATATTATATCGGAGAGTAGGATTTCTTTGCTTCTCATCCCCTTTCTCTCTGGTGAGGACTCCTAACGACTACTCTTGTCTCTCCTATCTTCAAAAATTGCACAATTTTTTTTTAGGAATCCCGCGAGTATTCTGGGATTGTTTCGATGTTCTTGTGACGAGGATATTGTTCTCGATGCCTCCTGACATTAGGGGTTGTGGTAGTGTCCCGGGGAGTTGACCTTCGGGGTATTGTCGTCACAAGCATATCGCGGCAGTACTAAATACTTAAGACGGCCAACATCGAAAATCTCTCCTATACGGCCAGTGGCAAGATAACCCCGACATCACCCAGTACTGGGGAGGTAGTTCGGGAGTATTGCCATAGCTTGTTATAGTGGATGCTTTTCGAAGGTCCGAGGTACACAGTTTCCGAGAAAGACTGGTTATGTGTTGAAGGATGGATACACCTGGATGTAGGTTTAGAGTTGATTGCGCGGTGCTTCCCGTGTATCCCCAACACCTGATTGCATAACTGGAATCTTTCGGAAATTTATAGGTGGGTTTATCCAGTAGATCGTAGGCATTCTTCCAACGAATGCAGGTTAGTGAGTTCGGGGTTCTACATTGAGTGAAGTGGTTTATGACCGATGTTACTATCAGGAGTTGCATCTTAAAGTGTCCTTGGCTATGCTGATCCGGGGATTGCAAAACCTTTTCGTAACGCGTTCATATGCTTTCAGCACAAAGATGTTAGAACGAAGCTCCTATCTTGTGTTTGTTCCCTTCCGTACCTTGTTGTTTTCTTGTTTTTTTTTCATTTTGTCCCCTATGTGGCTTCTCGTGAAGATTGATGTTATCATTTAACTGAGAATTTCATTCGTTCCTCTTTTTCGAATGATTTCATTCGTTCTTATTGTTCGAATGATTATTGTGAAGACTTGTTGCAATTCATTCCATTGATTCAGCTTATACCTTCTGTCAATCAATTGCTGATTCGTGGTCATCTATTTCAGGATGGCTCCGAATAAAACTCCCAACGCTAACCCAGAGGTGGAAGAGGTCCCAGATCGTCCTCCTTCCCCACCTCCTCCGCCTGAGGCTTGGAGAGCGATTATGCAGACTACAGCTCAGAACACCCAGTTGTTGATGCAGATGATGCAGCAGATGCAAGCTAATCAAGCTAATCAGGGTGTTCCAGGGAACCAAGGCAACTTCTTCAACCAGCAGCACCATGCTACTCTCAACCAGTTCTTGGCCAATAATCCAAAAGCTTTCAGTTACTGTGTCGACCCTCTTGATGCTGAAGATTGGCTAACCGATATTAAGAAGCATTTTGAGTGCAGTAATGTGAGAGAAGATGATTATGTGAAGTTCGCAGCGTTCCAACTCAAAGATCAAGCAGCTGATTGGTGGCAGCAGTACAAAGACTCCAGGCCAGGTCAAGTGATCTCTTGGGAGAATTTCTGCAAGGATTTTCGCTCGCACCATATTCCAACAAGTGTCATCGAGGGTATGCGTGAGCAATTCCGCAACCTGAAGCAGGGCTCTGTGACAGTCTATCAGTATAATGTCAAGTTCCAAAACCTCGCCCGCTATGCTAAGCAAGACATTCCTGATGCCAAGAGCAAAATCTACCAGTTCCGTGGAGGTCTCAAAGATGAACTTCAGCTTGCTCTCACCTTGTTCGAGCCCGATGAATTCGACAAGTTCTATAACATGGCTTTGAAACAAGAGGCAGCTCAGCTTAAGATGGAGGCTTCTTAGAAGAGAATTCGAGATGCCGTTCACTCTTCCTCATCGTCTCAGATGGTCTCGAAGCATCAGAAATTATGGCTTCCTCCTCCTCCAGTGATTCGAGCTCCATACAACAACTCCAACAACTCCAACAACAAGAACTCTGGTGGACGTGGTTTCTCCCACCCACCCAACCCGAGCATCAAGTTGAAGAATCAGTTTCAGTCTCAAGGCTCAAAGTCAAGTGGTTCGCATTTCCGTCCTCTCTCAGAAGTGACTTGCAACAAATGCACTCAGAAAGGTCACTATGCCAACAGATGTCCGAATCCGAAGCGTCTTCCACCTCCTCCACCTGTGAGTTCAGCTATTGTCAAGCATGATCCAAAGTCTGCATGGGTGAATCTGATGAATGCAGCACAAGCGGAGAATTCTTATGATGTCATTTTGGGTAACCTTCCCGTGAACTCTTTTCCTGCTAAAGTGTTGTTTGATTCGGGTGCTACATGCTCTTTCATGTCATATCCATTTGCATCTAAGCACAACATTGTCACCAGAAGTTTGCCAAGGGAATTGTCAGTTGTTTCTCCAGGCAAACTATTGCATTCAAAGATATTTGCTCCGGATGTTTCTATTCGCATGGGTGATTATCGATTTTTGGCTTCTCCGGTGGTTCTTGGTAATTCTGACATTGACCTCATCCTCGGAATGGACTGGCTTTCTCAGCATGATGCTCACATTGATTGTGCTCAAAAGGAAGTCAAGATGACTCATCCTGATGAAGATGTGATTATCTTTGCCTCCAGGGATAACACTATCAGGCTTTTCTCCCTCAATGATAAGGGCGAAATTAATGCCATATCTCAAATTCCGGTGGTGAACAAATATCAAGATGTCTTTCCTGAAGAACTTCCAGGCATGCCTCCACACCGTCAGGTGGAATTTGTCATTGAACTCGAGCCGGGTACTGAGCCAGCATGCCGGCGTCCGTACAAGCTCTCTCCGGATGAATTGAAGGAATTGAAGAAGCAGTTTGATAAGCAGGAGAGTATGGGTCTCATCAGGCCTAGTACGTCTCCTTGGGGCTGTGGTGTCTTATTTGTCAAGAAGAAAGATGGCACGGAGCGTCTCTGTGTTGATTACAGGCCATTGAACAAGAAGACAATAAAGAATAAGTATCCGCTCCCCAACATCAACGAACTCTTCGAGCAGCTCAAAGGAGCTAAAGTGTTCTCTAAGCTTGACCTCCGAATGGGCTATCACCAAATTCGCATTCGCGAGGAAGACATTCTCAAGACGGCCTTCAGAACGAGCTATGGTTCATACGAGTATACCGTCATGTCCTTCGGTCTCGCCAATGCTCCTCCTACCTTTTCGAGCATGATGCATTACATCTTCAACCCCTATACTGGCGAGTTTGTGCTTGTGTATCTGGATGATATTCTGGTGTTTTCCAAGAATGAAGAAGATCACGAAAAGCACGTACGTCTGGTTCTTGATCGACTCCGAGAGCATAAATTCTATGCCAAGTTCTCCAAGTGCGAGTTTTGGCTCGATAAGGTTTTGTACCTGGGCCATATCATCTCAGCTGACGGTATTGCGGTTAATCCCGAGAAAGTTGAAGCAATTGTCAACTGGGAAGCTCCTCAGAACATCAAGCAGCTCCGCAGTTTTCTGGGTCTTGCCAGCTATTGCAGAAGGTTCGTTGAGAACTTCTCCAAGATTGCCAAGCCTCTTTCCAACTTGCTTCAGAAGAATGTCAAATACTTTTGGTCTCCGGAGTGTGTAGTGGCATTCAAAACTCTCAAAGAAAAGCTCGTCTCTGCTCCAGTTCCGACTCCTCCAGATGAATCCAAGCCCTATGAAGTATTCTGTGATGCTTCTCTTCAAGGTCTTGGTGGTGTGCTTATGCAAGATAAGAGAATTGTGGCTTACACTTCTCGGCAGCTCAAGCCAAGTGAGAAGAACTATACCACACATGATCTCGAGCTAGCAGCTGTGGTACATGCTTTGATTACGTGGAGACATCTGTTGTTGGGCAGAAAGGTCGACATCTTCACTGATCACAAGAGCTTGAAGTACATCTTCACACAGCCGCATCTGAACCTCCGCCAGACTCGTTGGGTTGAAATGATCCAAGAGTATAATCCCAGCATTGAATACACTCCTGGCAAGGCGAATGTGATTGCAGATGCTTTGAGCAGAAAGTCATATTGCAACAGCCTTCTTATCAAGCCGTGCCAGCTGGAGCTTTGTGAAGCATTCAGGAAACTCAACCTCCAAGTTGTTCCGCAGGGTTTTCTTGCAAATCTTCAAATTGCTCCTACCTTGGAAGATCAAGTCCGTGAGGCCCAGCTCAGTGATACCATGGTGAAGAAGGTGAAACATGCTATTGCTAAGGGCATTCCGAAATACAAGTGCTTCCGTGTTGATGAGAGAGATACCTTGTTCTTCGAGGACAGACTCGTTGTTCCCAAAGGTGATCTCAGGAAGCTCATAATGGAAGAAGCTCATGATTCTCTCCTTTCCATTCATCCTGGCAGTTCCAAGATGTATCAAGACCTCAAGCAGTCTTACTGGTGGACACGCATGAAAAGGGAGATTGCCCAATTCGTGAATGAATGTGATGTTTGCGGAGGAGTGAAAGCAGAACATCAACGTCCAGCCGGTCTTCTCCAACCTCTTCCTATTCCCGAGTGGAAGTTCGCCCACATTGAAATGGACTTCGTCACTGGCTTTCCTAAATCCAAGCGAGGAAATGATGCTATCTTTGTGGTGATTGACAAGCTTACCAAAGTCGCTCACTTCCTGCCAGTCACAGAATCAATCAATGCAGCTCAATTGGCAGAGCTGTACACTTCCAGAATTGTGTCCTTACATGGCATTCCTCAAGTGATATCCTCAGACCGTGGAAGCTTGTTCACATCAAGGTTCTGGGACTCCTTTCAGTCCGCCATGGGCACTAAGATCAGGTTCAGCACTGCTTTTCACCCTCAGACTAGTGGTCAAGTCGAGCGTGTGAATCAGATTCTAGAAGACATGCTCAGAGCATGTGTCATCTCCTTTGGCATGAAATGGGAAGACTGCCTTCCATTTGCCGAGTTCTCTTACAACAACAGCTTTCAAGCAAGTGCAGGCAAAGCTCCGTTTGAAATCCTCTATGGCAGAAAGTGGCGTACACCTCTCAACTGGTCTGAAACAGGCGAACGTCAACTTCTTGGCAATGACTTGATCTCAGAAGCCGAAGAAATGTGCAAAGTCATACGTGAGAATCTCAAGGCCGCTCAGTCGCGCCAGAAGAGCTACTATGACGGCAAGCATCGTGATTTGGCCTTCAACATCGGTGATCATGTCTATCTCCGTGTGTCTCCAATGAAAGGTACCCAAAGATTCGGTATCAAAGGAAAGCTTGCTCCTAGGTACGTCGGGCCTTTCAAGATTCTTGGCAAAAGAGGCGATCTGGCCTATCAACTTGAGCTCCCCTCAAACTTCGCTAATGTTCATGATGTGTTCCATGTGTCTCAACTTCGCAAATGCTACAAGGCACCTGAGCGCATGATTCCGTTTGAAGAGATTGATCTTCAACAAGACCTGTCTTACCGAGAGCATCCCGTTGCAATTCTCGAAGAAACCGAACGCAAGACCCGCAACAAGTCCATCAAATTTCTGAAAGTCAAGTGGTCACATCACACCGACCGAGAGGCTACCTGGGAACGAGAAGATCATCTTCGTTCCGAGTACCCTTCCTTTTTCCAGTCCTAGATCTCGGGACGAGATCTTTTTGTAGTAGAGGAGAGTTTGTAATGCCCCGGATGTAATACTTTCCCTTTTGGGTATATAAGATATCTCCGGCTTCATCTATTTCCTTTCCGGGTTCTTTGTCTTTCGGGTTTTCGTCGTTTTGTTGTGTGAGTGTGTGGCATTCATTCATATCATGTAGACATGTGCATCGCATTGCATTTGTGTTGTCGGTTGCATCCGGTTCTGCGTGTTTCTTCCCGTTGTCCGTTTCGCGCTCCGGAGCTCCCTCACGTGTCCGTGACGTCCCGTAGGCCTACTTCGGTGTTTGGGCGTGTAACGTTACCGGTGTGCCGCGAGGTTGTTGTGTGTGTTGTTGTTTTGTTGTGTGCAACCCGCCTCTCAAATCTCGTCGCGTTTGGACTCCGTTGGCTATCCCATCAGTTATTCATGTGGGTCCAAAGTGCCTTCGCTTTGTGGCCCGAAACACCCCCTCAGCAGCCCACTACCATCTTCTAGGCCCATCCTGAATCCCCCCGCGATCGGATCCGTCGGATCGCGATCGGAGGGCTCCTAACACCCCTAAATCCCCCCTAACCCTAAAAATCTGCTATATAATAGACCCTAGTCTATTTTTGGAATCCCTAACCTCTAGCCTCTTCTTTCCCTTTTTTTCTCTCCTCATCATTTCTATCAGATCCACTGCCTGGGGATCATGCCCTTCGAACCAGCCGGCGGGAGGAGCTCGAGGCAGCTTCCCCGCCGACAGCCGCCGCGTTTTTCGCTGGATCGGGAAGTCCCTCGATCGGGGGATCAGATCCCGATCGGTTCCTTCGCTCGGTCAACGCTCTGACCTCCCTCCCTCGGTCCCTCCACTGACCGCTCGCCTCGAGCCCAGCCGCCCGAAGGCGCTGGACCACATCGCCTTCCCAGGCGCGCCCGCACCGGCCCACTCCCCTCCGAGGCCTCCCGTCGCCAGCTCCCAGCCGAGCCGGGCCTCCGCCTCCTCCCGCGCTAGCTCGCCTGCCAGGCCGACGCAGGTGGGCCGCCGCCTCCAGGGCCATCCAGGCCTCCCCGCAGGCCACCTCTTCGGGAGCCGCCGCAGCCACCGATCGACCGGGCCGCGGCCTTCCTGGGCCGCCAGGTCGCCTCCCTCCGGGCCGCGCCCTTCCACCGCTTCCTCCAGGCCGCTCTCCCTCCAGCCGGATCGGGCCGAATCCGCTCGGGCTGTGTTCCTTTTTTTTCAGATCTATGTTGGAGGTAGTCTCTTTTCGGGTAAGTCTCTGTTAAATTGATCTGTGATGCATTATTAGAACTGCTCTAACTTTTTGTGTGTTGCTCCGATTCGCGCAAATAGCATGCCCAGGCGTTCGTGGGATCGTGCACTACGTTTTATCTTTTGGTGTCATGCATGTTAGAGATCATCTAGGTGCTTGTTTTGCTGTTGCAAGAGTGCATCGTGATATAAACTGCTGCTATGTGATGCTTTTATGCTATCTTTGCCATGTGATATCTTTTAGCTCGTTTGTCCGAATGATGCAAATGACATGTCCACGTGTTGGTCCTGCCATGCTCTACATGTTTTATGTGATAGATTGCATGATAGATTTATTCTTGTCATGTTTATCATCGTTGCAAAGTGCCATGTGGCTGTGATGTTGTTTCACTTGTTATGAAATGCCATCTTGTTGAGCTCATTGCTATCGTTGTGTTTATCTCCATGAAGCATGCTTGTGTGTTTCGGAATCACCATCATGTGTACTTTGATGAGGTGCTTACCACTTGCCATGTTTAGTTTAGAGGTGACTTAAACTTGCTCTTTTAGATGCCATGATGAAATTGCTGTTTTAGGACTTAGTGGTTTTTCACTAAGTCTGAAATCTGTAACGTTCCGATGCCATGTTTGCTTGCTGCTCTAGGACAAACCATGATAGTTTTGGAGTGGATCTTGATTGTTCCTTGTAGTATATATTGTTTTCTTTCCATTATTGTTCTCACATGTTTATTTAAGTGGCTGTAGCATGTTTATCTTTTGCTCCAAAGTTTCAATAAAAATTCTGCTGTCAGAATTTTATTGTCAAGTTCAATATGTCCAAGTTCATTGCTATTGAACCGTGACTCCTTTGGGGGTGCACCTTTGGACTTAGTTGCTGTAGTATATGTCTAGTTTGTGTTCATGTCCTTTGCCATGTTGTTTGAGTGCTGTAACTTAATTATTTTGTGCTCCGAAGTTGCTATGTTGCTGTAATTTTCAGCTTTCGCTCATTTCTTGTTTCGGGCATAACTTTTAGCCCGTAACTCCGATTTCAGCGAATCTTATATGAAACTTGATTGATTTTTTGTGTAGATTCATAATATCAGATTGTTGTCATGTTTTGAGGTGTTTTGCTTGAGTGCTATTTTCCGTGCTCCGTGTGCATCCTTAGTGCATCCATCATGCATCCATCATTTTCGAGTGCGCATTGCATCTTGTTGATTTGTGCTTGGTGTGATTGTTTTGTTTAGAGCCGGAAGCTGAGACCGAGTACGAGTACGAGCCCGAGGTTTCCAACGAGGTTGAGCACGAGGACCCTTCTTACGATCCGAACGACTTCACTTCAGGCATGATGACCAAACCCCGATAACATTACTATCTTTGCCTATTGCTAGTAGTTCCGCTCTATAGTTTTGCCTCGATGTCCATGATCTTCTTGTCAGCCTCCTACTTGTAACCATTGCCCTGTTTAACGAACCTACCTATGCAAACCATTGCTTGCCAAGTACGCTTCGCTCAGCCCTTCTTATAGCATTGCTAGTTGCAGGTGAAGATCGAAGATGCTTGCTTCATGTTGAAGTTTGGTTGGGTTATATCACACTATATAAATGCTTAAAATGAAATCATCTATATATTGTCAAGGGTGGAAGGCTAAGCCTTTTGCTTGGTGATTTGTTCCACCCATGCCGTTAGGAACCGTATAAACCGGTGTTATGTTCCTTGATTATGCGTTCCTAACACGGTTGGGGTGTATGGGACCCCCTCGATAAACCGCTAAGTGCTAAGTCTTTTCCAGCAAGTCCCAACATTGGTACTATTTGCCTAATAACTAATTAAACTTGCATAGGGAGTTATAAACCCTTTTTTCTTAATTCAACAACCCGGGCCAGTGCTCCACATGAGTGTTGGTCCAAACTGGGGGTTACGCGGGGCCACCTCGTGGGAACTCAAGGTCTGGTAAAAACCTATGGGATCGCCCATCCGGACGTGGCCTGAGACGAGATACGCGCGGCTACTATCAGGGTGTCGGCACGCCGGGAGGATTTGCTGGATTAGCCTTACCTTAGTTCGGAGTATCTTGAGCACGGGATTCCGAGAATACTCGGGTCTTCCCACTTTGGAGTTGCGACTCCGCGGATCGTGGGCTTGTAATGGGTCAAGTTGGAACACCCCTGCAGGGTTTGAACTTTCGAAAGCCGTGCCCGCCGTTATGTGGCAGATGGGAGCTTGTTAATATCCGGTTGTAGATAACTTGACACAATATTTCCAATACACTACCAGCGTGTGTTCCGTGACCGTCAATTTCCGAATAGGGATTCGGGAGTTGAACACAGAGGGGTTATGTTTGTTGAGCTTGTAGCTAGGATCACTTCGTGATCACTTCTAGTCCGAGGCTTTCTCTTCTCGCTCTCACTCACGTAAGCTAGTTGCTAGTTGCTGCTGCAGACACTTATTCTTTTCTTCAGCCTTATCCTCTCCCACGGCTTAAATAGTCTTGTTACCCGGGAACGGGATTGCTGAGTCCTCTGTGGCTCACAGTTACTTCACCACACCAGATGCAGGTCCAGTTGTGAGCTATCCAGGGGATGGCACCGAGCTTGACTGGGAGTACGACGAGGAGCGTAGTCGTTACTATGTTCGTTATCCGGATGATCAGTAGTGGAGACTCCTACTAGGATTCGATCCGCCTGTGGTTTATTTATTTCAGTTTGGTATCTTGACATTTGGATTTTGCCCTTAGAGGGTTGTGATATTCTTAATGTATGATGTTTGAGACATGTTATGTAATTGTGTGACGTGGCGAGTGTAAGCCAACTATTTATGTTTACAATCCCCTCTTTTACATGAGATGTGCAAAGATTACCAAACTTGAGATCATTCTAGGATGGACTTATCCCTTTAAGTCGTGCCTCGACACATAGGAGGTATAACTCCATCCTGGGCATTACAGTAGGAGATTTCGTGGCCCGCGCGGTGGAGCTTGAGGGTCCTACGCGGCGGGTCGCCTGCTAGCTTTTGCTCCCAGTGGCCATGGCGGGTGCCGCTCTTCTCCTCAGATCTGGTGTCCGCCGAAAAGTGTGGATGCGGGCCCTGAGGGCCGATCCCGTCCCCTGCTGGGGGGAGGGGACAGCGAGATCTGGTGCGGGCGGCGCCGTCGCTCATGTTGGCGAGATCGTCGGCGTCGATAGCGGCGGCCGTCGGCGGCAGGGATCCTCAGGATCTGGGGACGCAGCTCCCCGGTATGGTTCCGCCGACGGAGCCTGCTGGGCCGGCTCCTATGTTGGGCCTGAGGGACTGGCCCTGCTTACCCTCGTCTGGGCCTGGGGACCCAGGGAGTATGGTACATGCCCCGGCCAGGGTGGAGACGCAGGGGCGCGCTCCAGCGGGTGGACCGGGCCTTTCTGGCCCGCGGCCTGCCAGCCCATCCGGAGAGCGGCCTGGCACAGGTGCTGCGGTGGAGGCGTAGCGTGCTCTCGCGAGTGGATCGGACCTGTTTGGCCCGCGCTCTGCCAGCCCATCTGGGGAGTGGCCTGGCCCATGCGCAGTGGGGGAGGCGTAGCCGACCACTCCTCTATATAAGTGGCTGTGGTTGCCCAAGGGAGCCCTAGATCTCGCGCTAGGGTTTCCTGCCTCTCCCTCTCAAGTGCGGCGCTTCGGGCATCGAGCCCGTCGTCTTCTCCGATCCATTCCCCTCCTCCTCTCACCAGCTCGTTCGCGACAGTGGTCCACATGGGATCCCATAGGGTGGAGAAGCCCCCCATGTCCCCTCCTCTCTCCGCGGTGGAGCGCCTGCGGGAGCATGACCTTCAGGCAAAGGCGCTTGCCAAGAAGGCGGCTCATCAGGCGGACGAGGGGGGATGGGGGCCGCCGCCACCTTGGTGGCTCGAGGAGCAAGAAAGGAAGAAGCAAGAAGTGCGCGAGCGCAAGCGGAAGAAGAAGGAGGAGTACATGCAGCGGGGTTTGGAGCAGAAGAAGGAGCTCAAGCGGAAGGAATCCCTTCTCCCCCCTAGTGGTGAGCGGATTGGGGATCCCCTCGCCAAGAAGCATGAGCAGCATGGGGGAAGCTCAACGCAGCCGGCTGGGACCGCTGGCTGCCGGCGTCGAAGGGCTCGGCGGACGCCCCAATCCCCGTCGAGGAATCCGATGGGCCGGAGTGCTTCAAGTGCGGCAGGGTGGGCCACTACCAGAACACCTGCCAGTTCAAGCCGCTCTGTGTCGTCTGTCACAAGGAGGGGCATGTGTCTGCACACTGCCCCACGCGCGGTCGCCCGCTGCTGATGCAGATCATGGGAAATGCGATCCCAGGCGAGGGGTTCTTCTGCCTCCCGTTCGTGGAGACGGAGGGGGCGGAGGTACGTGCCACTGTCGTTCCGGACGCGGCGGTCATCTCGGCGTCTCCGGGAGTGCTGTTAATCCCCATCTTGGAGGCGGAGCTGCCCCACCTCTTCGAGGGGGAGTGGGACTGGCAAGTGAAGGCGGTGGAGGAGAATGCATTCTCCGTCGTCTTCCCCAACAAGGCGATGCTGCGCATGGTGACCCGCAGTGGCAAGCTTTTCCTTTCCCTCAACAACATCATGGCGGACATCAAGGAATCTCTCCTCGAGGAGCCTAAGGCGGAGCTTATGCCGGATATTTGGGTCAAGCTGTGGGGTCTTCCTTCAAAACATCGCCGCGTTGATCATCTCATGGCGGGGACCGTGATGATTGGCCGCTCCATTGAGGTGGACAAGGCGTCGCTTGATGGCCTGGGCCCGGTGCGGATGCGCTTTGCATGCCGTGCTCCGGCCAAGCTGCGTGGATATGTGTAAATCTGGTTCAATAGTGAAGGCTTCACGATCCGGATGGAGGCCGAGTCGGGCGGTGGGCAGGTTGCGGCACCTCCTCCCCCTCAACCAGCTACTTTTGACAAGGGCCCGGACGGCGCGGACAAGCTAGGTCTCAAGGACAAAGATGGTGAAGTGGCGGCTCCAAAGGGTGGGGCTACCACTGAGCAATTGGAATGGCAGGTGGTGGTCGGGACCAATGACATCGGCCTCAACCAATACGGCTCCAACCTCTCTCTCGGCCTTGTCATCGACAAGGGAGTCACTGCCTCTTGCGATTCGGAAGGGCGCTCGATGCTGATCTCTTCGACGGCTGTGGAGAAGGGTGGGGCTCGTATGGTGGTGATGGGCTCCCCCCGCCGGTGCTGGGCCAAGGCGGTGGCGGGAAGAAGAAGACGGCGGGCCGCAAGCCTCCACCTCCTCCTGCTGCCATGCCGAGCTCCCCTCGGTTCGTGCGGACACGCCGGCCCCGTCTCGCCAGGTGGTGATGGCGCTGGCCTCCCTAGGGGGGCCAACCTGTGGCCCTGGGTCGGCCCCTCTCCCTCCCCTATTGGACGCGCTTCGCGCCGAGGCAAACAAGGCGGGGCCTATTGCCATGGCCAAGCACTCAAAGGCGGTGGTGGCATCGCCGGCGTCGTTGGAGCGGACCAGCTCGCGTCTGAAGGGCACCAAAGGAAACCTCCCGGCCCTGCAACATGCTCAACTCCTGGTGGCCCAGAAGAATATGGAGATTGAAGGTAACCCTCCTCCCCGCTTTACGATTCTCGATGATTATTCTGATGTGCATTTGGGGGGCATTTAAGAGGATAGTGGCGTTGATATGTCCGAGGTAGATGATGCTCGCGAGCTCCTTTCTCTCATTCGTTCGAAGGAAATTGCGCAAGCCGCACTCGCCCATGCGGCGGCGGCTCGTGCGCGGCAAGATGCTGAGGAAGCAGGGGCTTCCCAGCATGACCCTTTTCGGCCCGACTCGGCGGACACTACAGGAGGGGCTGTGTCGTCCCCCCAGCCCATGGGAAAGTTAAGACACGGCGCGTGGCCAAAGCGGTTACCACTCCCGGTATCCTCCTATGTAATAGAATTATTTGATATGGTTCATCTTTTGGAATATTCGTGGTTTCGGCCACGCTGGGAGGCGGACCCAGCTGAAAGAGTTTATGAGAGCGGAAGCAATAGATGTGGTTGGTTTGCAGGAAACAATCAAGGCAGATTTTACTCGTAGAGATTTGCTTGCTGTTGACCCGCTTGAACGCTTCTCATGGCAATGGGTGCCTGCGGAGGGTCATTCCGGAGGCTTACTGCTGGGCGTTAGCCTTGACTGCTGCGAAGTGGTGGCATGGGATGCTGGCAGGTTCTTCTTGTCGGATCACGTGCGCCATCGCGCGTCTCTATGCGAGTGGGAGGTCATAGTGGTCTACGGGCCAACCGACCACTCGCGCTCCCAAGAATTCCTGATGGAACTTCAGCACAAAGTGACCACGTTGCGTGCGAGCAATAGGCCAACACTTGTGGGGGGGCGATTTCAATCTTATTCGCTCGGGAGCGGATAAGAACAACGAAATCATCAACTGGACAAGGGTGTCTCTGTTTAACAACACGAGCGCGTCTATGGCACTTAGGGAAGTGGCTCTTGGAGGTGCGTGTTATACATGGACCAACAAACAGCTCACGCCGGTGCGATCTGTGCTGGATAGGGTGTTCATGTCGGCTGAGTGGGAAATGCTCTTCCCTTTATGCGCTTTGCATGCCGAAACCAGGATAGGGTCGGACCACACACCCTTAATCCTATCTCAGGGGAGGGCAGGCTCAAACGCAGCCCTCGTTTCTTCTTTGAAACTGCATGGTTCGAGTGCCAAGATTTTGACCAAATCTTCTTATCCAAGTGGGAGCAGAGTGTGTCCCGGATCAGCCACTCGCGCGGGCCGATGGAGTTTTGGATTGCTGCAGGGGCAGCAATGCGCGCGGCCCTAAAATGCTGGGGGCCAACCAGGGTCGTGAAGATAAGCTGCTCCGAGTACAGCTGACAGCGGAACTCGCTTGCATGGACTCGATCGCTGACACACAAGGCTTTTCGGAGCAGGACTGGGCTCGGCGTTATGAGGTGGAAGCCCAGGTTGAGTCTCTCCTCAGGGCAGAGGAGGAGTACCGGCGTAGACGCGGTGGTCTATAGTGGACGCTCAAGGGTGATGCGAACACTAAATACTTCCAGGCCTACGCTAACGGGCGTCGTCGGAAGTGTGCCATTCTTAGGCTGCAATCCGAGCAGGGGCTTCTATTGCGCAAACAGGACATTGTGCGTCATATATATGACTTCTACATCCAACTGATGGGCTCTAGGGAGGAGTCTCGAGGTAGGCTTCGGGTAGATGTGTGGAACCCCGTGTTGCGGGTCTCGGACGAAGAGAACGAGGGTCTAGGGCTGGCCTTTCTCCCCGAGGAAATTGATGCAGCGGCCCTAGGGATGAAATCTGACACTGCGCCAGGCCCAGATGGGTGGCCAGTGGCAATGTTCAAGCGCTTTTGGCGAGTCCTTAAGGGGCCAATTTTCGATGTTTGCAATGGCTTTATGCGCGGTAGTGTAGATATCTCTCGCCTTAATTTTGGGGTCCTCTCCCAGATCCCCAAAGTGCCGGGTGCTGACAGCATCCGTCTCTTTTGCCCCATTGCAGTTATTAATGTTCCGTTTAAAATTTGTTCAAAGGCATGCTCTACTCGCTTGACTCCTATTGCTCATCGTATTATTAGTAGAAACCAGGCGGCCTTTATTCATGGTCGTAACATTCTGGAAGGACCGCTAGTCCTTCAGGTGGTTGTGCACTCACTTAAAACAGCGCGACAAATGGCTATCCTTTTGAAACTAGACATTGAGAAGGCCTATGATAGAGTGAACTGGGAGTTCCTCCGTCAAATCCTACGGGATAGAGGCTTCTCAGCGGTTTGGGTCCACCGCTTGATGCAACTGGTCTCGGGGGGGGGGG
>LR738712.1:439064958-439108662 GCA_902687465.1 Secale cereale | reverse complement strand
GGGGGGGGGGGGCAAACTGCGATTGCCGTCAATGGAGAAGTAGGGAACTTCTTCCGCAACAAACGAGGGCTGCGTCCAGGGGACCCGGCCTCGCTGTTGCTGTTTAACTTTGTGGTAGATGCTCTCGGAGCCATGCTAGACAAAGCTCGCACCGCTGGCCATCTCAAGGGACTGGTGGAGCATCTGATCCCAGGGGGATTTCACACCTACAATACACAGATGGCACGCTGCTGTTGTTTGAACCAGACCAGCATAGTATTGCAACGGTCAAGGCTATCCTCCTTTGCTTTGAACTTATGTCAGGTCTCAAAATCAACTTCCACAAATGCGAAGTTATTTCCATAGGGATGGATGCGGCCGAAAGCCTCAGAGTAGCCAATTTGCTAAATTGCAAACTTGGAAAACTACCTTTTATGTACTTAGGCCTCCCTATTGCCGAGAACAAATGCTCGATCTCCGATTGGGAACCTCTGTGTACAAAGGTGGCGGGCAGGGTCTGCCCGTCGAGGGGTCGATTCATGTCTTCAGGGGCAAGACTGATTCTAACTAATTCTAGTTTATTGTCTCTACCAATGTTTTCTATGGGCCTCCTTATGTTGGCGGATGCAGTACACACCAAGATGGACACTCCGCGGTCTCGTTTCTTTTGGGAGGGAGCGGGCCCGAAACGAAAATATCACATGGTGAAATGGCAGGCAGTGTGTAGACCTAAGGCCCAGGGGGACCTCGGGATCATCAACTCTAAATTGATGAACATTGCACTCATGTGTAAATGGATCTGGAAGTTGTCCCAAGGGGGGGATGGCCTTTGGATGGAACTGCTACGGGCAAAATATTTCCCTAATTGTAATTTTTTTAGGCTTTACCTCGAGGCTCCCCTTTCTGGAACTCTATCCAAGCCCTCAAACCGTTCTTTGCCAGGGGTGCAAAGTTCTTGGTTAATAATGGCCGATTGACTCGGTTTTGGCATGATTTGTGGATCGGCCAACACGCCCTTTGGTAAGTGTTTAGCCAACTCTATGCCATCACGGTGGAACCGAATCAACTTTTTTCCTCCGCCCTAAGCACCTCTCCTCCCGCCATCATCTTTAGGCGGGAGCTTTCAGACCCTGAATTGGCGGACTGGGATCGTCTGCGGGCTCTGATTTTAGAGGTCATTTTAACTACTGCCGAGGACACGGTGTCTTGGACCCTCTCGGCTTCTGCAAATACACAGTCAAATCTTTGTATCGGACGCTTACTCGAGGGGCTGGGCCCTCGGCGGTCGCGGGTCTTTGGAAGGCTCGGATCCCTCTCAAAGTTAAAGTCTTCCTCTGGCAGCTTTGCCAAGATCGTCTCCCCACTTCAATTAACATCGCCAAGCGTAACGGTCCGGCCTCAGGGCCATGCGCGCTATGTACGGCTCCGGAAGACGCCGACCACGTTTTTTTCCGCTGCCCTTTGGCGCGTTTCGCCTGGAGCGCGGTTCGCGAAGCCGCAGGCGTGGATTGAGATCCATGCTCTCGTGCCGCGCTAGTTAACTTGTTGTCTGTGGTTCAGGGACCGGCGCGTCGTGTCATGTGGGCATGCGCGTCGGCCATTTTGTGGGCTCTGTGGCAGACTCGCAACAAGTTTACTATTGAGGGTGTTTTCCCCTCCCACCCGGCTGATATTCTCTTCAAATGTATCGTGTTCTTGCAGCTGTGGGCACCGCTGGGAAGACTCCAGGACTCTCATCTTCATCGTCAAGCTCTAGCGCGTCTTCGAGCGGTTTACGCGTCTTCCCACGCACCGCCACCCACCTCCGAAGCTCCATAGGGTTGGAAGCTGTCTTTTGGTCATGTTTATCCCGATCCTGCGCGCTCGTTTCTTGGCTGTGTAGCCATGTAATGCACTTAAGCTCCCGACGATCCTTTTGGTATAGTGCTTTGGCACCAAAACTTATTTATGTTTCAAGGTCTCGATGATCTGTTTTATACGCTGCCTGTGTGGGCTTCATTAATTTAAAGCCGGACGTCTCTGACGTCTATGTTCTAAAAAAGCTTGTCGGCCGAGACACCCGAATACGTACACATAGTGCACATATACCAAGTCAAGTCAAACGTGGTCACGTGCATGCAAAAACTCCTTTTTTTAACGTGCATGCATAAGCTATGTGCTGAATACGTGGGAATTTGTCATGCTTGCATGCGCCATGATAATAAAATTTGCCTTTGTATTATTACTTGCCTTTCCTCGTATAGCCTGCATCAAAAATCATTTAAAAAATATTTTATGCAATAGTGCACAAAAACTCGTCGAAAAAATGTGCCCTCTTCGAGTTAAGCTTGAGTGCGAAGCAAATCGAGCTTGACTCGACGAAAAATTATCTCTCTTTTCTTGGCGCATGATTCATATGCAGCCTGAAGAACCGGTTCAGAGTTCACACCTCCGTGAGATGATTGATTACTAATGACATGTCTTAGTGTAGGTATGTCCATCCACAACTGTGTTCTTAGGTAGCTGCTTGGATCGTATAACAAGCATGATGCCAGTCAGCGAGGCAACCCTGTCTCGTCTTCATTCGATGGTGAAATAACATGCCTTGTCCTGAAAACGAAAAGAAAATTTTATCAATCTCGCCGCTAGCGTCTAGCTACTACGGTGCCAACCGACTTGATTGGAGGGTTTCACGGATTCACACTAGCCGCACTCGCACGTTGCACTGCTCCCATGATCTCATTGGGTTGATTTAGGCGAGGCATCGGTAGACCGTCGATAGCTCCCCTTCATTGAGTCAATCGCCACACCAGTCATGGTGTGACAATTCTGGGGGTACGCCGGGACACCGTCGGACTTGTGAATGATTGAGGGGTTGATGTTGCCCCCATGCTTCATTGTTGTTGAAGACGAGGCCACGGAGATACGTCAGTTGCCAGCTTCATGAGCGCAGGTGTTGACGATGACAGGAAGCGCTTCCCCATGGCTCCAAAGATGTTGGAGGAGCATAACTAGAAATAGCAACTCAACAACTTAAATAGCTTTGGTTTAAGTGTATGAAGACGCCGTGTTTCGGGATGCTTCCGAGAGGCAACAAAAATTCATACTCTAGCCCATCATCACACTGAGGGCCCCCGCAGCTCAACATGCCCCCTGCACACGCCCCATGAGCCCAGAGACTTGGGTGTGATAAGTTTAGGGTAAATGGTTTTGGGACAATAGCTTGGCGATTTTTCTTCATGCAAATTGAGGGGTGGTGAACAGCTACCTCCCACCTTCCTTCCAGTGGGTCCCTTACTGCTTGGGAACACTTGATTGGTTCTTGGACTGTTGGGATTTTCTTTCTTGAAATTGCTTCTTGGACTTTCGGAATTTCATCTTATTGCTCACGCGGATGATTGATTGGCCGCGGACTACACGGAGTTGTCTTGACTTTTGGCTCGAACTTCTTGGGGACTCTTCTTCCAGGATTCTTCAGGAACCACCTTTGTTAACTTGGAAGGGAACTGTTCACCTCTATGGACTAGGAAAAAACCTTAGCACTTTATCTGGGGCTTCTGGTGGCGCACACCAGGGTTTCCATGTGACTATGCACCAAACCAACTTGTGTTGGGTCTGGCAGCCCTCCATGATCTTTTCCTATAGTCTTCCCTGGAGTGCGAGCCTCTGTGAACACGAGGCATGTAGGGAAACATTAAGAGCACGGGGTCTCAATACTGAGAAGTGCCCAAGTAATCATGTCTGCTGCCTCCGGAAGCATACACCTGGTACGTGTCGGGCATTGTGGGTGTAGGAGCCGCTCCACCTGCAACTTGACACATTGTGCCACCCTCCAACAAGTCCTAGGGTAGCCAAACTTCAATCAACAGCTTAGTGTGATAGGGGAAAGCTGTTTTTTTGTTGGACTTAGTTCGTAAAAAAATTAGGGAAAACTAGATATATCCACGAAATGCTAAGGAGAATGCATCATGGATCCGAAAGCCCACATAAAAAGTTTCCCCAATGAAAATCCAAAAGAGGCAAAAATTTAAGAAAAATATTTTTTTAGGAACCTTCTGTTGATTGGGGTCATAGGTCACACTCCCTGGGAATCGACGACTTGGTATGCTCCCCCGTCGTAGACTTGCTCGATGACGTATGGCCCTTACCAATTTTACTCGAACTTGCCCTTCGTCTTATGCGTCATGACGATGGGCCGCCTGAGCCCGAGGACCAACTCGCCTTTTCGGAAGACGCGTTGCTTGACGAGATTGTCGTAAGCTCTCACCATATTCTAGCGATAAAGCTCTAGGTTCTGTAGGGCATGAAGTCGCCCCACTTCAAGGGCATCGAGCTCCTGGAACCACAGTTGTACCTGTTCGTCTTGAGTGATTTCATTGTGGATAGCCACCCTCAAAGAGGGTAGTTGGACCTCTAGTGGTAGGACCGCCTCACTCTTGTAAACTAGAGAAAATAGAGTCGCCTGTGTTGGGGTACGGACCGTGATGCGGTACACCCATAAGGACTCAAAGAGGCATGGAGTTCTCTCGAGTGTCTTGTCAAGACTCTTATTCAAGGCTTCAATTGTTTCGTTGGCTTGGTGTGAATGGTGGGGGTGTGGTGATGAAGTGAAGGGGAGAGCCGTACGTCCATCGCTCTGGCCATGCTTAGCCATATCCCTCCGTCTTGTCAATTGTCCAATGATGAAGTGGGCGGCCTTTGCCTTGTCGATGCCTAGCCTGGTGGTGTCTGCCTTGTCGGTGTCGGACTGGATGACTTGCCTTCTCCTTGTCGGTGCCTGGCTAGATATGGGTTGCTTCATCGGAAAAAGACATGTCGATGGAGTATAGCTTTGCCTCGTCGGAGCTTGGACGATGTTGGGGAAGTGCGTTGATGTAGGAGTTGGAGTAGACTTGAGTGTCACCGCATGACAACGGTGCTTAAAGATGACGACAATACTAGCTCGATGATGTAGACCTTGGGGCGTCGCACTTACGAGGACAATGTTCGCTAGGGGTACAAGGTTGGTGTAGAAGAATGGTGGCGTGCTGGTGCAGTCTATGTCCTCGCCAGGCAATAAGTCAAGCAGATGGCGACGTCGCGTGGACATCCATTGGCATCGATGTAGCCGACACCCTCGCCATATGAAGTGTTGACGAAGATTGCGGTGCCGTGTTGATGCAGTCGGTGTCCCCGCCGGGTGTGAAGTCGATGAAGATGGTGATGACATGTTGATGTAGCAGCCTTCCACGTTGAGCCAAAGGTTGATGATGATGACTCCAACATGGTCACGGGTGATGTAGATGGCGTCGGGCCTCACATTGGCATCCCCTCCGACGTTATCGGTGACATGGAGTTAGCGCCGAGCTACTCGCTGGCAGCCTTCCCACTGTCATTGTGGAAGCATGCATGGAAGAAGACGCTGCCAACGAGTTCTCCGGCAGGCGTCTGTCCATGTCGTGGTGCGTTAATGGGGTGTAGCCGGTGGTGCGTCGTCCACGGCTGCCTTGGATACAAGTGCATAAAGTTCTAGGGCCTCTTCTCTAGCTTCACTTTGACGCAACTTACATTGGCGGCGTGGTGTCACTGCCTCCAACTGAGTGTGTGTGATGTGTGCGTCGTCCACCGGGGCGCGCCGTGCATCATCGCTCGCCAAAGTGAGAGATGAAGAGAGTGGTAAACATACATTAAATATGAGGGTGTCCCATTGAAGAAGACGGACGCCATGATTTTGTTCTTCTCAGTGTAGAGGTGGATGGTGTTGGAGCCTTGGATGCTGGCTTCCTCCTACCAGCGTGTGCGGGTGTTTCACTTGACGTTGGATGCCTTTGCTACTTCTGTATATCATATGCATTGGTGTAGGATGTCGGTGTAGATGAGAGAAGGCACGGGCCACTTCCGGATGCTAGTGTTGATGCAGGTAGAAAGAAAAACACCGCTGGGTCATTTTCTGATGTCTGTATGTCGCCGCCGCGGTACGTGTAGGGAGTCGCGACCGCCGGCGCGTTATCTGGAGCCGTCCATTCCGCCTACTCATGTACCCGTAGCAGGGTGTTCCTCGGCGCGGTACTCGTGGCCTCCAAGTTTTGTGTGTCGATGTGGTGTCGGTGGAAGAAGGAACCACCGGCCTCTTGTCCGACATGCGTCCGGCGTGGTCGCCCACGGCTCCGCGGCAGCTGTTGTGTCGTCCGCGACATAGGTTGGTGTGTTTAATTGATGTAATGTGTGGGCACCCGTAGAAGGAGGCACCACCGTCTTGTTCTGCAACGCACGTCACGCGTCAGCGTCCATGGCTTTGCAGCTTCCGTTACATCATCTGTGGTTTCTGTGCTGACTTCGAGTACGCTCGGTGCAGGACCCTCCTCGGCGTGACATCCATTGGTGCGTGTGTCGCTGCCTTCAACTGTGGGCGCATCCTCCATCGGAGCATAATCTTTGTTGATGTAGCGTGCGGCAACCTATATGCAAGAAGGCTTCGCCGGCCTCGTTGGTGGACGCCCTTCATCGTCGGATGCCGGTGTGTCATCTGTGACCATCCCGGCTATGAGTGCACCCAGCGTGTGGTTCTCCTCGCATTTCTTCATCATGCGGGGCGTACTATGTTTTGCGGCTCCCCTCCGTCCATCTTATTGGTTCCAATATCGGCGTCTAGACTCTAGAGGGCTGACATGGGTACTCTCTTGCCAACATGGGTAGCATGTGTGTCTGCTGGAATTTCTTCATGAGCTTGTGTACGCACGCATGGCCACACATGGACCAGTGTTTCACCCATGTTCATCGGTAGGCCATCTACAAAAATAGAAAACAACACGACCATACCTTAACGTGCATGGCATGTTCTTCTGCACGCCATGTGCCCGAAATCCAGCACGCAAGACGTGTAGGCAAGGACATCGGTGCCAGCACGACGCTGTGGGTGAACTCGTCTGCGGCCTCACATGTCTCCTTTGGCCTGCTCCCTCCTAGCGCACGCGCGCCCGAGGTCAAGGCGTGCCGTCTCCGATGAGTGAGATCTACACGGCGCCGTCTCTGATGGGATCTACACGCTGCCGCCTCCGTGAGTGCTCCGTCACCTCCTCGGCCTTTTTTCCTCCGCTCGGCGCATTGTCCGTAGACTCCACCGACGTGTGTTCTTACCACCACCGTACATGTCATATGGGTTGATGTAGCATGTTCGAGTAGATTGGAGGATGCACCATTAGCTGGTTCTCCAGCGTGCGTCAGGCATCGCTACATTTTCTAGTGTTGTCCGCAGTCGTCATGGGAGCGCGCACCCAGTGGTACGCCCGGGCCTCTTCCGCAACTCCCCCAATTGCCGTTATTGGTGCATCTTTAAGCTTGGATGTAGTTCGCACCACCACCAGCGTGGCGCTGCTGTGAGCTAGCTTCTGTTGGGTATGCCCTCCTCTACGCAACCGTCACATGCATCGGGCAATGTCTCCTCCTGGCTGGGTTGCCTTCCTTCAGTGAGTCTCCGCCAGATACGAGTCGATCCCATGTAGACGAACTTCCTCTGGATGCATGCCCTTCTAGAAGAAACAAGATAAAACAGGGGAAAAATACATTGTTATGCCTTTTGCAGCATGGCGTTGCCACCGACAGAGTGTCCCTTGAGCCAGGCATAGTACCGCCTTCTTGTGGACCGTGTGACGCCACCACCTTGGGTGCCCGTCCCTAGGTTAGCAACTTCTCCATGTGCCCCACAGACGCTGCCATCGTAGGTTGTCTCACATTGCACGACTGTCGGGGATGGAGATAGGGCACGAGTGCTGCCGAGGCATCTCCTTGGTGCACACATCTCTTGTGCCCCTTCTAGTGAAGCACTTATGGCATCGAGCATGCCCCCCGCTCCATAGATCTGTCTTCACAGATAGACGTCACCTCCTTGCCCTAGGAGCATTGAACTGCCCCTAGACAATAGCAACATCTCATGCACATGAATTTGGCCTCCAATGCTCGGCGATGATGAGGCAAATTAAAACTGCACCCATGGGTTGGCACCATCTCATATTGTTGGAGAAGATCTTGATGAAAAAAATCGACGACCACAGCGAAGCAAATATGGGAGGAGAACCACGTCCCGCGGGGCATGCCAATTTGTTTGACCCGATAAAAATCATATATGCACTCTAGAAGAAGAGAATGGGGGAGTATGGATTTCTCTCATGCGCCGGGGAAAAGTAAAAAAAGCGGGCGTGCAAGTGTACCATAGTACACAAAGAAAAGGGGTACGGGAAACAAGTATTTCATTTAGCTCTTTGGATGAACAAAATTACAAGATCCCATAAAAATGGTTGTGCTCTATGGCCTACTAGCGGGGCCTGCCTGACTATGGCGATGTGCAGTATGCTGGTTCCCGGGGCCTCGAAAAGCTCCCGGTTAATTACTCTTGCGGGTTGCTCTATGAGATACCCCCAATTAAGCCGTGTGGTCGTCTTTGTCGTCTTCGCTTCACGTTCTTCATGCATGATGATGATGGTGTGTGTGTGGTGTGGGCGGCGGCAATGCCCGTGTCCTCGTCGGTACACGTGTGGCTCAAAACATGGCTTTGTGCTGGCTGTGTTCGCCCTCGCCATCGCGCCTCGTCGGTCTTGACAGCGTTGATGTAGTCAGTGTTGAGGTTGCATGGGTCCTGCTCTGCTCGGACTTCTTGACGATGTAGCGGCTACGTCGGGGTACACAAGGGGTTTGCCTCGCGGGAGTATTCTTAAGGAGACCGGTGTCAGTGTAAAACCAATGCACGCTAATGTTCGCATTGCCGGTGTGGTTGGCACCTCGTCTCGGCAGGTCGCTGAATTTACGGCAGTCCGCTAAGACAAAAGCACCACCTCACGGGGCCATCGGGAGTTAGTGTTGGTGATGTCACGTCGCCTCCTCAACACCACGCCTCGTCCAGATGGGCTCCGTGTCGCAAATAGCACCATGTAGTGGTAAAAGTTGGTGAAGCCATGTCATTGCGTAGCGCCATATTCTTCGCATCATGGGCTTCATGTTGTCGGCAACACCGTGGGCGTGTGTCATCTTCATGGTTCCGGGTCGCGGGCTCCATCTTGACGAGGTAGACATTGGTGATGACATCCCACGAGCTCCACGCCTCCGTCCTCTGTGGCACCAGCTTGATGATGTTGATGATGGATGTCATACAGGCGAGCTCCATGTCCTCTTCGTCCTCTGCGGCAAGTGGTGGCATCCTCGCAAGCTCCGCGCCTCCGTGGTCCAGCTTGATGATGTTGACGTTGGTGGCATCCTCCTTGCGAGCTCCACCCCATGATCTTACGCGGTACCGGGTTGATGATGTTGGCGATGGGGGTCATCTTGGCGAGCTCCGCGCCGCCATCCACCACGGCACGGCGGCAGCATCCATGCGAGCTCCACGCCTCCTCCTCCATGGCACTAGCTTGGTGATGTTGGCGATGGGCGTCTTGGCGAGCTCCACGCCGCTATCCACCGCGGCGGCATCGTTTCGAGCCTCCACACCTTTGTCCTCCACGGCGTCGGCTTGAAGAAGAAGACGACTGGTGTTGTCCAAGCAAGCTTCGTCTCACCATCCTCCGCGGAACGCGTCGGCATCCCTGCTAGCTGCTTGCCTCCAAGCTCCAGCTTGACGAAGTAGACGTCGGCATCCCCAACTGGTTGCCACGCCTTCGTCCTCAATGACAACTTCTTGAAGAAGAAGACGACGGGCGTTGTCCTAGCGAGCGCCGTCTCACCATCCTCCACGGAACATGGTGGCATCCCTGCGAGCTCCACGCCTCTGGGCTCCAGCTAGACGAAGTTGACGTCGGCTGAATCTCCAACGGGCGCCACACCTCCGTCCTCCGGCTCTAACATAACGAAGTAAACGTTGGCATGATGATGTAGAGGGTAATGACATTGTCTCCATGGGCAGCTACCACGAAGGAATCCAGCGGGTTGCACGCCGGCAGCACCACCGATACATCGTCGTCTTCAATGTTTTGGTGAAGTGAGGAAGTAGAATCATCTTCTTGATGCGATTTGTTGCCTGCCTCCGTGAAACCTGCGAACAAAAGAAATTTCTACATACCAGGTGGCATGCTAGCTGTTGCACGTGCTTGTGATTGCATGCTTGCAGATATCTTCCACGTCCATATCTCCCGAGTGCACAGCTGTCATCTCGACAGCGTACTCGCACTACTAGGAAAAGGCATGCTAGTGGCGCATCACTTTTGCCTACTAATGGCGCACTAGTGGTGCGCCACTAGCACCACGCCATTAGATTTTTTTACTAATGGCGCATTCCTGGTGCGCCATTAGTATCTGGTGCACTAATGGCGCACCAGGCAGTGCGCCATTAGTATGTCCCTCTGTGCGCCATTAGTATGCCTCCCAGGGGGTCATATGTACCCATGTTCTTTGGCATAGTAATGATGCATTGATCGGTGATGCGCCATTAGTTTCATCTGGACAGTGCGCCATTAGTATCTTGAGTGGTGCGCCACTAGTATGAATATTTGGGGTTTTTTTCTTTTCTGATATTTTCACAGGATACAAAATATATTATTGTACAAAATTTAGACAACACCAGATTCATCGAATACAATAAAAGGTTAGTCTCCGAATACAATTCATCATATTAGTCTCCGAATACAATTCATCATATTGGTCTCCGAATACAATTCATCATATTAGTCTCCAAATTCAAAACACCGAACAAAGATAGAACATTATATTACAAGTCTCGAGAATGCGAGTAGCGAGTTTGTCTTCACATTACAAGTCGCTATCGATCATCTAAACTACCATCACATAGAAGAGAGCTGCGGTCATCACGATGAGCATCATCGCGATGAAACTCGTCTTCATCCGGTTCCTCCAATGCTCCCTCCTCTCTCCCGCTAGATAGCGCGCGTATCTAGATTCCGCCTCCGCCCTAGTGGTGTACCCTTTGTAACTGTTACCACTGAAACGGTGAACATGTCTCCGACACTCCTCCCAGTCGTCGTAGACTCCGGGAACCTTACCCTTGTACACGACATACGACGGCATCGCTAAGCACTAGCCAAACGAAACGTTAGTACCAATTCACAGACAATACATAAGCAATATATAAGTATGCAACAAAAAGATCGGAAGAGAAAAGCAAGACATTAATAGCATCGATTATATCTCAGTTGAACGACTGTCCAAACCAAAGAGACATACAAGTTCATTAAAGTTTAAATACAACATGAGCCAATCGATGTTTCAGAACTAGACATAGCATCACTACTTTCGACTCGACTCAAGGGACCGGAGAGTGGATGAAGCCGCCGTCTATCGTGGGAGTCATGAAATCGCGGGTGTTGTCAGCTTGCATTTGTAGCATTATGTCTATGTCACTGTTGGACGGTTGATTTCTGAGTTAGAAATGCCCCGAGGTACGAAGGACATCTTGATGGATGATTTCCGCAAACTCTGACTGGATGCGAAAGAATTTTTGTCTGATGTCCGCGTCCTGGATTGCCGACAAGCTCGCGGCCCAATCTTTGATTTTATCTGGTAGCAGAAGGTGATGATGGCCCCGTACGATCGCCCGCATGTGATGGATGGCGTAGTAGGCACCCTTCTGACTGCCAGGCGGCTGCTTGACGCAACAGAACGTCGTATTGTGAGCGAACACATGCTTGCCGTACTTACGAACTGTCCTGGTGAAGGTGCCTCCAAATTTGGCATAGCCGGAGAGAACATCATCAAGAACCTTCTTGACATTTGTGTAGTCTACCTTCGACTGACGGTCCGAGTCGAAATACGTAGCCATGGAATATTTCGGGCTTAGGAGGATGAGTCTGCAATGTGTGTCACTGCACAAAACACGAAATGTTAAAAGAAAAACGATCGAAATCTAAGAAATCATATGTTACGGGGCGGTTGAGGGGACGAATTACTCGGGAAAGTAAGGCACGAGGAAGTTATCCTTATCTCGGTTTGCCAGAATGACGCCTTCGAGGTAAGAACTCGCGACTTGCCGGTCCCCAGCGCTGCCCAAGATCTTGGCATGCATGTAGAAGGGGTCGACTATCACGATGTCCGGGGTCTTGTCTCTAATGATCCGCATCTCCATACTCAGCGAAAATAGCCGAACGAAGATGTAGTGCAGCGGATGAAGGTTAAACATAGCGAAGATGTCATCAAACCGCAGGACGATCGTACCCCCGATGGGGTTATCCACAAAGCCCTTGCCCTCTGGCACATTGGCCGCGAAAACCGGGTGTGCCACATCCCCCTCTCTAAGATGCCGCTTCTCAAAAGAAAGAACACTGTCATGCAGACTCCGCATAGCACCGGTTGCAGCATTGAGCTTATTAGTCGGTAGCATCGGCCTACCCGCCAAATGCACCCTCCTCATTATATCCTTAGGTGAAGGTGGCCCATCCTGAGCACGGATCGTACTCGGTGCTGGCTGTCTCGCACCCTTGTTACTCTTTCTTTTCCGTGCCTTCTTCTTTTCCTGTAATGGGACCGAGTTCTGCTCACAGACCGCCTTCTTGAGTGTGTTGGGGCTGATAATATTTCGCAACTCGGGTATCTAAGGCTCAATGAAGACGGCAGCTGGAGGCATCTCCTGAGAACTGAAAGCCAGACGACGCCTGTTGCAACTTGGTTTCTCTGCGGTACCAGCTAGATCGCGATCGTCTGTTGTAGGGTTGGGTTCTTGAGAAGGAGGCCCCATGAATTTGCCATCGTACCCATGATCGGCAAAGTTCTAATCGACGTTGGGAAATGTACCGTTGTCGTTGTCGTCGTCGTCCGGATCCTGTGCCATATGCATGTTCGGATCCTGTGCCATAGGGATGTCCGGCAGCGTTGTGGCGGTCTTGCCATGCCTTGGCGTGGCAAGACTGGCGGTGTTGTCTTTGGGGTGGTGTCCCCCGCCCCCAAACGAATCTGGCTCTTTGCCAAAGCAGGGGCCAGCTTAAGCAGGCGCTGAGGGTCATCACATCATCTTCGTCGGCCCCAGCGGGTCGAATCGGAGGTAACAACTCGTCGCAGCCTGGCAGCACCCGAACCAGTTGAACCCTATACACGGTGGGTGGCATCGGATTACCGTGGAACATGGGGTTGCCCGGTTGAACGATTCTGCCCTTGGCGACATCGACCAACTCGTCGTTCACGAAGTGTAGCAGTTTGCACGGAACATCGGTGGCGCCCTGCGAAAACATGTAGGGCGTCAGGGATGCCCAGTCAAAGGCAAGGAGATGAAGTCCTCGACCGAGAGGCTTAATTAGTTACCGTGATGATGGCGTGGAGCTCGGCTAATGTCGAGGCACCGCCAACGGCGGGCGTGCAATTGACAGAGGGGCCGCTAGCTGCAGAGGTGCCGGCCGGCGTACACCTGGGTGCATTAAGGTCCAATGCCCATGCCGGCGTCGGAGACACCAATGCCGCCTCCGCCGGAGACACCAATGGCCCCGCCTGTGTGTTCTGCGAGTTGCTGGCCGTGAAGCTGGGAATCGGGGGCGGCCCCTGTTGGCCGCCCGCAATCCACGTCGTCAGCCCCTGAATCAAGGTAGGCATAATGCCGGTGAGCATCGATCCCATTTGTTGTTGCACTTGCTCTTGGATAATCTCCAGAATCCGCGCCACTTGTGCCTTGAGTTCTTGAACCTCGCGCTCCTGGCTTTCCGAGCTGGTCTTTTTCTCCTTTCGTGCACCAGCATTATAGTATGACGACCATTTTGTGGACAAGCCTTTGCCGGCCACACGACCAGCTGACGACGGCTTACTGAGCTTATCTTTTTTCTTTCATTACATTCAACGCCCTATTTAGAGTGGTGTCCCAAGGGGTGCTCTGAGTCGACGCTGCGCTAATGCTTTCAGTCGCCTGCGGAAGGAATGTGAACCATTTAGGAATTTGGCTTCATTAATTAGAATGCAACTATATGGAGCTAATTACGCGGGGGTGTATTCCCTACCAGAACAAGCTCAAGGGCCCTTGTCTTCGGATCCGTAGTGAGCTCCTTTGTTACTGGGTCCTCCTTGTACCGGGCCCTGACAAAGTTCATGGTCTGCTTGTCACCGTATTTATCAAAGAGGGGCGGTAGGCCTTGCTCCGCACGCTCCGCCTCCTCCTTGTCCCATATAGGCTCCGCCACTCTGTAACCGCCAGGACCGAGTGTGTGTTCCCCTAAGTTCAACTGCCGCATTTCTTTCCCCCACTGACTTGATTCGGAGGTTGCGGTGCTCTCGCACTTTATCTTGAACTCCTTGTAGTCATCTTCGGTGATCGAAGTATTTTTCTCCTTGATCTTCTCATAACTAAAACCTTTGTCAATCATTCTCTTCAACGTGCTTTAATTTCCAAGTAGACAGGGCCGTGCTCATCCTCGTGAGGGCGGCATTGTTCACTTTATTCCCTGTGAGGCTTGTGTTTTCAAATTCAGCGGGGAACTTGTATCGTTCGTGCAGCTTCGTGAAGAGGAGGCTGCGCAAATTCTCTAGGTCCTTATGTTAGGTTCTCGGTGTTGATCGAGACGGTGCTCCGGAGAATGCACCCGAGCTGAACCGAGTACCCCTTCACTATTTGTTTGGGCGCCATTGGATTCCCGTCGGAGTCCACTTCAGTAAATTCCTCCTTGACGGTGCGGAGCACGGTCGGGCGCCGGTCCTTCCGTTGCCTCTTCGGTTGGCTGCCATCTGTGCGTGCGCCGCCATCATCAGTTGTGGAATCCTCGGCGGCACCATCAGTGGTGTCATCCCCGACGGCACCATCAGTGGGGTCATCCTCGGCGGCACCATCAGTGGTGTCAGGATCGGTGTCTTTTGCGGCGTCCTCATAGAATTGAGGTTGTTCCTCCATCTCCTGGGACAGCTCCCAGAATGCCTTGCCACTCGAACCGCCAGCCTCATCGTTGTGGGCCATGTTTCTCTCTAAATAGGAAAAAAGTTTGGTCAAAATGTTGGTTATTGTCAAGGAACAAGATCATGATCTCATCATTTAGGGGTTGTCGACACCGAGGCATCCTAAAAGCTAAGCTTTTATCATTTAGGGTTTTTCGACGCTGAGGCACCCTAAAAGCCTAAGCTTTCATCATTTCGGTTTTTATTGACACCGAGGCACCCTAAAAGCCAAGGTTTTATAATTTATGGTTTGTCGACACCGAGGCATCCTAAAAGCTAAGCTGGGAAGGAGAATTCTAAGTTGGGCCTATTCACTTGTCTCTATTGCCGCCTATGGTTTAATGCAGCAAGAATAAAGGGGCAGTTGATCCTACTTAATTAAGTACTAAGATACCCCGGCCCATGCATTAGTCACAAGTACCCCATATGTCCTATTTTTAGCAAATTCATGCTAAAATTCACGGAAAATTTCAGCATGACCTTTTGCAGAAAATAGGACATATGGAGTACCCGAATTTGCCGGAACAGAAGTTAATCGACATTCCAGCAAACTCAAGGGCCTCTCGGGGTACCTGCAAAATCATCACGACACGATGGTCAGAGACAACTAGGAGGATGTAGTACAATACAAATCTTCAGGAGAAAACTAGGATATAAGTGGCAAAAAATCTTTTAGATGCAAGTACAACTGTACAAGTGTGAAACTTATACAGAGTTGCTCCAGCCTTGCCATCTTAGCAAGTACTATATATGGTTGTGCTTTCACCTCCTCCAGTGCAAAAAAACATTTCTGAGTTATACATTTATGATAGAAGAAATGCACTGTGAGCAAATCTGCAATAAATAAATGCATAGAGAGCTAAATATCATTTTCAGGTGATACACTCTTTCAGACAGTTGCACAAGACTGCTAAAAAAATGCACAGAGAGCTAAATATCTTAGCAAGTTTTTTTGTATTCTTTTCAATCAGGATAATATATTTGGAAATGTGCTAAACTGTAACTGTCACAAAGAAACTTGACAAGATTTTAACAAGCAAATATGTTAATATACAAAACTCATAGACGATCATTAACACCTTGAACAACAGTTTTTTCTTTCTTGTCATGTTTAGTTGCAACCCGATGACACTGTGTCAAACTAAAGTTCTTTTTTTAGATGCAACTAAAGATTAATTGATCATCTAATAAAACAAAACAAAACCCAGCGCATTGACAATTATGACTGTTCTTTTTTTTATTGACCAAAATCTTCTTCATATAAGCAACCACATTTTAAATCATGTAATGCAGAGTTGCACACACAATTAGTACCATTTTCTTTCTAGAACTCCATAAATGAACTAGTGATATATGATGAACACGCAGAACACAATTTCAGACAAAAAAACTTGCCATGTTTGTTATTTCTAGCAAGCTTCTATAAATAGCTGATGTACACCCACAAAGTTTGACCTCACATTTTCAAGAAACAAGCACAAGGTCCCTTTGTACATCCAGTCAGGGTCTAATGATGTTCTTCTGAAACCCAAAAGAAAAGAAATTGTGTTCTTAATGAGATGATTTGTCCATGTTTCCAACATAACCACTTATAGTTTACATGATCAGACAATACATCTAGTATACCAAGACGAACACGTGGCCAAAATAGCATTTCTTTTTGGAGCATGTGTCTTTTTTAACAGAGTGAACAGTTAGCAGAAAATATTTGTAACTTGGAGAATTGTATAGAATCCTTGGGAACACCATATTTATGTTTAAAAAGAATCCTTGCGAACAGTTAGCAGTTCTTCCATTTTTACTATGCAAAATGAACCCACAGTTTTAGGCTTTTAACACCAAGACAGCACAAGTCCACATCAAAATACCTCCAGAAGACCACGATATAACTCGACGCAAGTTTCTTCATGAGAAAAAGCTATATGTGACAGTAGACCATCGATAAATACAATTTACATTAAAACTTGATCACTGCATCAGTTTTTTTTTAAATGGAAGAACTATATGATGCAGAACTATATGCATGAAAAAGGGTAGAACAAGTTACTTTCAAGGTTTCTCGTGGAGAGTCTCTCTTCCATTACCAATTTTCCTTTTGCCAGTTTTCTCTTATTGTAAAGATGGACCAGCACCAACTCCTATTTAAAATGGCTAAAATACCCTTAAATCCAAGTTGCACAGTTGGTTGCAACTACAGTTGAACTGAACCAAATGGAGTTAGGTGAGCTCTAGTATCTTTAAAAACTTGGAAAACCAGTTTCTTTTAGTGGTAGTGTGTTGTGCACAAACATCCTAAAACAGTGCGAATGCTGAATGATTACCGTTTCTAGAATTGTTATTTCTTGACCTGTACCGTTTCTAGGATTTGTCGCTTCTACAAGCGACATAGTTGGTTATGTTTTGTATACAAGTTACAGTGAGTTAAGTGCACACAAGGCCTTCCAACTTCATGAATCCAATTATCAAATGCGGCCACTACCTCAAAAGGTGGGGACCATTGAGAAACATTATCTAAGGACATTTTGTTATGAATGTTTACTCATGACTTAGCTAGGCTTTTTTTTCTTTCAACGTGTACACATCATCCTTCATACAAATAAGAAAAATAGCGAGTTAATTTTTGGGAATAAAACCCTCAAGATCAGCTCTGACTTTGAGATGGCTCACAGTCAAGCTTTGTAAAGTTAGTCCCAACAATTTGATCAGGCCTTATTTATCACTTGGGATGCGCATTAATAGCCCAAATAAGGCTCCACTTCTACTATACATAAATCCATTAATAGCCAAAATACGCCAAGGTAAGAACTATATGATGCAGAACTATATGAAGAACCATATGATTCGAGAAACCTTGAAAAAACTGCAGCAGAGGTAGGGGGTTGGGGCGGTGGCTTACCTTGGCGGAGCGGCGGAGGAGCGAGGCGGGGTGGAGAGGATAAGGCTGCGGCTTCGGGGGGAGCCGCCGACGAGGTAGGGCTTGGGGGAGGCCTCTTCCTCCTTCCTTGATGGGGCGGCGGCCACTTCCTCCTTCCTCCTTCCTTGATGGGGCGACAGCCTCTTCCTCCTTCCTTGATGGGGCGGCGGCCTCTTCCTTGATGGGCCGATGGCGGCGCTCGAGGGGGAGGCGGGGCTCGGGGGAAGGAGGGGCTCGAGGGGAGGCGGCGCTCGAGGGCGGGGCAGGGGAGGATGGGGAGAGGGGATGGAGTCCGGCGAGGGTCGGGGCGGTGGCGTCGGGGCAGCATGCGGCGGTCGGGGCAGCGCGAGGGAAAGGGCGAAAGGGGATCTGGCGAGCGAGGGCCAGGGAAAGAGGCCAAAGGAGAGAAGTGTATGGATGTGGGCAGAATACTAATGGCGCACCTCCCCCTGGTGCACCATAAGTACATCTATTCTAATGGCGCATCACCCCCGTGGTGCGCCATTAGTATTTTTTATTTCTGTTCGAGTCCACAGGTTATCTTCCACCAAACCCCATCTACATCAAACCCCATCTAGTAGCCCGACTGGTCAGCATGCAGCGCACACACCAGGAGGTCCTGGGTTCGATTCACAGGCTCCCCAATTTTTGTTTTTTTGCATTTTTTTTTCTTTGCACATATCTTTTTATCCATGCATCCAAATATAACATGTCACATATGCTAGATGCTGAGAATTTCATGTAGAAAAATAATATGCAGTTTGTTGCCATATGAACAACATTTAAAATGTTGTTTGATATTTATTTGTGTTTTAATATGTTCAAACTTGTTTAAATCATAACTAAATATCCGTAGCTCCAAATTTGACAAACTTTATATGCTCTTGGGAGTAACATATAACCAAGCACAACTAGTCTTTTTTGGATTTTTACCTGCATTCATTTGTGAATTGGTAAAACATTTATGAATATGAAAAAATATCGTCAAATTTGAAAAAATATTCATGAATTCAAAAAGTGCCCATGAAAAAAATATTTATGAATATGTCGAAATACAATCGAGAAATGAAGGCTACAATTTAACTATAATCAATCTTAGCTAGCTATCTGTTCACAATCTTCTTGCCCTTCTTTTTCGCAAATGGAGTTCTTCTCATGAACGGACGTCCTTTAGGTAGGGTGGTCCTGCTTCTTCTTGTGGTGTATGGCACTTCATCGTCGTCGTCATGTTCCATCTTCGGGTCGCCGTACTTGTCGAAGTCTTGCTCATTGGCGACTCCATCCATTCCGATGATCTTCCTTTTGCCTCTCCTCGCGACAACACGACTGGGCTTTGACGAGTCGGTAATGAAGAAGCATTGGTCCACTTGGGAAGCTAGTACCCATGGCTCATTTTTCGCGGTGACGTTTGCGCCCGCGGTCTTGGATTTGGCTTCGGGTATAACCATGGTGGTGAAATACCGGTCTTCTTTTAGGACGCTCTTGGCCCATCTGACACGGAACATCGGGACCTTCTCTCCAGCGTAGCTCAGCTCCCAGATCTCTTCGATCCTTCCATAGTATCTGTCCTTGTCGTTACCGGTGTAGAATTCCATCGTTACCCCGGAGTTATGATAACCATCGCTCTTCATGTCCTTGTCCCCGGTATAGAACGTGTACCCGTTGATATCGCACGCCTCATAGGTCATCAGGTTGTGCTCGGCGCCTTGTGACAAGGCGAATATGAGATTTTCTTCTGTGGAAGAATCCTCATGTAAAGGGTATGACAGAAGGTTCTCCTTGAACCAACGCGTGAAACATGAGTTGTGCTCTTTGATTATATCTCCGTTCGTCCTCTGTTGGCCTCGGTCATTGTATGTCTTCTCAATAAAGGTTTTGTGCTCTACCACCCAAGGACCGACCACGTCTATGTGTTGTAGCGTGACTAGGTTTGCTCTTTCAAAGTCGGCGAGTCGACCCTCGAAGACGACATGCATTTCGCGGCGACCCTCGCGGTGACCCCATCCAGCGAGACTGCCGAGGTGCCTGTTGAGGGGCAGACAAACGAGGTTCTCGATGCCTAGATAATTCGTGCAGTAGGAGATGCACTCTTCGGTCAAAAAGCCCCTAGCTATGCTTCCCTCTAGACGTGACATGTTGCGAACGTATCCTTTGATGACACCATTCATCCTTTCGAATGGCATCATGCTGTGCAGGAACGTCGACCCGAGTTGGATGATATCATCCACGATATGGACCAGCAGATGCACCATAACGTCGAAGAATGCGGGCGGGAAGTACATCTCAAGCTCGCATAGTATCACCACGATCTCTTCCTGTAGCCTTGTGATTTGCCTCACGCCAACCGACTTTCGAGAGATGATGTCGAAAATTTTGCATATGCCAAATAGCGTTTCACGGACGTGCGCGTCCATGATCCCACGGATTGCAACTAGAAGTATCTGCGTGATCAGCATGTGACAGTCGTGAGACTTCATCGCGCTGAACTTCTGCTTCGCTGGGTCTAGATATCTGCTAATCTTCCCCGCTTAACTGTAAGGACGTTTTACCCCTACGAGGCAGGTGAAAAACTGCTCGATCTCCTCCTCACTTAGAGTGAAGCACGCGGGAGGGTAGTCATTTCCGGTCTTCTTGGCCTTTTTGCCTTTGCGACGACTTTTCGTGTCCTGCTTCGCGTCATCATCATCATCATTAGCTTGAAGCTCCTGCCCGATGCCCATTGATTTCAAGTCTGCCCTTGCTTTCGGCCCATCTTTGGTCCTCTCTGGCATGTTGAGGAGGGTACCAAGCAGACTCTCGCACACGTTCTTCGTGATATGCATGACATCAAGGCTGTGAGGCACACGGTGGATCTTCCAGTACGGCAAGTCCCAGAAAACAGACCTCGTTTTCCATACCTTCAGTAGCGGCTCTGGCGCCTTTCGCTTCTTTCCCGGCTCTGGCGCCTGTTGCTTCTTTCCCGGGAGTGGGCAATCTTTCCAATTTTTCAACAGCTCGTCTATTTCCTCGCCGCTCCTAGTACGCGGGCGTCTTCGTGGTTCAGTTTCACCATCGAACAGATCCTTGTGTTTCCTCCACGGGTCATCTTCGCGAAGCAACCTTCGATGTCCCATGAACACGGTTTTCGAAGACCCGAGATCTCTATCTAGCTAGCGATACGTTGTGTCATCCGTGCACCTGACGCATCTAGAAAATCCGTGGACCACCTGCCCCGTGACATATCCGTAACCGAGATAGTCGTGCACCGTCGTAAGCAGTGCGGCTCTCATAGAGAAATATTCTTTCTCTGCGGCGTCCCACGTATTTTCTGGCGTTTTCCACAGCGTGTCTAGCTCCTCTTTCAGCGGCCCCAGATACAGATTGATGTCGTGCCCCGATTGTTTCGACCCTTCAATTAGCATACTCATGTGAATGTACTTCCTCTTCATTCACAACCAGGGGGAAGGTTGTACATCCACACAAACACAGGCCAGGTGCTATGTGTGCTTCTCTGGCTGCCACACGGATTGGCTCCATCGGTGCTCACACCCAGCACGATGTTCCTTGGATCGTTCCCAAATTCTAGGTCTTCGAAGTTCAACGCTTGCCACTGGCTCACATCCTTAGGGTGACTCAGCATCTTGTCTTTTTTATTTATCCCCAGATTATTTCCGTCATCTTCTCGCTTCTTCTCCTCCCTATACGCATGCCAACGTAGGAGCTTTGCTACCTTAGGGTCCGCGAAATACCGCTACAGACGAGGAGTGATCGGAAAGCACCACACCACTTTTCGAGGAGCTTTCTTCCGCTTCTTGTATGGAGTGACGCCGCACACCGGACATATGGTAGACTCCGCGTGCTCGTCCCGATAAATGATGCAATTGTTCATGCACACATGGTATTTCATGTGTGGTAAATCCAGAGGACACACGATTTTCTTCGCCTCCTCGAAACTGGTCGGGCACTTGTTCCCCTTGGGAAGACGTTCGTGCCAGAATGACATGATTTCGTCGAAGCATGCGTCGGTCATTTTGTGTTTTACCTTCATCTCCAGAGCCATGAGCGTTACTTTCAGGCGTGAATCCTCGGGCCTGCATCCTTCATACAATGGAGTAACCGCGTCTATCTCCAGTTGATACAACTTGGCTTTCTCTCGGACGGCAGCTCTTGCGTTATCCGTCTGCTTGAGAAGGAGCTCTTGAATATGAGGGTCCTACACCCAGCCTCCATGGTCGTCTGCTCCGGCATCTTCATCTAGATCATGATCATGCCCTTCGTCTTGATGTTCCTCATCATCATGTCCGACATCTTCTACATGATTACTGTGTATAGCATCACCGTAGTGATCATGTCCTAGAGATTCTTCGTCTTCTTGCCCGCCCTCGCCGCGGTGGTTGTCTTGCTGCCCTTACTCATTTCTTGCCCGGCCATGGATGACTTCATAGTCATCTTCATCACCTTGCCACCGATAGCCATCCATGAAACCATGCAAGAGCAGGTGGTCCCGCACCTGCCCGGAATCCGGGTCCGCAATAAGGCTATTCAGCTTGCATCTTCGACACAGACATCTTATCTCCGCCTCGTTCTTTTGAAGCATCTCGGCCTTCGCGGAGCTACCTATTCACGATGCCTACGGTCATCGTGCGGAGCACGGTCGCCTGCGGGGTAGAGGAAAACGATATATTAGAACCAAGAAAAAATTTGGCATGACTTTCCCTAAAAATAGGACCAAAAAGAATGCATAGTGCCAAAATTCTCGCCGAAACGGAAATTAATCAACATTTCAGCAAAATATTGGCAACTGTCGCATTTCAAATACCGGTACCTGCAAACACAAACATATATGCAACACCACAAACATACATAGATCTAGCTAGGCCATAAAAAGTGCATGTGCACGGTTGTTGGAGCTCGAGGGAGAAAAAATGATCTACAACATAAAGATAGCTTTCCCCCCTTTCTTACCTATCAAAAAAGGTAATTTAACCACTTAATTTGATGAATCTATGATGCAAATGAGGTGAGGAGAAGGAGGCAGCCGACACAAGCTTGGAGGAGGAGGTGGAGAGAATGAAGTCGGGAAAGTGAGTGTGTAGGTGTGGCTGTCCAAAATATCTAGCTGGTCCCACTTTACTAATGGCGCACCACTCATCAATGCGCCATTATTAACCAGTGTTCCTAACGGCGCATTGATGAGTGATGCGCCATTAGTAGTTTTGCAAAAAAAAAAAAATACTGGCGCACTGAGTTGGAGGTGCGCCATTACTAGTTAAACTAGTAATGGCGTACGGTGCCACCGTGCGCCATTAGTATGTCTATAAAAATAAAAGAAAAAGAAGTTGTTACTAATGGTGCACCAAATGTCTGATGCGCCATTAGTATCTAAACACTAATGACGCACCAACACATGGTGCGCCATTAGAATATACTAATGGCGCACCACATGTCTGGTGCGCCATTAGTGGCCATATCATCTATAGCCCTTTTCCTAGTAGTGTCGGCACCATGGCACGTCATTGTACGCTGACGCTGCCTTGCTTGGCTTTCTGCCGCTGCCACCGCTGGCGCGTCTCCTTCTCCTCACGTGCCTTCGGTCTTTTCCTGGCCCCCCTCTCTCTCCTTTCGGTCCATGGTCTCATGTATTTATACTAGTGAATGGGGCGCGCCCATGGCGCGCCGCCTGAAGGATGACTGGGCGGTGCCAGGTAGGACAATGCCCATCCATCAGCCTTTTTTAACACCTTTACCATCGAGAGCACATTGATTAAAAAAAGACCTCTGCGTATTTCACCTGATCAGTACTACAAATTCTATCTCTCTACAAGAACACTATAGTGACGCTGCAAGATTGTCGCACTGTGCCGGCACAAAGGCCAGCATGTCCTGTCGAGGTCATAGACGACTTGTGTGTTCTGCTGCTAGTCGTTGCAGATGACAGTCTGGTCCCGGCCATCATGTCTAGCACCAGGCACATGACCTGCATGCCGTGGTTCTCGAACATGTAGTACCAGCAAGGTAGCTCCCAATCGCTGCCGTCCAGGTGGAGCATCAGCGACGGTACCAGCACGGGCGTGGCACACCGCCCCCGCCACTTTGAGAACGGTGTCATCGCTGCCAGTGCAAGGCAGAGGTCCAGCTCAGTTCAACAGATAGTAGGATGTACCTCATTTTTGACAGCTGAGGAGGCTAGGAGCTAAAGTGTTACCTGCGTTACATGCCTACTCATAAATTTGAAACCAGCTTGGTTAAAACCTCATATAACTTTCAGAATAAAACATGGCGAAGCAGAGTTCTGATAAAAAAAGCATGCAATGAACAAGGATTTTTGATAAATAAAATCAGGAGGCCATGTTATGCTCCAATAAGATATACTGCAGTAGTCAGCTCTATCATAAAATTGATTATATAATAGATGATGCATTGTTCAGGCATGTTCAGGAGATAAGCTTAAGATTTAAAACTGAAAATACACTAAAACAACTACCATATACATCCTCATAAGTAAAATAAGCACAAAATGAGAAAGTTATATTTTCCAACATATTGCTTCTAGGTCTGTAGCACACTATACATTAAACTAAACATGCCCCTAAGCAATTTCAGATCATCTTTCGAACTACAAAGTTCATCTAGAATTGTGATAACACATAGCAATGAATAATCCATCTATGCGAAAACACCCAGAGTCTATTCAAGAAGACCGCCTCAACAGTGCAGATATATCAAGCATATCAGTCTAAATTTTAAGCACTAACAAATTCAGTTTTTTGCTACTCCCTAGAAACGGCAAAGCGATTTGCAGTCTCATACCTCTCGCCTGAGGTGGTCGCCGACGCCTCCTTCATCCCCAAGATCCTCCTTCGGTGCTCCACACGCTTCATGATCTGAAAACAACACGTGTTCCACAGCATGGAGGAAACACCAAATCAAGCGGTTAGCAATTCATTACTACCATATAGGCATCGAATCCGATCCGATAGGCGCAACGAAAGATTCAAAGCCCACTCACTGTGTCGTCGTCGTCCAGGAAGACATCCTGAGCCGGCTCTGGCTTCCTGAAGAAACTCCCGAAGAAACAGATCATCGTCACATGGACCAAAAACGAGACGAAGATTTTACCTAGATCGGGCGCGACCAGTCACCACTACACCGCCGCGACCTCGAGCTCGTAGTTCGACTCCACCTTCAACCTTCTGACAATCTGCAAAAAGCAAAACGGAAGCGAAGTGAGCAAACCGTCGAACCAATGGCAGGCACAATAAACATGCATGTCAATGAAGCAATATACTCGAAAGATGTACTTACATTTAATTATCTGTTGCAGGATAGAAAATGAAGCCATACTTGACTCCCTTTTATGTCAGGCTGGATAGAGCTCTGAAGAACTACTCTGCATGAGTTACTGCTTGCTAAGTTTAAGAGTTAAAAAAGTGTTCTGATTGTGTGGATAGGCTCCGTTTCTACTCCTTGTAGGAAGAATGATTCGTAGATTTGGAGTCTACTCCAACTGAATTTTGTGTACATTGAAATGGAGATGCATCAGTAATTTTGTGTACATTGAAATGGAGAATTAGGCTTGGATTCCCATTACTCTTATCCTACCTCAGCAATTTTGGGTTAGGATAAAATCATGGGTTTTCCCAAAATAAAATAAAACAAGCCCAGTAAGAAAGTAACATAAGAATCAAATCCTAACAGAGAATTAGGCACTTTCGTTGGCATGTCAACAATTAGATATAAGTACAGTGCTTGTGAAAAATAAAAGACATACTTCTAGAACACTTAATCGGCGGCATTAAGCTTCTACGCTATCTGCACAAACCAAGTCTCTCACACATGAGTTGCAGCTTAATTAAATAGATTCAGAAGAGACACGGGTACATATATCAGTGCATAAACCACTCTTCTCAACGCTGAGTTGGTCTAAGTTCTGGTATCTTCATTCTTCATATCCTTCAAAAAAATATGCACTTCAAGTTCTAGTGAATTATACAATTGTCACTGAAATAGCATAAGCACTTGCTGAGTTGCAGGGTACCTACACCATACAGATGAATAACTTGAGCCGTTTTAGCATGCTGAGGACACGTGAAGTTGTAGTGGACATGCCGCCACGATTCTCTTACTGCAAGCCTATGAGTAAACTGAATATGCCTGGCAAACTTTTTAATGTTTACACTCATGTTTCCAATATTTGGCTCAAAAAGTCCTAAGCTACTCTTCGGCGATTATATGTACTCAACTTTAGTGATCTAAACAATCTTATAATAGTTTACAGAGGGAGTACAATTTAACCAGTAGAGTGTGGTTTTATCACATATTATTGCAGACTATCAACCGAGACAGCAAAATGCTCCATAGAAGACACTCACTTAACTTGCCAGAGCATTTGACTGGCCGTCACTCCAGGAAAACAACTGAAAGCACTCAATAGACTACTTCAAAGGTTTATTTTTTTGCAAATCCTAGTACATTGTTTCAAATATGCCAAACCGCAAGGTTTTTTTTTAATTGTTGAAACTGAAGAAAGATGCAGATATGCATGTCTTATTTGTATGCTAATATGTTTTAATTCTAGCTTAGTTTATATTCTGTGAGTAGTCTATGTAAGGTAATACATGCACCTTTAAAAAATACGATAGCACACCACTAATCCATAAAATATAATGGTCCAAACACAAATAATTTGATTGCATATTCAACTAAAAAGTGAGGAAGGCATGCACGTTCGTCCATACCTTTCATTTGTTCTCCTTCTAGAATGCTCATCTGCACCTTGAATTATGCCTGTGTTCTTAGATGTGACCTTGCAGTTCTGTAGTCCATCATAGATTTAGCCGAGGAGATTGTGGCCCTCAATCAGGAAGTCATCCGCAAGGAACTGCATCTGCTGTCCCGCTACAGAAGTTCATCAGCATCTGTCCGATTCCTACAATTTTGTGAGCGAGGTATATAAATCAGGGAGCTAGACAGATCAATACTTTTCAGTCATGAAACAGTATGAAGTACAATATGCTAAGATTAATGCCATAAAACAGCAGGTGGATCAAGAAACAATTAAAGTATTGATGAGAGTACGCTCCGCATAAAAGATATCAAGCAATTTGCAGCCTTTAACTTGCAGATTCTATGAGTGTTTAACTATGAACTACCTCCCTTATTGATTATTTTTAGTATTAATTACCCATCCAAGCAACTGAAAATGCCTGACTCAACTTTGGTATCTCACAGGAGGTATCATCAAGACCGGCTTCGAAGCATTCTGGCCTAGTGAACTTCTTGAATGCTTCTATTTCAGACTACGTACCTAAGAATTTCTTTAGCATCCGCAAGCTCATGGTCCAAACTGCACATCATAGAAACCTGGCTCATGTATAAATTAAAAGAAAAGCACATACATCTAAAAAAACACCTTTGTGTGATTAAAACATGCAAGTTTCTTTCTCTGTGTGCAAGATATTTGTGATTGCATAACTCAAGAAGGTTTAAAATAGATCAATTCAAGTTTGAGCTTTCTAAAACACAGGACATTGAATCAAGCTCCTAACTGAAGAATAAAACTCATTACCTGCCATTTGGTCTTACTACATGCCAATAGAAGCTAGCTTTCATCTCTGGACCCCACCTCATTATATATAGGTATAGCAGAGAATTCCCCAAAAGTTATTTACTTCATAATGATCTACAAGACCATACTATGCAACCAGTTACAAAGAAAAACGCATCCAAAGATCACCATTAATAGGAAAAGAACAATTATATAAGATATACCTAAACCAAATGCTAAGAATTTCTATCCGAGAGCAAACTAACGCTAAGTGTCACATATGTGAACCCATGAAAAATAGTTATGTATTTCTTCATCAGGATTTCATCCACCAATCATGCAAGCATCACATTGCATTTTCCATAAGCAAATCAAGCATAAACAAAACAACAGGGCATGCAAATCAGAGCAAACCTCAACGGCAGCGAGGCTGGTGCTAGAGTAGCAAGGCAAGGAAGCTAGATAGGTGCTTCAGCAAGTATTATGCCAGTATATATGTACCGCATAAACCTATGAACGTACCAAAACCAACATCAACCCCTTTGTATCATTGAAACATCATTTGCTGCTGCAAATAGAAAACAAGATCCCCAAAATCAGATTGTGAAGATAAACCTGGGAAGATGACAAATAATGGAGAAAACAGTTAGTCATGTCTCCAAAATGAAAGGTGATAATAAAAATGACAAGTTTGATGTACAGCAAAAACTTAAATTGGTATCATTATGTAGTATCGTTTACTTGATCTCCAATTATGACTGACGGAATAACAAAGCATCATGGTAGAAGAAGGCATTTTTTTCAATGGAAGATAGCGTGGTGAGGCATTCAACTCTTCTTGTTGTTTGTAAGTACACAAGATAGCATAAACATTACAGAGAGTAAAGTATTTCCCTAGAACCTGGTTGAAGTTTGATTGACTTGAGCTCAGGTTGGACATCTCGAATCACATCAATGCGTACAACATTTTCAGTAACAGACTGATGAAACTTCTTATTACTCGTACACTTCCCTGCAGACATGATTTGCCCCTCCATCAACCCCGGAGTCTTATGCAAAGTTTTAATTAAGTTATCATTCTCATTAATTATGACACTACACTATCCCAGACATTTTACAACATTGATCAGAAGGTCATCATTTCTTAATTATCATCAACATGTATCACATAATCATAGTTTGGCAGTTAATTTTTATAACTTACTCTATTCTGTCTTTCAACAAATGATTTTCCTCAGCGTGAGGGTACCTGATGGTTGAGCTTAAAAGATTAATAAGACATGCTCATGAAATTGCTCCCTGTGAGTGTTACAATTGTGTGCTTGCCTTTTTCATATACAACTGCATGTTTGGTACCCTAAATCCTGGAAGAAATGCAAACTGCGGTTTAGCCGCACTGTAGCTTATAACTTGGATAGACTTTTAATAAAGAAAAAACTTGATACATTTTCATGGTTATTTTCAAGGGAGATTCAGACTATGCAGCATGCATCATCAGTGCCCTCTACCATGTGAAAAAAGAAAAGAATGATCATGATATGAACCACCTGGAGCGGAGCATGAAGGTATAGTGAAAAGGAGGAAGTGGAGCTGATTCCGTACCTTGTATACCAGCCGGTCGAGGATGAATCAGGCGTACAAAAACCGAGGAGAAGGGAAGCGCATGGGAAGGACGAACGCGGCATCCGGGCCGCGGAGCGCCACCCCGGACATCGACGACACCACCACCAGCACCGCACGGCGACGCCCCACCGATTTTCCAGATCACGCCGCCGCCCCGCCAGATCATGCCCTGCCGCCGCCCGCGACTCAGCCTCGCCCTCTTCGCCCGCGACCCCGTGACCCTGGTTCGGCTAGGGCGCATCGCTGAGGCGGAGTAATTCGCGAGGGATCTTGGGGTTGGGGCGGCGGGATGGGCGGATGGATCACGGTGGCGGGGAGACGGCGGAGAGGGCTTGTGCGAGCGCGGCCATGGCGCGCACCTGCATCTCCAGCGCCATGATGTAGTCGGACGCATCGGCAGGAGCGCCGGGAACGGCAGCTTCTAGCACCCCGGCACCAGCCGCCCCAGCGCCTTCGCCTTCCTCGCCATCGCCGGCGCGGAGGAGCTCGAACCGGAGGAGGACGCGCCCGGTGAACCGCGCCGTGTTAGAACAGGCGCCGGTGTCGGGCCCGGGGTATGGAGATGCACGCGGACTTGGTGCGCGCGGCGGGAGGCGAGGATGGCGCGGCTCCACGAGCAGGGCCGGAGAAAGGAAAAGGAGGAGAAGGGGCGGAGGCGGAGGGGAACTGGAAGCGGAGGTGGCGAGAGAGTGATGTGGACGTGTGCGACAGAGATATGGAGTTTGCTTCGTGAGGAAGGGATGATGGGCAAAAACGTGTGCAGGTAACACCTCCCTCAACGAGCATACTTTCCTTCTTTTTTTCTTTCCCATCCACACCTCCTGCCCAACCCACGCGCTAGCACTTTTTTATTACTCTGACTAGCACAGTAAAAAATGATGAGGTGGATGCAGCGAGGGGGCGCCCTTTGCGCCACTCTTATAGTGTTGTATAGGGTGAGCCTGATCATGCATCAACCCCTCCTCCAAGTTGATTTTGGATCCAACGACGGTTGCATCTCTTTCCAATCTTGATACTTGCCTATTATGTGTTGTATTTCTTTCCAAGTTTAATTCTTGTCGGTTGGTTACAACTTTTTCCAATTTGATATTGCGCCTCGTCCTGGTTGATCGACTACTTGATCTGGAAGGCCTGAAAAACAAAACCAATAAAAGGAAACATACCTGATCGAGTTTACTTGCCAGCTCCAGTCTCGTAACGTGTGTAGGTGTAGCTCACACCCAATGCTAATACGTGCCTATATTTCATGTACGCATATATTTCAGTTTGCATGTATTCGGATATATATGCACGCGAGCTTGCCGGCCGAGACATCCGAATACGTACACATCGCGCACACATACCAATTCAAGGCAAAGCTTGTCACGTGCATGCAAAAACTCCTATTTTTAACGTGCATGCATAAGCTATGTGCTGAGTACGTGGGCATTTGTCATGCGTGCATGCGCCATGATAATAAAATTGGCATTTGTATTATAACTTGCCTTTCCTCGTATAGCCTGCATCAAAAATAATAAAAAAAATAATATTATGCAATAGTGCACAGAAACTCGTCGAACAATAAATGAGCTAGTCTAGTAAAGGCATATTAGGGACACTCTATTTTGTCTATGTATTCAGACATGTACTAAGTTTCATGTTAATACAATTCTACATTAATAATAAACATTTATCATGATATAAGTAAATACAAATAAAATCTTTACTATTGCCTATAGGGCATATTTTCTTCATGCTGTCCTTTGGTGCCCATCATAAAAGCGCGCGCGTGGATCACATCATTGGGTTAGTTGTATGTTGATAGGACTATGTATTGGAGGGAAATAGTGACAGAAGCTTTAACCTAACATAGAAATTGATGCATACGGGATTGGAGGGGGCCCAATATATCTTAATGCTATGGTTGGGTTTTACCTTGATGAACGTTAGTAGTTGCAGATGCTTGCTAATAGTTCAAATCATAAATGCATAGAATTCCAAGTCAGAGATGATATGCTAGCAGTGGCCTCTCCCACATAAAACTTGCTATCGGTCAAGTAACATAGTCAATTGCTTAGGGACAATTTTGCAACTCCTACCACCACTTTTTCAAACTCGGTATACTAACTTTATTACTTCTTTACCTAAAACAGCCCCTAGTTTTTATTTACGTGCTCTTTATATTCTTGCAAACATATCCCGTTACACCTACAAAGTACTTCCAGTTTCATACTTGTTCTCGGTAAAGCGAACGGCAAGCGTGCATAGAGTTGTATCGGTGATCGATAGAACTTGAGGGAATATTTGTTCTGCCTTTAGCTGCTCGTTGGGTTCGACACTCTTACTTATCGAAAGAGGCTACAATTGATCCCCTATACTTGTGGGTTATCAGTTGCATGCTTAGGTCCGATGCAAGAAATAGGAATGAATGTCAAACGCCCTGCCACCGTCACTTAGCCGCAAACATTGAGATACCTGGTTTTTAAATTCTAGTAAAACTAAATTCATCTGAAATTCATGAAACTTGGCATGCTATCATGTAGCAGCATCAACATGCCGTGGAAATTTTTTTGTCCCATTTGGGGCAGGTTTGGGTATAAGCTTCCCACAAATCAGAGCTTCTCACAACAAGTGTGATGGTTTTTGTAGGGAACGTTTCACCTTTCTGGATGAAACGATATCTGTTGTCCGTTCTTCATTTCAAATTTTCCTCTAGTGTCAACATAGAACAACATTTTGGAGTCCGTTAGGACATTTTTACACATTAAATTTTGGAATTTTTTCTCTAGTGTCAACAAATCTATTGTGTTAAATTTTGAAATTTTCTGGGGTCCGTTAGGACATTTTTACACATTAATTGAGTTTTCAATGCATTTATGTTCATAATTCAAATTTTAACTACATGTTCATGCTCCAGTGCATATAAATTGGTTGAAAAATCAAATATGTGTCCTTGGGTGCATGCTTAGGACCTATGCAAGAAATGTGAATAAATTTCAAACACCTGGGCACTGTTGAATGCCGGCAAAACGTTGAGATACTTTGTTTTGAAATTCTATTAAATCCAAAACTCGTTTGAAATTCATGAAACTTGGCATGCTATCATGGAATGGCACCCGACATGTTGTGGTATTTTTCATGTCCATTGTGAGACAAGGAGCACTCGAATAATAGCCAAAAAGGGATTTTGAAAAAATAACCGCCACTTTAATATCTCATACATTTGTATAATTCAAATCGTGTGTGTTCTGTTACCATTCACGTGACGCCTGATAACCCACAAGTATAGGGGATCAATTGTATCCTCTTTCGATAAGTAAGAGTGTCGAATCCATTTAGGAGCTAAAGGTAGAACAAATATTCCCTCAAGTTCTATAGACTACCGATACAATCGTACGCACGCTTAACGTTTACTTTACCTAGAACACGTATGAAACTAGAAGTACTTTGTAGGTGTTGTGGGAAAGGTTTGCATATAAAGAGCACGTAAATAAAAACTAGAGGCTATTTAGGTAAATAAGCAATAAAGTTAGTATAATGAGTGTGGAAAAGTGGTGGTAGGAGTTGCGAAATTTTCCCTAAGAAATTGCTATGTTACTAGACCGATAGCAAGTATTAGGTGGGAGAGGCCACTGCTAGCATGTCATCCCTGACTTGGAAATCTACGTACTTATGATTGGAACTAGTAGCAAGCATCCACAACTACTAATCTTCATTAAGATGAAACCCAACCATAGCATTAAGATATATTGGTCCCCCTTCAATCATGTATGCATCATTTTCCATACTAGGTTGAAGCTTCTGTCACTCTTGCCCTCCAATACATAGTCGTATCAACATACAACTAACCCTTAGGTGTGATCCACGCGCACGCTCATATGATGGGCACCAAAGGAAAGCAACATAACCACATGCAAATTAAACCAAACATAGCAATTCACCAATTACCGATAGGACAACGAAAATCTACTCACACATCATAGGATGGCAACACATCTTTGGATAATAATATGAAACATAAAGCACCATGTTCAAGTAGAGGGTATAGAAGGTTGTGGGAGAGTGGACCGCTGTAGATAGATGGGGGAAGGTGATGAAGAAGTTGGTGAAGATGACAGAGGTGTTGGTGTAGATCGCTGTCACACAATGATGGCCCTGGCGGTGTTCCGGCGCCACCGGGGGAGAGGGGGAGAGAGCCCCCCTCCATCTTCTTCTTCCTTGACCTTCCCCTAGATAGCAGAAAGGTTTCCCCTCTGGATCCCTCTCTCTATGTCTTTCTGTTTCTACGCTCCAGATTATAGCCTTTCACCGTTTCTTAAATTTCCGGAGATCCGTAACTCCGATTACGCTAAAATTTTGACACGATTTGTATCCGAATAGTGTCATTCTTGTGGTGAAAGAAGGGCACCAACCGTGATACGGGGTGGCCACAATGGTCCAGGGCGTGCCTTACCCATGGGGCGCGCCCCCTACCTTATGCCCCCCTGGGGCATCGTCTCGTGTTGATTCTTCTTCCCAAAAATCACATATATTCCAAAAAAATATACGTAAGTTTTTATCCCGTGTGGACTCTATTTGATATGGATTTTCTGCGAAACAAAAATCATGCAACAAACAGGACATGGCACTGGACAATGGATCAATATGTTAGTCCCAAAAATAGTATAAAAAGTTATCAAAAGTGTGTAAAAGTTGTAAAATATTGGCATCGAACAATCAAAAACTATAGATACGACGGAGATGTATCAGCATACCCAAGCTTAATTCTTGCTCGTTGAGGGAGTCCTGGATTTGGGGGTCCACGAGTGTCCAACCTACCAAAGATGGGCCGGATACATGGGCCGTGAAGATGAAGATAAACTGACATCCCCCGTGTCCGTTTAGGACTCCTGTGTATGTAGAAAGGCAGGGTAGATGTTCGGATGTAATGATTAGTTTCTTCCCAAGTTATCTTTGTAACCCTATGTCTCCTTCGATGGATATATGCCGGAGGGTCTAGTCTGTAGAGGGGAGCAGAATCACAATTACATGGGCTAGACTCCTAGGGTTTTAGCCGTTATGATCTCGAGGTAGACCAACTCTTGTAACCCTATATTCATCAAGATCAATCTAGTAGGAAGTAGGGTATTACCTCGATCGAGATGACCTGAACCTGGGTAAACATGGTGTCCCAAGTCTCCTGTTACCATCGATCCTTAGACGCACAGCTTAGGCACCCCTACCCGAGATCTTCCGGTTTTGACACCGACAATGTTGCTTTCATTGATAGCTTTGCTTTGCGCTCGCGAGAAGCAATCGATGGCTCGTCTCGTCATCAACGATGATATCACCCTCGGAAACAGCCTGGCTTTGGGCTAGATCCTCCAACTCGGCGGGTTAGCTCTATGCACCCACGTGGCCGCTAGGCCAGCCGCGCTTCCCGCGGTCATCGAGCACCACTCCTATATCGGCTTCGAACACTCAGAAGACATGATTTCAGCGGATTTCTCGTCCTTAAATGAGCTTCTAGATCGTATTGCCGCCATGGGGCTTTCATTGCCCAATGATCAGATCGGGCTTAAATCTTGTCAGGAGGAAGTCAATTCCACCCCGATCACTCACTTGGTGGCTGCAATCGAGGACCGGTTCGAAGATATTCCCCCTCTTGAAATGAAGTCCGGTGCTATTCCGGTCTGCGAACCCTTCGAGCCGAACACACCTCTTTCAGGTGGCACTTCATGTCTTTCGATCTCAGGGACATGCATCGGGCCCGTGGGACATCTCGGTCTCGTAGGACCTAGATCGTCCACACCAGAGGTTGTACGAACCCCGGACACTTCATTGGGTCGAGACTCAAATTTATCCACACCCACCCACCACAGTACATGATCTCCAAGTATTTCCGAACTTCTGGACATAGGTGATCTCACGTACATTCAGCAGCAGCCCCAAAAGACGTTTCATCACTTCTGGGCCAGATTCCTGCTTGTCAAAAACAAGATTAAGGATTGCTGCGACGACGGCACGGTTCCCATATTTCACCGCAATTGCACGGATGAGGGAATCTTGAACGCCCTCAACCCCCATCGAATACGGAGTTTTGCAGAATTGTCGCATTTAGTACGAAAGTACTACGATATGGAAAATACTTGGAAAGCCCATAATACACCTCTGGGACAGTCCATGTTCGAACAATACGCCGCTAAAGAGAAACGGACATACCCTAGCAGGGCATCCGATACCCATTGGCAAGAAAAACAGACCTTTCACAGGACACATGTCCGTTCTATACGAACTGTTAGATAAGCCTTGCCAAATACATGTCGCCCCAGACATTATCCCAACCCACTGCCTTAGAGCATGTTGGGTACTCCGGCAGGTAGAGAAAAGCGGTGAAGCAATCCTCGCCACCGCAACTCCAGGGGAGAAAAAAATTGATGGCTTTACTGTCTTTGAGACATTCTCCTCAAACAACCGACGCAAGAGAGCAAATTGCGAACTGGCCGAGGTACATCAAATCAGCATTGCAAGCCCATGGAGCAATACGGCAATCACTTTTTCTGCCGAAGACAAACCACGAGTCCGGCCGGTTCAAGCCACAACCGCTCTTGTACTAAACCTAATAGTGAACATGTTTCGCCTCACTAAAGTACTCATGGACGGTGTCAGCGGACTCAACCTCATATATGAGGACACGCTTGCAAAACTGCAGGTTGATAAATCCTGCATTGAACAAAGTAATACAACCTTCAGAGGAGTTATTCCCAGCCGGGAAGCCTGGTGTTAGGGAAGCATTAAGTTTGATGTAGTATTCGGTACACCCGAGAACTATAGGTTGGAGGAACTGCTCTTCCACATTGTCCCCTTCAACAGCGGATACCACGCCCTTCTCGGGCAGTACGCTTTCTCACGCTTTCAAACCATACCCCATTACGGGTATGCGAAGCTCAAAATGCCAGGGCCTAATGGAATAATCGCAGTAGCAAGTGATTCGGACAGCGCACTCTGTGCTAAGAACAAAACCACATCCTTAGCCCTAGAGGCACTATCCGAAGCCCTTGCGGCAAAAGAGTTAACCACCCTACATTCTACGATGGACAAGGATGACGTAGTCCTTGACAAGAGATCAAAATCTACCTCCTTCAAGCCAGCAGATGAAATTATCAAATTTCAAGTGCATCCAACGGACCCCAACAAGACGACATCCATCAGGGCACAACTGGACCCAACGGTAGTCAGCGCCTTGCGCGCCTTCCTCCACAAAAGCTAGGACATATTCTCCGAGCATCCTTCAGACATGCCGGGAATCCCAAGCAGGCTGGCCGAACACAGCCTTAACATCATCAAAGGGTTCAATCCAGTCAAGCAGTCACTACGATGATTTTCCGAACCCAAAGCCAAGCGATGGGGGAAGAGCTGGCCAAGTAACTGGAAGCCCGATTCATAGGGGAAGTTAATCATCCGGACTGGCTAGCCAACTTAGTCATGGTACCAAAGAAGGACAAATCTTGGCGCCTTTGTGTCAATTTTACGACTTAAACAAGGCTTGCCCTAAGGATCCTTATCCACTGCCCCGCATTGATCAAATTATTGATGCAACCGCAGGACATGCAGTCGTTGTGATTCCTCGATGCTTACTCCAGATACTATCAGTTAAAAATGAAGGAATCCGACCAGGCCGCGACGACGTTTATCACTCCGTACGGCTCCTTTTGTTTCAACACTATGCCATTTGGGCTCAAAAACACTGGTGCCACGTATCAACGCATGATTAGTTAAAAAAATTGGAAAGACAGTGGATGCATACATCGAAAATTTAGTCATCAAGACCAAACATGTCGAAACTTTGGTGTTTGACCTTCGCCTCATGTTCGATAACCTCCGAACATATGACATACGGCTGAATCCGGAAAAATGCGTCTTTGGCGCTCCGGCCGAAAAGCTGGTTTGGTTAATCCTATCCCATCGAGGAATTGGAGCGAACCCAGCTAAAATCCAAGCCTTGTTATAGCTAACTATGCAACTGATCTAAAACAAGTGCAAAAGCTAGCAGGTTGCGTAGCGGCTTTGAGCCGCTTTAACTCCAGATTAGGAGAAAAAGCATTTCCACTTTATAGGCTGCTGAGGCGCACAGAAAACTTTGAAAGGACGGATGCGACCATGGCCGGATTGGAGGAGATAAAAACCCTATTAGAGGGCAACCCAATCCTGGCCGCTCCAGGCGTCGGCAAACCTATGCTTCTCTATATCTTAGCCACTCACCAGGTAGTGAGTGCGATACTCGTCATCGAACAAGAAGAAGAGGTACATAAATTCCCCATCCAAAAACCAGTATACTATGTACCAGAGGTTCTCACACCGTGTAAATCACGATACCCCCACTATCAGAAAATTGCCTATGCGGTGTTTATGGCATCTCGGAAGCTCCGACACTACTTTCAAGAGTGTTCGATCACAGTGGCATCCGAAGTACCACTCAATGATATAATAAAAAATAAATACGCCATAGGACGCATAGCCAAATGGGCCATCGAGCTCTTGTCATTCGAAATAACATACAAACCAAGCTGGACTATTAAGTCTCAGGTGTTGGTCGACTTTGTCGCAGAATAGAATGAGGCCGAACTCCCTAAGGAGTACGGCGCATACTCACACTGGACCATGTATTTCAACGGCTCCAAAATGCTAGCCCGATTGGGGGTCAACGTCATCTTGCTATCTCCAACAGGGGATACAGTCCGTTACGTACTGCAAATTATGTATACGGACTCAAACAATGCGGCCGAATATGAGGCACTACTGCACAGTCTCCGCATGGCCGTATCCATGGGAATACAATGCCTCGAGATGCGCGGAGACTCAAACCTCGCAATATCTCACATAAACGGAGAATTTGATACAAAGGATTCAAAGATGGCAGCTTATCGCAATGCCATAATAAAAATATCGACTCGATTTGAGGGGCTGGAATTTCACGATATAGCCTGGGATAGTAACCAGGCAGTGGATATACTCGCTTGTATGGGCGCTAAATGCGACCCGATCCTGCCTAACACCTTTGTAGAAAGGATGTTTAAGCCATCAGTGACATGGCAGAACGAGAGTGGAGACACTAAAGCAGACCCAAACACGCCCCTACCGGTCGAACTAAATACAGATGTCATCAGGGATTCGTACATGGAAATAACATCCTCGGCTAATGAGATCATGGCTGTCATAGCCCCCTGGACCGAACCCTTCCTAGCCTACCTTAATAGACAGGAACTCCTCGATAACCAAAATGAGGCCCGTCACATAATTCGGCATTCTAAAGCTTATAAAGTTCATGAAGGTGAATTATACAAGAAAAACACAACTAGTATTCTCCAAAGGTGTATCTCTGAAGAGGAGGGACGACAACTTCTAGCCGAAATACACACTGGCATGGGCGGCCATCATGCTGCAGCTCGGGCTCTAGTAATCAAGGCCTTCCGTCTAGGTTTCTTCTGGCCAACCACCCGAGCATATGCTCAAACCCTAGTCCAACATTGTGTTGGATTCTAGCTTTCTGCAAATCAAAGTCATATGCCTCCCACCGCTCTGAGAACCATCCCTATTACTTAGCCCTTTGCAGTCTGGGGGCTGGATATGGTCGGACCTCTTAAAGGGGGAAGCCACAAAAAGAAATATTTGCTGGTCATAGTGGATAAATTCACTAAATGGATAGAAGCCAAACCAGTCAGAATAGCTGAGGTAGGACTAGTAATAGATTTTATATTCAGTGTAGTACACCGTTGTGGTGTCCCGCACAACATTATCACAGATAACGACTCCAACTTCACAGCTGACGAGGTGAGAAAATGGTGCACCAAGTTAGGCATTAAACTTGATTACGCCTCTGTGTACGACCCTCAAACAAATGGTCAAGTCGAAAGGGCCAATGGCTTGATAATGAGCAGCATTAAACCCCGACTAGTGTGCTCCCTGCGGGAGTCAGCTAGACACTGGGTTGAGGAGCTCGACTCCGTACTCTAGGGGCTGCGGACAACACCTAACCGGACAACCGGATATATGCCTTTCTTTATGGTGTACGGCAAAGAGGCTGTTCTGCCCTGCTATATTATTCATGACTCACGTCAAGTGCGTCTGTATGAAGAGCGAGAGGCCGAGCTCGATCGACAGGACGACCTAGATGGTCTCAAATAGGAGCGTGATATCATGTAGGCTCATTCCGCATTCTATCAACAGCAGGTCACGCGATACCAAAGCAGAGAAGTGCGGGCCAAAACATACAATGTTGGCAAACTCGTTTTGTGCCTCGAGGAGAAGAAAAAGGATAAGCTCAAACCAAGATGGGAGGGCCCCTTCATTATTGACGAAGTACTCAACAGAGGAGCCTATCACCTTCGATATGCATCAGAAAATTGCCTTGAGCCGAATCCATGTAATGCTGCCTGGCTCTGATGATTCTACGGATAGTTCGGTAGCACCTTTTATTATCTTTTTTAGTTTAGGTCTTACCCTTTCTTTTCTTTTAGTTTTAGTCTTCAATTCTCATTTTCCATACCGGAAAGTGTTCGGCTGAACTGAACTATAAACGGGTGAACATCCTCAAATGTATATACCTCAAAATACCTGGGGGCTTCTATAACGAAGCCCATTGTTACAACCTTATTGTTTACAGTACTCACGTCATCTGTTTTATACAGCCTATTCTCCATTATATGAACCTTTATGACTTAAGTTTTTGCCAAGCTGGGTTGCCTGGCTCCTGTGTTTATACCCTACATTCCCGATTCTTCAGCTAGGGTGTAAAGGGAGCACCTCTGCGATTGTTACAACCAGGTAATCCGGACCTATACCTTAGATAGGTAAAGCCGAAAGCTAGCGTTCTTAAGGGAATTATTTGTCGATGGACAAATGATGAATTGCCTTTTGGCACCTAATCTTTCAATCTCATAGGATAGGCTTCCTGTAATCCTATTCTTAGGATCAAAGCGTAGGCACGCATAAACACGCATGCTGACCCAGGGAAAGGAACCCTTAATGGAACTATTCTCTCTGGAAGATGTTTCTTACGTTAAATAGTAATATAACATAACTCCCTGTACATAGTTTGTCTGTTTAAGTAACGATGACCGGATTGCCTGCTTTCCAAACATACCATGTGTTTACCACAGGTATAGTATTCGAAAACACTCCAGCCCTTGGGATTCGGAGGTTAAAGCGGAAGGTCTGGCATGAAAATCTTTTCATAAATTCGGTCGGAGATAAGTTTGATTATAAAGTACATCGTTACATGGAATCAAACGCCTACTCTTCATCTATACCATCTATAAGACTGTCTAATTTGCAGTCTTGTTGTGAAAATTTGGCGGCTGTCTTTACTTGGTCATAAACCAAGCTCACAGGAATTTCTTGTCCATCCAGTCCTCGAGGTCCAACCCGAGCCATGTGATTCTGATCAAGTCCGGTGTAGTGTTTCTTCACCATAGCCCAGGCTTCTCGAGCACCTTCTCGGCATGCTAATGCCTTCCATAGTTCAAAGTGGCCCCGAGCTCTTGCAGCAGGTCGCCTTGGAATCCGGACACTTCTCCCTCGGGCCGCCTAGATAACAAACCTACAGGAACAGTTTTATAAAAAAACTCTGAATCAAGGGACTGTACGAAAGCTAGGTTCAAGGTCATACTGAATATGCCGCCTTTTAGCTTCCTGTTCTCTTTCAAGACATCCGAGAGTTGGGCTCGTATGTCCTTTATCTCTTCGACTTGCTTGGTATTTGCATCCTATAGTTTGTTCTTCTCCTCTATGATCCGAGTTAATACACGTTGACCAGCGGCCGCTTTCCCTTCAGCGTGTTTTTTGTCAGCCAGAGCAGCCCTTAGCCTCTCCCCCAGTTAGTCTGTCGATCCTGCCGCTGTAGTTAAAATAATGAATATTTAAAAATCACTATTGGTGCAGGATAATACTTTCTAGACATTATTGTTCTTACCATCAGATCCCTTCTTGGACATCTTCGAATCTTCCAATTCGGCGGTGACAACAGTTAACTTGGTCTGGCATTCTTCAAGCTCCTTGGATAATGTGTTATTCTTTTCCTTGAGTACCTAAGGATATAGTGATCCATAAATCAGTTGGGCCAGCTACTTCAAGTCTTGGGGACTACTGGCATATGATTATTAAATCTACACATTCTTACCCGCATATCCTTTGAAAGCTGGTGAGTGGCTCCGGCAAGTCCATCCCGAGCAGCTCAGATATATGCATCCGCAGAGCTGAGCGCGTTGAACGCTTCTTTAGAAAAAGTTGGAACGCGCATGGCCTCTTTTCGCTGACGATGATTCATCGCGCTCTCCACTTCGGAATTGGTAACAGATACCTCGTTTGAATCCTCTTGGAGAAGACAATCCGTGTTACGCCCGTATCAACCCTAGTCCTTGTGATGGGTTCGGTTTCGGATTAGTTGGAGCATGGCCAACAGGATCCCCGGACACAGTCTGGCGTATGCTCCTCCTAAAGTAAGAGAAGCAGAAAATATTACAATCAGGCCTTGCCGTTGAGCATATGATAAAAAATTATATCTCTTCGATAAAGGAGGAGGTTCGGTGGTGTCTCTGGTCTCCTTTTGTTTTAAAGACTCGCCCAGCGCGGGCGTCGCCTTCCTAGAAGACGCACTTGACGCAGCACGGCGGGACAAGCGCCGCCCCTTTTGAGCATGATATAGTGTGGTGGGTGAGGCGCGATGGGAAGTTTCTCGTTGAGGAGGTGTCTCCCGGGTACTTACATGGGAGGAAGGAATAAGGCCAAGGTACTCGGCTACAATGGCCACTTCAGTACCATCATGGCTCCCCTGGTAGAAAACCCCTTCCTTAAGCTCTATGCATATGTCTAGATCTTCAAATCTGAGGTCCATGTCTTGAACATGGTCCTCTGGCTGCGGAATAGGGCTATGAATATCTTCAACCACCTTCCTCCATTCTATTGGAGATAGACAGATTCAGTTCGGTTAGCATGTCTTAGAAAAGAAATTGAGCAAAAAGCTAACAATCAAAGAAAGACTGACCCAGTCAATGGGGTTGTACATTGAGAAACCTTCCCGGCATTTCATGCGAAGAAAGTCCTCCTTCTCCCCTTTGTAAAGGTCAGCTAGGATGGCGGCTAGGGCAGCAGGATTGTTTGGACCTTTGTGGAGACAGTGTGAGGCATCATCCTACCCATTGTAATGCAACATAGGAAACCCTCTATATTGAAGTTGTTGAACGCGTCGTGTTATTGAGATTGCCATTACTTCAATTATTGTCAGCTCGGAATGGGCAAGTACTCTGATCTTGCTTACTAGCCTCTTAACCTCTGCACTGTCTTCCTCCTTGATGCTTCGGGGACGCCAGTTGAAGCGCTTCTTTAAAGGAGCACTGGACAATTCGGGAAGGCCGCACCGGATTGGGTCCGGAAGAACAACATCTTCAATATAAATACATTTCGAGGGCCACTATTTGGATGCCTTCTTCGGAGTCCCGGAGAGTTAACCTGTCCCTGCTATGTGCCACACTTCGGCGCCGCCCACCTCGAATATAGATCCCTTTTGGGAGCGGGGGACGAGGAAGAAGAATTTTCACCATAGCTCAAAATGAGCCTCACAGCCCAGAAACAGCTCACAAAGAGCGACGAAGCCCGCAATATGCAGGATAGAGCTTGGTGTAAGGTCGTGCAGTTGGAGACCATAGAACTCCAGAAATCCCCTGTGACGCCCGAAGACCGACGCTCCAGAAGATTCCAGATGTTCAGGGTTTTGCCGTGTGTTTCAGTTGTGCTTGCTTTATTTATTTGTGCTTGCATCATGTCATCATGCCATCATGTCTTTAATCTTCCAACTTAACTAAATAAATTGTGGGGACCTTCGGTCCATTTAAATCAAGGGAAGGATGACTTCTCTTTATAACATATCCTCCTAATATTTATGGAGCTATTATAAATAAATATTCCATTTGTTTGGAATTAACACAAACACGCTTGCATATATTCCCCATGCCTTTTCTACTTCAAGTTTCATCGTCAAAACCTTGTCTTTAAGTCTTATCCGTTTTATCGAGGTTCCTCCAAAAATTCGAACATTTTTGGACACTTCGAAAACCATGTCCTAGTTCAAACAATTTGAATTAAATTCAAATGGGTTTGAATTTATATCTTTTGATCATGCCACTTCTTATTTTCTGGAATCAGACTCATTTTTGCGAGTCCCGAGAAATTAGCCTAATGCCCTAATCCTTCCTTAAGCCTCCCTTTCTTTTCCATCTTTCTTCTTTTTTTTGTTAAAGAAAATTAATAGAGAGAAAGGAGCCAGGCCCAGCCGCCGGCCTCTCTAAGGCCTCCTACATCCTCTGGCCCATTTTGGCCCAGCCACTCCTAACCCTAGGCCACGCTCTCCCCCGAGCCCTTCCATCCTCGATCCCTCTCGTCCCTTTAGCTGCGCCGCTCTCCCCCTCCTCCTCGAGCCTCTCTCGCAGCCATCGCCCGCTCCCTCGATCTCCCGTATCCCTCGTGCCGCCGCCTCACCAGGCCGAGCGCCGCCGCGCCATGGCGCTTGCGCCCGTTCGCCGCCGTCTCTTCGCCGCCGCGCCGTCTCCCGCGTCGCCGCCACCATGGTCTGGTGCTCGGCGTGCCTCCAGCGCCAGACCCCGTGCTCTGCCCTCGCCGGAGAAGCAGGACTAGGCCGGTGCCCCGTCGACCTCCCCTCCAGCCGCGGGCCAGCGCCGCCGCCGCGCTGTGCCGATGACTGCTGCTTCGACCACCGCGGCGTCCCGGCCATCTTCGGGCCGGATCCGGCCGAGGTCCGCCCCGCCTGCCATTCCAAAGTTCGCCGACGAGCCCCAGCCAGGAACTCCACGACATGGCCGTGTCTCCCTGCTGCACACCTCGTCGGGCCCCTTTT
>LR738712.1:438973368-439064865 GCA_902687465.1 Secale cereale | reverse complement strand
CCCCCCCGAGGCCTCGTAGTCGCTCGTGTGCAGCCACTTGACGCCAAGACAGAATTCAGAGACTCCAAGTACCACGACCAACGGTTTTGAAGCACCAAGTACCATGACGCCCGAAGGCATCGGATCAAGTTCATCTTCGGAACGAGTACGACTACACTTGGTGCATGTGACAAGTACCTCTACCGTCGACCCCGTGTACGACTACGAACGGAATGACTACTTCCCTCTACGAACGTGTACCACGTTCCGCGAGTACCACTACTTCCCTCGACGATCTCGAACCTCCCCGAAATGAACGTTCCGAAGGTATAACCCCGAGACGATGACCCGTGGACTGCTTGTGTTGTATGAGATGAATCGAATGTTAGCATCGTGTCCGTTGTGCCCTCGTTTGCCTTGGTGGCGACCCGTGGGAACCCGATGACGGGATCGCCCCACATTTCATCTTGTTCGACTCGCTCACGCTACCTTGCTTTTGCACCAGCATCTCGACGAGTGTCGGATCATCGGAACGTTGTCGTGGCATCGTATCCGTTTTCGCCGCCACGACCCTCTTTTCTTTTCGTCGTGGCGACAAATACTCCTTATCATCTTCATGTCAACTTTTCTTATAAAATTGCATAAAACTTGATCATGTTATCCGCATCATGTTAACAACATTAAAATGTGTGATTTGTTGTTTGCTTATAATTGCTAAACATGCATATGGGGATTTCCGGAATTGTTGTTGTAGTTTCCGGCCTCATTTAAACTTGTTGCCATGTATTGCATCATATATAGACTTGCTGTGCATCATATGTGGACTAGTCATGCATCATACCTTGCCATGTATTGCATCATATAGACTTGTGTTATTTTTCTGTGCTTCCTACCTTGCCATGTATTGCTTCCTGTATAGACTTGTCATGCATCATACCATGCCATGTATTGCATCATATAGACTTGTGTTGTTTTTCTGTGCTGCCTACCTCGCCATGTTTTGCTTCTTGTATAGACTTGTAGTGCATCCTATGTAGACTTGTGTTGCATCATACTTGATTGAGCATATTGTCATGTCTGTGTGGTGTGTTTACCGTGTTGCTTGTTTCTTTCCGGTTTGCTTCCTCGTTAGCTTCGGGTTCGTTCTGGAGTTGTGAGGTCCTGTTCGACTACTAGATGAATCCGTTCTTTTTCCTTGCGGTATCTCAGGCAAGATGACCATACCCTTGGATACCTTTACTAACATTGCCATGCTTAGTTGTCTCCATGCTATCGTTACATGTCGCGCTACCCATCTTTTATGTCAGCCTCTCCTTGTTGCCTTGAAACCTCTAACCTTTTGACACCTTCCTAGCAAAAGCACTGTTTGGCTAAGTTACCCGCTTGCTCAGCCCCTCTTATAGCCTTGTTAGTTGCAGGTGAAGATGAAGATCGTTCCAGGAGGGAACTTGTTGTTGGAATATCACATTATCTATTATTATTATTAACACACCTATATACTGGGCATGGGTGGAAGGCTTGGCCTTTTGCTCGGTGTTTTGTTCCACTCATGCCACCTTAGGCGCCGATAAACCGGCATTATGTTCCTTGATTTTGCGTTCCTTACACGGTTGGGTATATGGGGACCCCTTGACACTTCGTCTTTGAATAAAACTCGTCCAGCAAGGCCCAACATTGGTTTTATTTTGCCTCATAATAACAACTTAATTAATTAAATTTGCATAAGGGGGGCGCTCCTTGGAGATTCTTTTCTACATAGCAGGGGGGCCAGTGCTGATGGTGTTGGTCCCAAATAGAGTCGTTTGCGGCGCCCCCCCTTGGAAACTTGGGGTTTGGCTGCTGTACGCTGTGCTCATCCGGTCGTGGCCTGAGACGAGATATGCGCGGCTACTATCAGGGTGTCGGCACGCCGGGAGGTCTTGCTGGACTTGTTTTACCATTGTCGAAATGTCTTGTGCACCGGGATGCCGAGCCTGATCGGATTTCCCTAAGATAAGGGGTGATGATATTATATTTATCACTTCAGCTGATCGTGAGAGCTTCTGATGGGCTAATTTGGGACACCCCTGCAGGGTTATGATCTTTCAAAAGCCGTGTCCGCGGTTATGTGGAAGATTGGAATTTGTTAATGTCCGGTTGTAGAAAACTTGACAGAGGATCCGAAGTAAAACACACAACTGTGTGAGTAACCGTGACTGTCTCTTTTCACTTTGAGAAGAGAACACAGTGGGGTTATGTTTGACTCGTAGGTAGTTCAGGATCTTTAGCGATCACTACTAGTTTGCGACCATTTGCGTAGATGCTCATCTTATCCTTGTACTCGTAAGCTAGCCACCATATTATGCTTATCCGCTGCTACAACCTCACCACTTTACCTCTTCCTACCCATAAAGCTTTGCTAGTCTTGATACCCATGGTTATGGGATTGCTGAGTCCTCGTGGCTCACAGATACTACAACACCAGATGCAGGTTCAGCCGAGAATGATGCAGGAGCTGGTTCAAGTACTTCACTGGGAGCTCGATGAAGAGAGTGGCCGTATGTATGTGATGTTTTCGACGATCAGTAGTGGTTTCTACTAGGGGCGATTCGGACCTGTGGCTTTATGTTTTTGGTATCTTTCTTTTTTGGGATCTTCGCCCGTAGTCGGGTTGTGATGTTTTGAATGATGTTTTTGTTCATGTAATGTATTGTGTGACGTGGCGAGTGTAAGCCAACTATCCTTTTGCAATTTCATCCCTATTTTTACATGAGTCGTGCAAAGATACCAAACTTGAGATCATTCCAGAATGGGCTTATACCTTTAAGTCGTGCCTCGACACGTAGGAGGTATAGTCCCATGCTGGGCATTACAAGTTGGTATCAGAGCCTTCTCCGACCTAGAAGCCCCCACTGATTGATCGAATCATTGACGGTTGAGTCTAGGCACACACATGAAAATGTTTTGAGTCCTATATATATATATATATATATATATATATATATATATATATATATATATCGGAGAGTAGGATTTCTTTTACTCCTCATCCCTTTATCACTCTGGTGAGGACTCCTGACGATTACTCTTGTCTCTTCTACTCTCAAAAATTCACCAAATTTTTTTTTAGGATCACGCGAGTATTGTTTGGATTGTTCCGATGTCTTTGTGACGAGAACATTGTTCTCGATGCCTCCTGTCATTTAGGGGTTGTGGCAGTGTCCCGGTGAGTTGAGCTCCGAGGTGTTGTCATCACAAATATATCGCAGCAGTTCTGGAATACTTAAGATGGCCGACATCGAAAACTCTCCTATGCGGTTAGTGGCAAGATAACCCCGACATAACCCAGTACTGGGGAGGTAGTTCGGGAGTATTTCCATAGCTTGTATAGTAGATGCGTTTCAAAGGTCCGAGGTAAACGGTTTCCGGAAATAACTGGTTATGTGGTGAAGGATGGATACAGCTGGATGTAGGATTAGAGTTGAGTGCGCGATGCTTCCCCTGTATCCCCAACACCTGATTGCATAACTGGGAACATTCGGAAATTAATAGGTGGGTTCATCTAGTAGTTCGTAGGCATTCTTCCAACGAATGCATGATATGGAGTTCGGGGTTCTACATTGATTGAAGTGGTTTTATGGGCGTTGTTCCAATTGGGAGTTGCATCTTAAAGGGTCCTTGGCTATGCTGATCCGGGGATTGTCAAACCCTTTTGTAACACGTTCCATGAGCTTTCAGCACGAACATGTGGGACAAAGCTTCTATCTTGTATTTGTTCTATCTGCTCCTTGTTGTTTTTATTTACCTTTTGTTCTCCAAGTGGCTTCTCGACAAGTTGATGTACCTACGGAATCCATTCGTTCAATTCTCGGTTCGGATGATATTGTGAAGATTATGTTGCAACATATCTATCCGTTGTTTTTGTTTTGATTCTGGTATTCGAGTTGCTTCGATGTCAAGTGTTGATTCCATACTTTTCCTAATCGGTATTCTCATATTTCTATGGTAGTGCTATTCCTTCTTGATCATCAAGATTGTCATGTTAAATTCTTTCAACCAGCGTGCTACGCATCAAGTTAATCCAATCTCTTCATCAATTGCAAGATCAACTCTCAATCTTTTTTTCAACGGTGTCTGTTTCATTCATCCCAAGTTGTCTTTGTTTTCCCCACCCTCCCACCCTTTTCTTATGGAGCCATAATTCTTAATCAAGTATCCATTTTATTCATGTGATGTTTCTTCATTCATTTCCTTCAATGTTCTTATCCGGTGATTTATCATGAAGATGCTAAGGAAGCTTCAAGTTTTTCATTCTCCATTCTCGTTTCTTCTCCGGTGGAATAAATTCAAGCTTCGGTCATATCATATCTCTTCCTTTTTGTTTAACATGTTTTTCCATGTTGAAATTTCTTATCCAAAGTCTCTCCTGGTTATTCAACTCTCTCCTATTCATATCAGGAGTGTACAGGGTATCTCAGGAGATTCGCGTTTCCATTCTTAATCCTTTCAAGCTATTTTGAGGACTGACATCTTAGCCAAGCCATGTAATTCAACCGGTGCAATATCTCTTAAACAATATTTTTCAATGGTGATTTCTTTGAGTGGGCCCTAACCCACAGGCCTTTTTCCAGGATCTTACCTGACTCTTCTAATTTTTCCGGGGTTATTCTCAAATTCTTTCATAGTGTGACGTAAGTATGGATTCCATCAGTCATATGCCTTCTCCCGGATCGCTTTCAAATTCTTTTCATGTTTGGTTAAACCTTCCATCTTTTATTATTCTTCCGGAGCATCTCGCAATTCTTCAAGGTGTTTCTCCTTGTCATTCTCAACATTTGAAGACGGGAGAAGAGTTTCTCTTAAATCTTGGCCGTTCTCTTGAAGATTCGTGGTTCTAGCTTCATGCCATCCTAATTATTGTTCTGATTGTGAGGAATTCTTTTTATACCCATCCTAAGCATTTCATGAATTCTTCCCATTGTGATCCTCCGAAGGCCATCATTTCAGAAAATTTCTTCGTTCTCAGTTTGCAACTTCGTCCTCCAAATGTTCTTCATTGATGCCTCTTTGTTCGTCTCCATATTCTACCGGTGCTTTGTCAAGTATTCTTTAATCGGTTCACGATCTCTTCGTTCTCTTGTAAATTTTCCTCAAGTGCTTATTCTTCCTGGTGGATTATTATTTTTCATCACTCGGTTTCAATTCTTACGGCGGTTCATTCAAGATTACTCTTCCGTTGTTATCGTATTAATTCATTTGTTCTTTTCATAATCCTACCGGTGGTTCGTCGAAGATTTACCCAAGCTTGTGCGAGATCTCTCTTAATTCTTTCCAACGAGAATAAGTAGTATGCCAAATCCTTTGGTTGTCATCAATTTAAATTGGTGAAGGAGATGCATGACATAATTCTTATTCTTATTCCTTCAAGGTGATTTAATTCTTTTGTCTGGAGCTTGTTCATCATATCATATTCTCGGTTCTAAGTTGTTCATCTTGTTTTCCGGAGCTCCATGTTATTTCAATTATATCATTTCAAAGCTCCATCTAATTCATCGTGGGTCTTGAATCTTATTCTTTTCATCTTTCACTTCTCATGCTTTTCATTACCGGAGTTCTCATGGTGGTTCATCAAGATTTAATTCATCCTCAAAGTCTTCATCAAGATTCTTGTTGGAGCTCAAGCATTCTTCATCATGATTTCCAAGTGCAATTCTTTCTACCTTATTGTTTGAGAGGGTCGTATGCCATTTTTGACAATTTCCCTTCATGTTTCATGATTCACAAGTTGTCAGGAATGAGATATTTAAACCCATCATTTTCTTTGTTCACGAGATCTTTCCAACCATTCAATTTATTATTTGGAGTAATCTTGGGTTGTATTTCACCTAAAAGCTTTCCCTAAGGACTGTTGCTAATTATGGTGCTTATAAATGACCCAAGTTCTTCATTTATCATTCCGGCGAAATAACTTTATCGTCTCCTTGTTGATCTCAATCAAATCAATTGTTTAAGTTAGTGGCTGGTTGTCACCTCTAAATTTTGAGATGTTTTCTATAAGCCCACATCAAGCTTATTCTTTCGTTGTTGAATTTCCAACAACTCTATTCAACCCTTCTTCGTAAGGATGCTCTTTCAAATTCAATTTTGGGAGAAGTTGTCATATTTTTTCTCCGTTCATTTCTTTCATTGATCTATATTCTCTTCTTTCATTCCGGAGGCATTGTGATATTGCTCTCTTCGTCCCATAAGCTCGTTTTATCAAGATCATGTTCTTTCCTTTTCTCGTCTATTTAACAGGAGTGTCGTGACCTCCATTCTAGTTCCGTCATCTTATCTAGTTTTCCTCTGTTTTCAACCGGAGTGCTGTCTGAATCCTTCTTACCCCTTGTGCCATTCTTTCAATTGTTTCAGAGGCAATGTGTTGCTGATTTCATCAAGATCATCCAATCTTCTCAAGTTCATGTTAATTCCTTCCATTTTCAGACGGAGTGCTGTCCAAATTATTTCGTTCTTATTCCTTCTCAATCTTGGTTAACCAGAGTGGTTTTGAATTCTTTTGTCATTCGTAAGCTGTTGTTTCATGTCTTTCAACCTACAAGGTTCTCATAATGTTCCTTGTTCCTCTTTTCTAACGGAGTGTTTTCATCTTCGCTCATCTCCATTGTATTCTTCATTCAAGATTGTTCAACCTCTCAAGGTTCAATGTTTCACTCGTTTGTCAAAGAAGCAACTTTGTTTTACCTCTTCCTCTTCCGTTTTACAGGTGCCATCTCTAGGATCTCGGGTTGAGATCCTCTGTTAGTGTGGGAGAGTTGTGACGCCCGAAGGCCGGCGCTCCAGAAGATTCCAGATGTTCAGGGTTTTGCCGTGTGTTTCAGTTGTGCTTGCTTTATTTATTTGTGCTTGCATCATGTCATCATGCCATCATGTCTTTAATATTCCAACTTAACTAAATAAATTGTGTGGACCTTCGGTCCATTTAAATCGAGGGAAGGATGACTTCTCTTTATAACATATCCTCCTAATATTTATGGAGCTATTATAAATAAATATTCCATTTGTTTGGAATTAACCCAAACACACGTGCATATATTCCCCATGCCTTTTCTACTTCAAGTTTCATCGTCAAAACTTTGTCTTTAATTCTTATCCATTTTGTCAAGGTTCCTCCAAAAATTTGAACATTTTTGGACACTTCGAAAACCATGTCCTAGTTCAAACCATTTGAATTAAATTCAAATGGGTTTGAATTTATATCTTTTGATCATGCCACTTCTTATTTTCTGGGATCAGACTCATTTTTGCGAGTCCCGTGAAATTAGCCTCATGCCCTAATCCTTCCTTAAGCCTCCCTTTCTTTTCCATCTTTCTTCTTTTTTTTTCTGTTAAAGAAAATTAATAGAGAGAAAGGAGCCAGGCCCAGCCGCCGGCCTCTCTAAGGCCTCCTGCAGCCTCTGGCCCATTTTGGCCCAGCCACTCCTAACCGTAGGCCACGCTCTCCCTCGAGCCCCTCCATCCTCGATCCCTCTCGTCCCTTTAGCAGCGCCGCTCTCCCCCTCCTACTCGAGCCTCTCTCGCAGCCATCGCCCGCTCCCTCGATCTCCCGTATCCCTCGTGCCGCCGCCTCACAAGGCCGAGCGCCGTCGCGCCATGGCGCCTGCGCCCGTTCCCTGCCGTCTCTCCGCCGCCGCGCCGTCTCCCGCGTCGCCGCCATCGTGGTCTGGTGCTCCGCGCGCCTCCAGCGCCAGAGCCCCTGCTTTGCCCTCGCCGGAGAAGCAGGACTAGGCCGGAGCCCCGTCGACCTCCCCTCCAACCACGGGCCAGCACCGCCGCCGCGCTGTGCCGGCGACCGCTGCTTCGACCACCGCGGCGTTCGGCCACAGCGCCACCATGCTCCAGCAAGCTTCCCTCTACCTGGCTCCACTCGTCGTCGCCCCGGCCATCTTTGAGCCGGATCCGGCCGAGGTCCGCCCCGCCTGCCGTTTCAAAGTTCGCCGACGAACCCCAGCCAAGAACTCCATGACATGGTCGTGCCTCCCTCCTGCACACCTCGTCGGGCCCCTTTTGCTCGCCCCCCCCGAGGCCTCGTAGTCGCTCGTGTGCTGCCACTTGACGCCAAGACAGAATTCAGAGACTCCAAGTACCACGACCAACAGTTTTGAAGCACCAAGTACCATGCCGCCCGAAGGCATCGGATCAAGTTCATCTTCGGAACGAGTACGACTACACTTGGTGGATGCGACAAGTACCTCTACCGTCGACCCCATGTACGACTACGAACCGAACGACTACTTCCCTCTATGAACGTGTACCACGTCCCGCGAGTACCACTACTTCCCTCGACGATCTCGATCCTCCCCGAAATGAACGTTCCGAAGGTATAACCCCGAGACGATGACCCGTGGACTGCTTGCCTTGTATGAGATGAATCAGATGTTTGCATCGTGTCCGTTGAGCCCTCGTTTGCCTTGGTGGCGACCCGTTGGAACCCGATGATGGGACCACCCCACCTTTCATCTTGTTCGACTCGCTCACGCTACCTTGCTTTTGCACCGGCATCTCGACGAGTGTCGGATCATCGGAACGTTGTCGTGGCATCGTATCCATTTTCGCCGCCACGACCATCTTTTCTTTTGGTCGTGGCGACAAATACTCCTTATCATCTTCATGTCAATATTTCTTATAAAATTGCATAAAACTTGATCATGTCATCCGCATCATGTTAACAACATTAAAATGTGTGATTTGTTGTTTGCTTAAAATTGCTAAACATGCATATGGGGATTTTCGGAATTGTTGTTGTAGATTCCGGCCTCATTTAAACTTGTTGCCATGTATTGCATCATATATAGACTTGCTGTGCATCATATGTAGACTTGTCATGCATCATACCTTGCCATGTATTGCATCATATAGACTTGTGTTGTTTTTCTGTGCTTCCTACCTTGCCATGTATTTCTTCTTGTATAGACTTGTCATGCATCTTACCTTGCCATGTATTGCATCATATAGACTTGTGTTGTTTTTCTGTGCTTCCTACCTTGCCATGCTTTGCTTCCTGTATAGACTTGTAGTGCATCCTATATAGACTTGTGTTGCATCATACTTGATTGAGCATATTGTCATGTCTCGTGTGGTGTGTTCACCGTGTTGCTTGTTTCTTTCCGGTTTGCTTCCTCGTTAGCTTCGGGTTCGTTCCGGTGTTGTGAGGTCCTGTTCGACTACTGGATGAATCCATTCTTCTTCCTTGCGGGATCTTAGGCAAGATGACCATACCCTTGGATACCTTTACTAGCATTGCCGTGCTTAGTTGTCTCGATGCTATCGTTACATGTCGCGCTACCCATCTTTTATGTCAGCCTCTCCTTGTTGCCTTGAAACCTCTAACCTTTTGACACCTTCCTAGCAAAAGCACTGTCTGGCTATGTTACCCGCTTGCTCAGCCCCTCTTATAGCGTTGTTAGTTGCAGGTGAAGATGAAGATCGTTCCAGGAGGGAACTTGTTGTTGGAATATCACAATATCTATTATTATTGTTAACACACCTATATACTGGGCATGGGTGGAAGGCTTGGCCTTTTGCTCGGTGTTTTTTTTCACTCATGCCACCTTAGGCGCCGATAAACCTTCATTATGTTCCTTGATTTTGCGTTCCTTACACGGTTGGGTATATGGGGACACCTTGACACTTCATCTTTGAATAAAACTCCTCCAGCAAGGCCCAACATTGGTTTTATTTTGCCTCATAATAACAACTTAATTAATTAAATTTGTATAAGGGGGACGCTCCTTGGAGATTCTTTTCTACATAGCAGGGGGGGCCCGTGCTGATGGTGTTGGTCCCAAATAGAGTTGTTTGCGGCGCCCCCCTTGGAAACTTGGGGTTTGGCTGCTGTACGCTGTGCTCATCCGGTCGTGGCCTGAGACGAGATACGCGCAGCTACTATCAGGGTGTCGGCACGCCGGGAGGTCTTGCTGGACTTGTTTTACCATTGTCGAAATGTCTTGTGCACCGGGATGCCGAGCCTGATCTGATTTCCCTGAGATAACGGGTGATGATATTATATTTATCACTTCAGCTGATCGTGAGAGCTTGTGATGGGCTAAGTTAGGACACCCCTGCAGGGTTATGATCCTTCGAATGCCGTGCCCGCGGTTATGTGGCAGATTGGAATTTGTTAATGTCCGGTTGTAGAAAACTTTACAGAGGATCCGAAGTAAAACACACAACTGTGTGAGTAACCGTGAATGTCTCTTTTCAATTTGAGAAGATAACACGGTGGGGTTATGTTTGACTCGTAGGTAGTTCAGGATCTTTTGTGATCACTACTAGTTTGCGACCGTTTGCGTAGATGCTCATCTTATTCTTGTACTCGTAAGCTAGCCACCATATTATGCTTAGCCGCTCCTGCAACCTCACCACTTTACCTCTTCCTACCCATAAAGCTTTGCTAGTCTTGATACCCATGGTTATGGGATTGCTGAGTCCTCGTGGCTCACAGATACTACAACACCAGATGCAGGTTCAGCCGAGAATGATGTAGGAGCTGGTTCAAGTACTTCACTGGGAGCTCGATGAAAAGAGTGGCCGTATGTATGTGACGTTTTCGACGATCAGTAGTGGTTTCTACTAGGGGCGATTCGGACCTGTGGCTTTATGTTTTTGGTATCTTTCTTTTTTTGGATCCTCGTCCATAGTCGAGTTGTGATGTTTTGAATGATGTTTTTGTTCATGTAATGTATTGTGTGACGTGGCGAGTGAAAGCCAACTATCCTTTTGCAATTTCATCCCTATTTTTACATGAGTCGTGCAAAGATACCAAACTTAAGATCATTCTAGAATGGGCTTATACCTTTAAGTCGTGCCTCGACACGTATGAGCTATAGTCCCATCCTGGGTATTACATCCCCTGAGGAAAAGATGGATAGGAAATCCAACGCCTCTCAAAAGGAAGGAGATGAACCACACTCGCTCTTCTTTGATAGGATTAGGGAAATTTTCCGCCAAGGCTTTGTCGTCGATAGAAGTTAATCCAGCCCGGACGGGGACTAGATCTGTGGGAGGGAGATATCCCTGCGTCTGAAGTTTACTCAGACGTGCATGGGATACTGAGCAGCTTTCCCAATCGCCTCTGTCGGTGTACTAAAGTAGGGGTACCTAAGTACCCCGACTTGTGCACGGGCAGTAGCAGCGTCCCGTGGCAGGGCTCGCCACGCGCTCGCCAAGGCCCACTCTACTTCCTTTGGAGCCATTCAAGAACAAAGTATTCAAGTTAAGAAACAGGACCCCGGCAAGAGGAGCTTGCCGGGAAGGCCGCTCCAGGCTCAAGATCATCCCTTCAGCGCAAGACCCTGGCAAGAGGAGCTTGCCAGGAAGGCCAAAGAACAGCATTTCAGAAGACATGCCGTGGCGCATCGCGCGCCGCGGCAAGACCCGGAGAGCGACAAGCTTCCGGGCCCGGCAAGGTAGCGACCGCGGCAAGGTGCTTGCCGCGGCAAGCTTTCACTGTGTGCCTGCGCTCCAGCTCATCTGGCCATGCGTCGCCATGGGGCCCTTCCTGGGGCACGTGGCGGATGGCCGTGCAGCCTGGGGTACACGGTGGTAAGCTACGATGACGAGGCTACCGTCGTGGCGAACAGAGACGCCCGGACGGACGCTTTTTACACTGTTTTGGGGCGACGGCGACGGGCATTTAATGCCCTTGTCCCCCACCGTTTGGGTTAGGTACAAAACACTGTGCATATACTGTACACACACTGCTACAACTACCACCAATTTTACGCTTTTACCCTCACCTACGTTGACACCTGTTGGGAACCCCTTCGACCTATAAAAGGAGGCCCATGCACAACGTAGAGGAGGTTTCGAAGCTGGATCACTCCCACGTTCGGCGTAGTTAGTACTGTAGATCTTCTTGCTCCCGAGCCAAGAACTCAATAACAAACCAAGGCAGGAGTAGGGTTTTACGCATCTGTGTGGCCCGAACCTGGGTAAACTGTTCGCGTGTGCGCCTCGATCTGCTCTCTGTGCTCCCTCCGCTCCCTTGCCGTACCGAAAAGGGGCTCCGGTCCCATAGGTGTTCGTGGGCGATCAGTTTCCCCGACATCTTTGGCGCGTCAGGTAGGGGGGCGTCGAGGTTGTGTGAACCTGATCCGGCGTTCACGTGGGCGCAATCTTCAGTAACTTCACCAACTTCATCAGCTTCATCGACTACATCAGCATGCCGCCGAAGAAGAAAGCTTCGGAGGTAGGAGGCCCGTCTGCGTCGATCCCACCACCACCAGAACCAACGGTTGGTGGGGTAGACGCTGGCGGGAGGGTGGACGCCGGCGAGGAAACTCATGGCGCCGCCAAGTCCAAGGACAAGACGGACGACCGAGCACACTCCAAGACCTCGGCGTCTGTGCACGCACCACGCCCCTCTCAGGAGGTGCCAGAACAGCGACGGCGTGGTACTCAGGGTACCTTCCGCTTGCTGGGCCAAGGGCAAGTTGGCGGGTCGCGGGACGCTCAAGGCCAACGCGCTGGCACGAGCAAGGCGCGGTCGCCGGGACGAGACCCTGCTCCTTCTAACGCTGTTAGAAGTCTGAGCATATCTCATTCCTCGCACCGCTCGCCACCGCTCCCCTCCTCTCCAGCGGAAGCTCTAGCTAGAGCTCAGCTGCTCCTCGACTTCCCTCCATCGGCGGACAAGGCCGAAGACTGGAGGGCTACGATCCAAAGCCTCATCGCCTTCGCCAACAACGACACGCCGCAGCAGCCGGCAACGTCACGGCAGCGGCAAGTCAGCCAAGCGAAGGCCGATGGAGACAAGACCGCCGGGGGTGCGACTACCGTGCACTCCCCGCCACGGAAGCAGAAATCGCCGACTCGCCGGATCAACGTCGACGACGACTCCACGGCGTCGTCGGATCCGCTGGCTCGCCGCGATCAACGCCAAGTCCTCAACGACAGGCGGCAAGAAGATGCTCGAACTCGCATCTAGCGTCGAAGAGAAGCACAACGACAGTCCGACCAACGCACTGGGACCGCTGTCGACATGCACGCGCCCGGCGAACCAGGCGACTTGCCGTACGCGGCAGGTTGCCCTGCGTTCACCCATGAGCTGCGGCATGTCTAGTGGCCCAGCATGAAGAACTTCAAGCCCGACGTACCCGAGAAGTACGACGGCAAGACCCATCCCTCGGAGTTCCTTAGCATCTACGCCATTGCGGTGCAGGCTGCCGGGGGACGGGATGAGAAGATTCTGGCAAACTACTTCCCGCTCGTGCTCAAGCCAAATGTCAGATCTTGGCTCATGCACTTGCCGGAAAACTCCATCTCTTCTTGGGCCGACCTGTGCCACCAGTTTGTCGGCGGCTCCACGGGCGGCCACAAGCCCCACGGCCAGGAGAGCGATCTTCACATTCTGGCCCAGAAGGAAGGAGAGTCCCTGCGGAAATACATCCAGAGATTCAGCCGCGTCCAGCACAGCATCCCGGACGTACACCCTGCCGCGGTTATTAGCGCGTTCCATCAGAACATGCGTAACCGCCGGATGAGGGAGGAAATGGCGATGACCAAGATCCGGGACGTCAGCGAGCTTTACGCTCTGGCTGACAAGTGTGCGCGCGTTGAAGAGGGGAGGAGACTTCCCGGAGAGGATGCTGGAGCAGGGGGGACGGAGAGCTAGGATGCCGCCCCGGCAAGGAAAGGACGGCGGCGGAACAATAAGAAAAAGAAGAATAAGGAAGTATTGGTTGTCGAGCAGTCCGGCAAGGAGGCTGCCGCAAAGAAAACACAGGCTGGTGGCTCCGGCAAGGAGGCCACCCCTGTGGCGGCCGCCGACAAGCAGGACGGCTCCGACAAGCAGTACTGCAAGATCCACCGCACCAAGGGCCACGATCTCCAGAACTGCAAGAGGGTCGAATACCTCGTCGAGCAGCAGAAGGCTGAGTATGAGCGACGCGACAAGGAGAAGGCACAAGGAGGCGGAGGAGAGTCTGGCAAGAAGCGCCCATTCAATGGCCGGGGAGGACGCCGCGGCAAGGCCAAGCAGCGGCAAGGAGATAGACCTCCCCGCGGTTGCGACAAGGAAGAAGACGAAGACGACGACGAGGACATGGATGACGGAGACAACAGCGAGCAGGAGTTCCAGAAGGCCACGGAAGTTCTGTGCATCGACGGAGGGGCTTCTCTGCATACTTCCCACCGCCAACTCAAGCAATGGGTGCGGGAAGTAAATGCAACAGAGCCACCCGTCGAGTCGCCCAAACTTTTGAAGTGGTCCAGCACGCCCATCATCTTCGACCTTTAGGACCACCCTGACCGCACAACTGCGGTCGGGTGCTTGCCGATGTTGGTATCACCAACCATCCGCAACCTCAAGGTCACCAAGATGTTGGTTGACGGCGGGGCCGGCCTCAACTTGATATCCTCCGCTGTGATCCGGAAGCTGCAGATCCCCGACAACGAACTCGAGGAGACCGGGGCATTCCAAGGGATCAACCCGGGAAGGAGCAAGCCGAAGGGGAAGATAACACTGCCAGTGACCTTTGGCGGAGAACTAAACTTCAGGACTGAGAGGATCACATTCGACGTTGCCGATATCCCGTTGCCATACAATGGGATACTTGGCCGTCCGGCGCTCGCCAAGTTCATGGCAGCCTCTCACTATGCATATAACATGCTCAAGATGCCAGGGCCAATAAGCGTCATCCCTGTCCCCGGCGACAAGAAGGATGCGCTTATCTGCGCCGACAAGATCTACCGGGATGTGGCAGCCGCGGCAGATAACGAGACACTTGCCGCTGTAGCTCCCGGGGGAAGACCAAGTCCGGCAAGAGCTCTGGAGCCCACTCCGGCAAACGCACCTCTTCGGAGTGCTGCGCTGCCGTCGAGGACGCACCATCGAGCTCCACCGGCAAGTACAAGAAGGGAATGGCTACTCCACCTGCAACCAAGAAGGTGTCCGCCAAGGAGGACGGCACTGGTGGTACTTTCACCATTAGTGCTACGCTCGATCCTAAATAGGAAAGCGCGCTCGTTGCTTTCCTGCGGGCGAATGTGGACGTGTTTGCATGGCAACCGTCTGACATCCCCGGTGTTCCCAGGAAAGTGATTGAGCACAAGTTGCCGTTTGTCCTCATGAGCGGCCCGTCAAGCAGAAGGTCAGGAAGCAAGCGGTGGAGCGCCAAGAGTTTATAGCTGAAGAGATCAAGAAGTTGGAAGCAGCAGGCCTGGTTAGAGGTGTACTTCATCCCACGTGGCTAGCCAATCCTGTTGTCGTGCACAAGGCTAATGGGAAGTGGAGACTTTGTATAGACTTCACCGATGTGAATAAAGCTTGTCCCAAGGATCCATTTCACTTGCTGCGCATTGACCAGATCGTCGACTCCACGGCTGGATGTGAGTTGCTTTCATTCCTTGATGCATACTCCGGATACCACCAGATATTCATGGCTGAAGAAGACGAAGAGAAGACCGCATTCATTACTCCATGTGGCACTTACTGTTTCATACGCATGCCCTTTGGATTGAATAATGCGGGTTCAACGTTTGCAAGGGTAGTCCACACTGCTTTTGAGCCACAGATACACAGGAATGTAGAAGCTTACATGGATGATATAGTGGTCCAGAGCAAGGACAAAGATACCCTGATTCCAGACCTAGAGGAAACCTTTACAAATCTGCGCAAGATACAACTCAAGCTGAACCCCGAGAAGTGCGTCTTCGGAGTCCCCTCCGGCAAGCTTCTCGGGTTCTTTGTGTCCCAGAGGGGGATTGAAGCGAATCCCGACAAGATCAAAGCCATCGAGCAGATCGAAGCCCCAAAGCGCGTCAAGGATGTACGGAGGCTTGCTGGTTGTGTGGCTGCCCTCAGCAGGTTCATTTCTAAGTCTGCAGAACGCGCCCTGCCGTTTTTCAAAATCTTGAAAAAGGCAGGTCCAATGAAGTGGACTCCGGAAGCGGAGGCAGCGCTGCAAGACTTGAAAGGATACCTGTCATCCACTCCAATACTTGTCGCACCTAAGCCGCAAGAGAAGTTGCTGCTATATTTAGCAGCAACCAATCAAGTGGTTAGTGCTGCGTTGGTAGCGGAAAGGGAGGCAGAGGAGGAGCCCACAGCCCCGGCAAGCGCATCCAGCGACAAGCAGGGGGCTTCCCCGACAAGCTCTGGCCCCGACAAGGACGGATCTGAGCAAGTGCAAGAAGAAGTGCGAAAGAAGATGGTGCATCGACCAGTCTATTTTGTCAGCTCCCTCTTGCACGGGGCTAGGTCAAGATACTCTGGAGTGCAGAAGTTGCTTTTCGGCCTCCTCATGGCCTCGAGAAAGCTGCGCCACTACTTCCAAGCACACGAGATAACAATGGTCACTCGCTTTCCGTTGAAAAGGATATTGCAAAATCCGGAGGCAACAGGCAGGATTGTCGAGTGGGCACTGGAGCTGTCAAGCTTCGGTCTTAAATTTGAGAGTACTTCAACCATCCAGAGCCAAGCATTGGCAGAGTTCATAGCAGAATGGACACCAACGCCAGACGAAGAGATTCCAGAGACAAGCATCCCCGTCCAAGAAGCAAGCAAAGAATGGATAATGTACTTCGATGGGGCCTTCTCGCTGCAAGGCGCCGGTGCTGGTGTGCTGCTCGTCGCACCCACCGGAGAGCACCTCAAGTACGTTGTCCAAATGCACTTTCCCAAGGAACAAGCGACAAACAATACTGCAGAGTATGAAGGTTTGCTTGCCGGCCTCAGAATTGCAGCAAAACTTGGGATCAAGAAGCTGATTGTGCGGGGAGATTCACAGTTGGTGGTCCGACAAGTAAACAAGAGCTATCAGAGTCCTTTGATGGAAGCTTATGTCAATGAAGTGAGTAAGCTTGAAGAACACTTTGAAGGCCTGTAGATGGAACACGTTCCAAGAGCTCAAAATGACATCGCAGACGGCCTGTCAAAGTGTGCTGCATTGAAGCTACCTGTGGAACCAGGAACCTTCATGCTCAAGCTAACTCAGCCATCTGTTACACCATCAATTGGGCAAAGCAAGAAGAGGAAGCTGGTCTCCGGCGACTACTTGCCTGCGGATCTTCCTGAAGCCGCCGCCAAGGTCCCCAAGATCAACGACCAAGTTGCTGAGGAACAGTCTGCTCCTGCGAACTCTAGGGTTCGTATAGTTGAAGCAGATGTTCCCGGCAAGTCTTGCCCCGGCGAGCTTGCCGGGGGACGTCCAGCTCCGGCAGAGGCGCAGGTTCTTGCCGTAGAAGCTGACTTTCCCGCAGCAGCACTGATGCCTTTAGTCCTTGTTGTTGAGCCTCAAGCTCCAGCATGGGCACAACAAATCGTCCGTTTTCTTCAAACTGGGGAACTTCCCGAGGAACCAGAAGAGATAGAGAGAATAACCAGGAAGTCAAGTATGTACCAGTTCGTCGGCAATGAACTGTACAGAAGAAGATTCAATGGTGTTAGATTGAAGTGCATTTCCCGGGAAGATGGACAGAAGCTGTTGGCAGAGATACATGGAGGCATATGTGGCCACCACATTGGCGCAAGAGCACTTGCCGGGAAGGCATTCCGGCAAGGTTTCTTTTGGCCAGAAGCCCTCCAAGATGCAACTGCACAAGTAACCAAGTGTGAAGCGTGCCTGTTCCATGCCAAGCAAATACACTAGCCAGCTCAAGCTCTCCAGACGATCCCTTTGTCCTGGCCCTTTTCGGTCTGGGGGCTCGACATCCTCGGCCCCTTTCCCCGTGCTGCCGGGGGCTTTGAGTACTTGTACGTTGCGATCGACAAGTTCACAAAGTGGCCAGAAGTGGAACCAGTGAGAAAGGTGACCGCACAGTCAGCAGTCAAGTTCTTCAGGTCAATTGTTTGCCGTTTCGGGATCCCTAACAGGATCATCACCGACAACGGCACACAGTTCACAAGTCGCACCTTCATGCAATACGTCCAAGACCTTGGTGCCAAGGTCTGTTTCGCTTCTGTTGCTCACGCGAGGAGCAATGGTCAAGCAGAGAGGACGAATGCTGAAGTGCTGGGCGGACTCAAGACAAGAACCTTCGACAGGCTGCACAAGTGCGGAAGAAACTGGATTGAGGAGTTGCCGGCGGCTCTTTGGTCAATCAGGACGACACCAAATCGAGCCACCGGACAGACACCCTTTGCTCTTGTCTATGGAGCAGAGGCAGTTCTCCCCACGGAACTCGTATATGGGTCTCCTCGAGTGCTCGCTTACGACGAGCTCGAGCAAGAGCAACTGCGGCAAGATGATGCACTGCTCCTCGAGGAGGACCGTCTCCAGGCTGCTGTACGAGCTGCTCGATACCGGCAAGATTTGCGCCGCTATCATAGCCGCAAAGTCAAGGCCAGGAGTCTCGAGGAAGGCGACCTTGTTCTTCGGCGCGTTCAGTCTGCCTTGCGACCGAAGAAGGCTTACCGGTGAGCAAGTCTTGCCGCTGTTGCATGTAAACCTTTGTACAAAGCCGGGCGCAGACCCCATGCATCAGTAAAACTTTTGTGCTTCGCACGACTTGTCATTTCATGCCTTTCCTTTTTCTTGCATGTGTTATCTAACACTTTGTGCAGCACACACCCCCAGTAAGCAATAACAAGCCGCAAGGCTCCATATCTATGTTTCCTCCCCTTTTCCTTTTTACTTCTCAAGCAGAAGAAGTGTTCCTCGCGCACAAGTTTGCCAGGGGGAAGGAGACAGTGGTATGGACCAAGCGCTGACAGTGGTATGGACCAAGTGATGTTCAAGGAAGGAAAGCCTTGCCGGGAAGCAAACGGCACACAAAGGATAAGTTTCCAATGTTTGAGCATTCAAATTTTTAAAATCTTAGTTATTTTCCTTGAATGACCACACTTTGTATGGAAAACCTGTGCGCGGAGGAACCTACCCGTGGCCAGCCGCGCCCTTACTTTGTTTCGAGCACGCTCAACGACTTAAGTGAGCTGCGACAAGTATCGCGCCCTTACTTCGTTTTCGAGTTTGCTCAGCAATCTAAGTGTGCTGGGACTAGCTGTGGTAAGGTTTCTTGCCGGCGGGGGCATTGCCAGCAGGCTGCTGAAGTTCCGCACTCGGCGCTCGCGGCAAGGGTCCCTTTGCCGGCAAGTTCCCTAAATGCAAAGGGTGGAGGCATACAAAGTAAAGGAGTTGAACAAGGAAATGACTCTGCATCAATTACCCAAAATGAATTATATTACAAGATAACTTGCCGCTGTTCTAATAAACTACTATCCATGACTTAATCGACAGCGACAAGGGAAGCAGAAAGAGGAAGCCTAGTCTACGCGGTCTCCGTCAACCCTCCTGATCTTGCCCACCTTGGCCACGATGTGGGCGACACGAGCCTTCAGCGCTTCCTGGTCAGCTTCGGGCAGCAAGGTCCGGAGGACGTTGTCAAGGTTGATCCCGGGATTGCGGAAGACGATCTTCGTCAACACTCGCTTCATAGTACCCATGCAAAGCCGGCGCGCCTCGTTCGCCAGCTGCGTGGGGAGCTTCTCCCGTAGTTGCGCGAGGGCCGGCGCCACTCCTCTGAAGAACAAACTCAGCCTGGCGCTGTGGGGGAGGTTCTCATCGGGGGAGTACACGAGGTGCTCCGTCCCCAGCGCCACCATCTCCTTGTCGATGTTGGCGGCGGCAGCGACGAGCCCCTCGGTCCAGTCCTCCACCGTCTGCTTAAAGTTATTTTGCGAGACGGCGGCGCTGTCCAGCAATGCCCTCTCAGCGCGGAGATCCTCCTTCAGCTTCGTTTCACGGTTTCGGGTGCCATCAAGTGACTCAGTGAGGGTGGAAACCTTCAGCTCCAAGTCTGCAATGGAATCATTGGTGTCGTTGAGCTCCTTTCCCTTGTTGGAGAGACGGACCTGCAGCTCCGAGTGGCTGTGGGCGTCCTTCTCCCTTTCGAGTTTAAGCGCGGCGACTTTCTCCTCGCTCGTCTTCAGGTCGAGCTCCAACTGCGCCACCCTCGCCTCCAGGTCCCTCTTGGCGGTCTCTGCGGCAGCAGTGGCGTCCCTCGCCTCCTGCAGAGCCCCGCCAATGGACTGCTCGCGCGCGGTAAGGTCGTCCTCGTGGCTATCGAGGTCGACCTTCCGCTGACTCAGCTCTCCTTCCCGCCGAGACAGATCCTCGGCGGCCAGTCGCTGCTGCTCCTCAACCTCGGCCTTTTCGAGGATGAACGCCTGGTGCGCCTCGGCGAGCTCCTCCCTGCTTCGCCAAGTTCCGTAGGGCCGCTTGGTTGGCGGCGCGGAGCTCCGCGGCGCGCTTCTCCAAGTCGACGCCAGCCTTGGCAGCCAGAGCCTCTCGGGACTCCAGCTTGGCCTGCCTGGCCAAATACAAGGCCAGAAGCCACCGCAGAAGCTGCTCCTCTTCGGGCTCACTGCTGCTGCCGGGCGCGTCGACAAGCTTCAGCCCAGCGGAGGCGAGGACTTCCCCATCGAAGCTCTCCCCCTCCGCGGGCGCCCTTGATGAGGACGCCCACGGGACTTGGATGAAGACCCCGTTGGCGGCCTCCAGATAGATCCCCGGCCCAGTCGCGGCAGCGTCCGGCGCTCCTGTGGCCTCAGGGCCGTCAGTGCGGTCGCCGGTCCCCTCCCCAGCTGCCGCGTCAGTGGCCGCGGCGGTCTCGTCGGCGGCTGGCTCGTCGGCGCCGGCCATCCCTTCAGCGGTGGCGGCGTCGCCAGCGTTGCCGCGTACGTCCTCCTCGGCGTTGACCTCTGTCTCCATCGGCTCCGGGGCGGGTGGATCTGACAGAAAAAGAAAAGAAGAATCGTCAAGCAAATATCCAAAAAGAAGAATTCAAGAGAAGGAAAGTACAAGGGTTACCTGCGCGGGCCTCTTCAGTAACGGGGTCCTTCGCTGGGGAGTTTTCCCTTGGAGGCGTGGTAGTGGCCCCCGCCGTCGGAGGGCCGCTGGCGCCTTCCCTTGGCGGGGTGCCCACCCTTGTCGGAGTGCTCGCCCTTGGCGGGGTACTCGCCCTTGGCGGAGTACCCGCCCTTGGCGGAGCGCTCTCCCTCGCCGGGGAGCTCCTCCTTGGCGGGGAGGGTGGGACGAGCGGCTCGTCGGGAGCAGTCTCTCGACGCTCCTGAAGCTGCGGCTCCACTTCTGCACAAGTCAACAAGCAAGCAAAACATTGGCAAAGATAAGAAACTCAAGCGCGCCCGGCAAGTGAAGAAGTAAACAAGAAGACTTACGCTGGGGGCTGCTCTGCGGAGCAGCAGGCTGATCCGGCAAGCCTGTCGCGGGCGCATCTCCTGCCACGGCGACGGGCTCGTCCTCCTCGAGATCAACCACCGGGATCTTGGCCCTCTTCGCCATCCTCTGGGTCAGGGTCCTGGAAGCCAAACAAGATCAGAGTCAGGCAAAGAGAATTCAAGACAAGAGCAACAAAAATCAAAAAAATATAAGGGTTGTGAATACTTACTCTTCCTCCTCCTCGTCGGAACTGAGGGCGGAAAAGTCGAAGTCCGCCTCGCGCGTCCCGGCACGAGGAGCTGGAGGGGTAGGCTCCCTCGGGCGCTTGGCGGGCTCCGGAGCCGTGGGCTGAGAAGACCCCGCTCCGGTCGTCGCCGAAGACCGAGGGGCGGAAGGAACGCAGGAACCAGTTCGGGAAGATCCCCCTCCGCTTGTCGCTGAGGCGCGGGGCGCCTCCTTGACGGCCTTGCTCGTCGTGGTGACACGCGTCGAGCGACGCTGCGGCTGCTGTCGGGGCGCCGGCTGCCTCGCCGTGTCAGTGGTGTTGCGGAGGCGCTTCTTTGGCTGTGGCAGAGGACTCGGTGGTGGCGGAGAATTCTCTGAGGATGAGGAGGCGTCGTCGAGGTTCAGTGACCCACCTGAGTCTTCGTCGGAATCGCCCGATTCGGCATCCTCCTCAGCGGGCTCGCTGGACTCAGTGCCCTGCCCGGCAGCCTTGCTCGTCCCGGCAGGCTTCAACAACTTGAGGATCTCTTCCTCCTCGGCCCTACTCACTGCATCCGCTGCTTCTGCCTCCTCCACGGAGTACCCAAACTCACCCGAGGCCTCAGCTGCGGCGGCCTCCTCCATCCTGCTAGCGATATACGCCACGTCCCGGTCGGTGGTCGCGCGGGTGAGACCCTTCTTCTCCTCGGGATTGATTGGCCGCTCAACCAGGTTATCGAAGAAAGTTTGCACGGTCTCTTCTGAAGGCGCCAGCCAAGTAGGATCAACCCCGTGGAAGTCGCACAGCGGCATTACCGCGCGGATGGCACTAAGTGAAGAGTTGTTGCATAATGGAACTACTCCCCACGACGGGGCAAACCACTCCGAGTGCTTGGGGTCATGCTTGAACAGCGAGCGGATCATTCCCTTGAGTTCCAAGACGGTGAAGTTGTAGTTCAGGTCGGGGCGCAGCCTCATGCGGTCTGCCGCGTTGCCGAACTCGCAAGCAGGCCTCTTCCTCTCCTACAGGGGAGCAATGCGGCGGCGAAGGAAATCAGCCCCGACCTCACCTACAGTAAGATTGGCTCGCCGGAGGCGGAGGATCCTAGTAAGGGCAATCTTTAGCTTCTCATCCTCCGGGGCCAGATCACTCCAATCCTTGCCGCGCACTATTGCAGCTCGGCGCGGGGAGGTAAACTGCTGGGGTTCCTCTTCCATAACCCAGCACCAATCAGCCCTCCACTCTTCCCACTTGCCGCGGAGCTCTCCAATCAAGTACGCCTCTTTCTTGTTGAGCCTAAAGATCCAAGAGGTGTCGCCGGACAGAGGAGACCCAGACTATACTCTAGGTGTGAAGAAATGGCGGAAGAGAGCTACGTTGGGGTGGACTCCGATGAAGTTTTCAGACAGATGCGTGAAAACGGCCAAGGTTAAGACGACGTTCGGGGTGAAATCGAGAAGGTGGAATCCGTATGTGTTCATAACATCACAGAAGAACTCAGAGTATGGGGGGCAGAGACCGCAATGGAAGAACAGAGCGAAGTAATGGTAACCTCCCGGATACATGTCGCAGGCTTCGGCGGGGAGGACCCTGGTGCGCGGGTGAGCCTTCGTCTCCCTCGCCCAGAACAAGTAGTACTTGTCCCTCAGCTCCTTCGAGCCGAGCCTCGGCGGGAAGACCACCATCTTCTTTCACATCGCTGCTAGTTTCGCCGCCTTGTCGGACTTCGCGTTCTTCGCCTTGTCGCTCTTCGGGGGCATGGCGGAGACGGCGAGTGGAGCCGGTGGTGCTGGGGAGGCTGGTGGCAGCAGAAGAGGGGTGGAGCTCGGCTCTCTCTCTCGACCTTTGGGGAGGCGGAGAGCGGCGGGGGTTTCTGGAGGTTGAAGACGCAATGAAGCAAAGGGGGGAAACTGCCCCTGTTTCCTCTGCTTTTATGGGGGAGCGGGGGACGTTCCGCATTTTGCCATTAAAGAAACAGGCCACGATCTCTCCCACGACGCCGCAATCAACGCATGCCGTTAGGGAGGGATGCGGCGGATACGGAGTGGGATACGGCGCGCCATGGGCCACGAGTGCCCGTGCACTGTTTTGGGCCTGGCCCAACAGCGCTCGGCACCGTGTGTGGCCCAGGCCCGGGTGCTCCTGTCGGTGTACTAAAGTAGGGGTACCTGAGTATCCCGACTTGTGCACGGGCAGTAGCAGCATCCCGTGGCAGGGCTCGCCACGCGCTCGCCAAGGCCCACTCTACTTCCTTTGGAGCCATTCAAGAACAAAGTATTCAAGTTAAGAAACAGGACCCCGGCAAGAGGAGCTTGCCGGGAAGGCCGCTCCAGGCTCAAGATCATCCCTTCAGCGCAAGACCCTGGCAAGAGGAGCTTGCCAGGAAGGCCAAAGAACAGCATTTTCAGAAGACATGTCGTGGCGCATCGCGCGCCCCGGCAAGACCCGGAGAGCGACAAGCTTCCGGGCCCGGCAAGGTAGCGACCGCGGCAAGGTGCTTGCCGCGGCAAGCTTTCACTATGTGCCTACGCTCCAGCTCAACTGGCCACGCGTCGCCCTGGGGCCCTTCCTGGGGCACGTGGCGGATGGCCGTGCAGCCTGGGGTACACGGTGGCAAGCCACGATGACGAGGCTACCGTCGTGGCGAACGGAGACGCCCAGACGGACGCTTTTTACACTGTTTTGGGGCGACGGCGACGGGCATTCAATGCCCTTGTCCCCCACCGTCTGGGTTAGGTACAAAACACTGTGCATATACTATACACACACTGTTACAACTACCACCAATTTTACGCTTTTACCCTCACCTACGTTGACACCTGTTGGGAACCCCTTCGACCTATAAAAGGAGGCCCATGCACAACGTAGAGGAGGTTCCGAAGCTGGATCACTCCGACGCTCGGCGTAGTTAGTACTATAGATCTTCTTGCTCCCGAGCCAAGAACTCAATAACAAACCAAGGCAGGAGTAGGGTTTTACGCATCCGTGCGGCCCGAACCTGGGTAAACTGTTCGCGTGTGTGCCTCGATCTGCTCTCTGTGCTCCCTCCGCTCCCTTGCCATACCGAAAAGGGGCTCCGGTCCCATAGGTGTTCGTGGGCGATCAGTTTCCCCGACAGCCTCCTTGAGGGCCATGAGGGCATGAGGAAGAACATGGAACACCGACCATGTTTGGGAAATTTTCCATGGCAAGCTCTAAGGATTTTTCACGTGGTGTGGAATGGTATATGAGATTTTGTCTCCTTAAATAGACACCTTCCTTGCATGGTAAATGGGTTATTTGTAAAAATACCTAGACGGTTCGCATTCGTCTAACACATGGAAGCCGAGGCGACGGCGGCAAGGAATCGACATGATATAATATTAAATATGAAGCCAAACTATCATCTATTCCGAAGAAGAAGAACTTGCCATGCCAAACCGAAGACTTGAAGCTGGATACAACCTCGTCATTGAAGGCAAGTTCGGTGGCTACTAAGGGAGTCCTGGATTTGGGGGTCCACGAGTGTCCGATTAACCGAAGATAGGCCGGATAGAAGGGTCGTGAATATGAAGATAAACTGGCATCCCCCGTGTCCGGTTAGGACTCCTGTGTATGTAGAAAGGCAGGGTAGATGCTCAGATGTAATGATTCCTTTCTTTCGAAGTAATCTTTGTAAAATTAGGTCTCCTCTAGTGGATATATAAACCAGAGGGTTTGGTCGGTAGAGGGGAGCAGAATCACAATTGCATAGGCTAGACTCCTAGGGTTATAGCCATTACGATCTCGAGGTAGATTGATACGTCTCCAACGTATCTGTAATTTTTTTATTGTTCCATGCTATTATATTATCCTTCTAGGATGTTTGATGGGCTTTATTATACAATTTATACGATTTTTGGGACTAACCTATTAACCCAGAGCCCAGTGCCAGTTTCAGTTTTTCTCCTGTTTTAGGATTTCGCAGAAAAGGAATATCAAACGTTGCCCAATTGACCTGAAACTCAACGGAGGACGTTTTTGGACCAAAAGAAGCCCAGGAAGTGCCGGATGGGGACGAGAAGATCCACAGGCTGCGCACGAGGGTGGGGGGCGTGCCCCCCTACTAGGCGCGCCCCCTGCCTCGTGGACAGCCTAGAGACCCCCTTTACTTGGCCTCGACTCCAACACCTCCCATATATACTGAAACCTCTGGAAAATAACCTAGATCGGGAGTTCCGGTGCCGAAAACCTCAGTTCCCACCAAAAACCAATCTACACCCGTTCCGGCACCCTGCCGGAGGGGGGAATCCCTCTCCGGTGGCTATCTTCATCATCTCGGCGCTCTCCATGACGAGGATGGAGTAGTCCACCCTCGGGGCTGAGGGTATGTTCCAGTAGCTATGTGTTTGATCTCACTCTCTCTCGTGTTCTTGAGATGGCACGATCTTGATGTATTGCGAGCTTTGCTATTATAGTTGGATCTTATGATGTTTCTACCCCTCTACTCTCTTGTGATGAATTGAGTTTACCCTTTGAAGTTATCTTATCGGATTGAGTCTTTAAGGATTTGAGAACACTTGATGTATGTCTTGCGTGGGATACCTATGGTGACAAAGGGGTATTCTATTGATTCACTTGATGTATGTTTTTGGTGATCAACTTGCGGGTTCCGTGTCCTTGGGAATCTATTCATAGGGGTTGGCACACGTTTTCATCTTGACTCTCCGATAGAAACTTTAGAGCACTCGTTGAAGTACTTTGTGTTGGTTGAATAGATGAATCTTAGATTGTGTGATGCATATCGTATAATCATGCCCACGGATACTTCAGGTAACAATGGAGTATCTTGGGGACATTAGGGTTTTCGTTGATTTCTGGCTTAAGGTGTTATTCTAGTACGGAATCTATGATAGATTGAACGGAAAGAATAGCTTCGTGTTATTTTACTACATACTCTTGAATAGATCGATCAGGAAGAATAACTTTGAGGTGGATTCGTACCCTACCATAATCTCTTCGTTTGTTCTCCGCTATTAGTTACTTTGGAGTGAGTCTTTGTTGCATATTGAGGGATAGTTATATGATCCGGTTATGTTATTATTGTTGAGAGAATTTGCACTAGTGAAATTTTGAACCCTAGGCCTTATTTCCTATCATTGCACTACCGTTTATGCTCACGTTTACCACTTGCTACCTTGCTGTTTATATATTTTCTTATTACAAAAACCTATATCTACCATCCATATTGCACTTGTATCACCATCTCTTCGCTGAACTAGCGCACCTATAAAATTTACCATTGTATTGGGTGTGTTGGGGACAAAAGGGACTCTTTGTTATTTGGTTGCAAGGTTGTTTGAGAGAGACCATCTTCATCCTACGCCTCCCATGGATTGATAAACCTTAGGTCATCCACTTGAGGGAAATTTGCTACTATCCTACAAACCTCTGCACTTGGAGGCCCAACAACGTCTACAAGAAGAAGGTTGTGTAGTAGACATCAAGCTCTTTTCTGGCGTCGTTGTCGGGGAGGTTAGTGCTTGAAGGTATATCTTTAGATCTTGCAATCGAATCTTTTAGTTTCTTGTTTTATCACTAGTTTAGTTTATAAAAGAAAACTAAAAATGGAATTAAGGTTACCTCATATGCTTCATCTTTTTAATATCTTTCGTGAAAATGATGGGAAGGAAAATTGTGCTCAAGTACTAGAAGAAGAATTACATAGAATGCTTGGCATATGTGCATGATGAGCATGATTGCAATGTTGTTAGTATTAATTCGTTGAATACCCATGATGCTAATGATATGCAAAGCCACAAGCTTGGGAAAGCTATGTTTGATGAAGATGATATTTTTAGTCCCCCGTTTTTTGATGAGCAAATTTATTATAATGAAAGCATGCCTCGTATTTATGATGATTATATTGATGAAAGTAAATTTGGAGAGGTCATGACTTTATTTAGTGATGAATCCACTATTTCGGAAGAGGTTCCAATTGATTATGAGAACAAAGTTGCTATCTATGATGATTATGGTGATGACTTGTATGCTATTAAGAATAATTATAACCATTAAAGTTGTCATCGTGATTTTAGTTTTCAATTGGATTATGCTTCACATGATAGATATTTTGTTGAATTTGCTCCTCCCACTACTATGAATGAGAAGAATTTTGCTTATGATGGGAGTAGTAAAATTTCTATGCAAGTAGATCATGAAAAGAATGCTTCATGTGCTGGTTATATGGTTGAATTCATTCATGATGCTACTGAAAATTATTATGAGAGAGGATCATATGCTTGTAGGAATTGCAATAATATCAAGTTTCCTCTCTATATGTTGAAAGTTTTGAAGCTATGCTTGTTTTCCCTTCCTATGCTAGTTGATTCTCGTTCCCATAAATTGTTTGCTCACAAAATCCATATGCATAGGAAGTGTGTTAGACTTAAATGTGTTAGTCATATTCTTCATGATGCTCTCTTTATGTTTCAATTCTTATCTTTTATGCGAGCATCATTAAAATCATTGTGCCTAGCTAGGGGCGTTAAACGATAGCGCTTGTTGCGAGGCAACCCAATTGTATTTTATTTGCTTTTTCTTCTGTTTAGGAATAAATATTGCATCTAGATTATGTTTAGATGTGGTTTTGTGTTGTAATTAGTGTTCGTGCCAAGTAGAACCTTTGGGAAGACTTGTGTGAAGTTTATACGATCTTGCTATAAAAAATAGAAACGTTAGCGCGCACGAGAATAATCACCAGATTTTACTGGAGAGTGATATTTAGTTGATTCTTTTTGCAGATGATTAATAGACAAATTCCTCAGGTCTAACAATTTATTTCAGAATTTTTAGAGTCACAGAAGTATTCAAAAGTTACCGATTACTACAGACTGTTCTGTCTTTGACAGATTATGTTTTTCGTATGTTGTTTGCTTATTTTGATGAATATATGAGTAGTAACGGAGGGTATGAACCATAGAGAAGTTGGAATACAGTAGATATTACACCAATATGAATAAAGAATGAGTTCACAACAGTACCTAAGTGGTGGTTTTATTTTCTTATACTAACGGAGCTCACGAGTCTTCTGTTGAGTTTTGTGTTGTGAAGTTTTCAAGTTTTGGGTAAAGATTCGATGCACTATGGAATAAGGTGTGGCAAGGGCCTAAGCTTGGGGATTCCCAAGGCACCCCAAGGTAAAATTCAAGGACAACCAAGAGCCTAAGCTTGGGGATGCCCCGGGAAGGCATCCCCTCTTTCGCCTTTGTCTATCGGTAACTTTACTCGACGCTATATTTTTATTCACCACGTGGTATGTGTTTTTCTTGGAGCGTCAATTTTGTTTATTTTGTTTTGCTTGCTGTTTGAATAATATCCCAACATTTGAAATTTTTAAATGTTAGAGAGTCTTCACATAGTTACATAATTATTCAACTACTCATCGAGCTTCACTTATATCCTTTTGAGAGTCTTTTAGAACAGCATGGTAATGTGCTTTGGTTATAAAACTAGTCCTAATATGATAGGCATCCAAGTTGGGTATAGTAAAAACTTTCACAACGTGCATTGAATGATAGGAGAAGTTTGATACTTGATGATTGTTTTGATATATGAGGATAACGATATTAGAGTCATGCTAGTGGAGTTATTATGAAATTGAGAAATACTTGTGTTAAAGTTTGTGATTCCCGTAGCATGCACGTATGGTGAACCGCTATGTGACGAAGTTAGAGCATGAGGTATTTGTAGAGTGTCATCCTTTGTGTGGAGGTCGGGGCGCGCGATGGTTAACTCCTACCAACCTCCCCCCTAGGAGCATGCGTTGATTGCTTTGTTTTGAGGAGTCGTAAATTTTTGGAATAAGTATATGAGTTCTTTATGACTAATGTTGAGTCCATGGATTATACGCACTCTCACCTCTCCACCATTGCTAGCCTCTCTTGTACCGCGCAACTTTCACCGGTACCATACACCCACTATATACCTTCCTCAAAACTGCCACCATATACCTTCCTCAAAACAGCCAACATGCCTACTTATCATGGCATTTCCATAGCCATTCCGAGATATATTTCCATTCAACTTTCCATCGTTCCGTTCATATGACACGCTTCATATTGTCATATTGCCATGCATGATCATGTAGTTGACATCGTGTTTGTGGCAAAGCCACCATGCATAATTTTTCATACATGTCACTCTTGATTCATTGCACATCCTGGTACACCGTCGGAGGAATTCATATAGAGTCATACTTTGTTCTAGTATCAAGTTGTAATATTGAGTTGTAAATCAATATAAGTGTGATGATCATCATTATTAGAGCATTGTCCCATGTGAGGAAAGGCCAAAAAAAGAGAAAAGGCCCCTCCAGAAAAAAGAAAAGAAACGAAAAGGGACAATGCTGCTATCTTTTTTCCACACTTGTGCTTCACAGTAGCACCATGTTCTTCATGATAGAGAGTCTCATGTTTAGTCACTTTCATATACTAGTGGGAATTTTTGATTATAGAACTTGGCTTGTATATTCCACCGACGGGCTTCCTCAAATGCCCTAGGTCTTCGTGAGCAAGCAAGTTGGATGCACACCACTTAGTTTCTTTTGTTAAGCTTTCATACATTTTTAGCTCTAGTGCATCCGTTGCATGTCAATCCCTACTCACTCACATTGACATCAATTGATGGGCATCTCCATAGCCCGTTGATACGCCTAGTCGATGTGAGACTATCTTTCTCCTTTTTGTCTTCTCCACAACCACCACTCTTTCCCACCCATAGTGCTATATCCATGGCTCATGCTCATGTATTGTGTGAAAGTTGAAAGGTTTGAAATAATTGAGTATGAAAACAAGTACTTGGCTGAAACCGGGGTTGCGCATGATATGAAAATTTTGTGTGATGAAGAGGGAGCATAGCCAGACTATATGATTTTGTAGGGATAACTTTCTTTAGCCATGGTATTTTGAGAAGACATGATTGCTTTGTTAGTATGCTTGAAGTATTATTATTTCTTATGTCAATATAGAATTTTGTCTTGAATCTTTCAGATCTGAACATTCATGCCAGAATAAAGAATTACATTGAAAATTATGTTGGTTAGCATTCCAAATCAAAAATTCTATTCTTATCATTTACCTACTCGAGGACGAGCAGGAATTAAGCTTGGGGATGCTTGATACGTCTCCAACGTATCTATAATTTTTGATTGTTCCATGCTATTATATTATCCTTCTAGGATGTTTTATGGGCTTTATTATACACATTTATATGATTTTTGGGACTAACCTATTAACCCAGAGCCGAGTGCTAGTTTCTATTTTTCTCCTATTTTAGGGTTTCGCAGAAAAGGAATATCAAACCGAGCCCAATTGACCTGAAACTCAATGGAGGACGTTTTTGGACCTAAAGAAGCCCAGGAAGTGCCGAAGGGGGATGAGAAGATCCACGGGCTACCCACGAGGGTGGGGGTGCCCCCCCTACTGGGCGCGCCCCCTGCCTCGTTGACAGACCGGAGACCCCCTTTACTTGGCCCCGACTCCAACACCCCCTATATATACTGAAACCTCCAGAAAATAACCTAGATCGGGAGTTCCGCCACCGAAAGCCTCAGTTGCCACCGAAAACCAATCTACACCCGTTCTGGCACCCTGCCGGAGGGGGGGAATCCCTCTCTGGTGGATATCTTCATCATCCGGCGCTCTCCATGACGAGGAGGGAGTAGTCCACCATCAGGGCAGAGGGTATGTACCATTAGCTATGTGTTTGATCTCACTCTCTCTCGTGTTCTTGAGATGGCACGATCTTGATGTATTGCGAGCTTTGCTATTATAGTTGGATCTTATGATGTTTCTCCCCCTCTACTCTCCTGTGATGAATTGAGTTTTCCCTTTGAAGTTATCTTATCGGATTGAGTCTTTAATGATTTGAGAACACTTGATATATGTCTTGCGTGGGATACATGTGGTGATAATGGGGTATTCTATTGATTCACTTGATGTATATTTTGGTGATCAACTTGCGGGTTCCGTGAACTTGGGAATCTATGCATAGGGGTTGGCACACATTTTCATCTTGACTCTTCGGTAGAAACTTTGGGGCACTCTTTGAAGTACTTTGTGTTGGTTGAATAGATGAATTTGAGATTGTGTGATGCATATCGTATAATCATGCCCACGGATACTTGAGGTGACAATGGAGTATCTAGGTGACATTAGGGTTTTGGTTGATTTGTGTCTTAATGTGTTATTCTAATACGAACTCTATGATAGATTGAACGGAAAGAATAGCTTCGTGTTATTTTACAACGGACTCTTGAATAGATCGATCAGAACGAATAACATTGAGGTGGATTCGTACCCTACCATAATCTCTTCGTTTGTTCTCCGCTATTAGTGTGATGGCCTGGCTTATTAGGGATGATAGACTACTCATATCAATAAGGAATTCCTTCTTTTCCGGGAGCCCATTCGGATAGAACTCCAAAGTTAAGCGTGCTCAGCTTGGAGTAGTTTCAGGATGGGTGACTGACCGGGAAGTTGCTCCCGGGTGCGCACGAGTGAGGACAAAGTGCGCAGAAAAGACTAGTATTGATATGTGAGGCCAGTCTAGATCCCGCCAGGAGTAACGACCACCGGTGGGTGTGTCCGGGGCGTTACAAGTTGGTATCAGAGCCGACCCTCGCGGTTACACGGATGTTTGCGGACAGTTTGCAGTCATGTTGTGCATGACGTTTGTGACCCGTCGTGGCACACGACATGGCACATGTGCTATCCTGGAAGCACAGACGGTTGTGCCAAGAGGGAACGTTCCTGTGGCCCGATGAGGACGTCGGTTCCTCTGAGTGAGGGTGTATGTGATGGCCTGGCTTATTAGGGATGATAGACTACTCATATCAATAAGGAATTCCTTCTTTTCCGGGAGCCCATTCAGATAGAACTCCAAAGTTAAGCATGCTCAGCTTGGAGTAGTTTCAGGATGGGTGACCGACCGGGAAGTTGCTCCCGGGTGCGCACGAGTGAGGACAAAGTGCGCAGAAAAGACTAGTATTGATATGTGAGGCCAGTCTAGATCCCGCCAGGAGTAACGACCACCGGCGGGTGTGTACGGGGCGTTACAATTAGTTAGATTAGAGTGACTCTTTGTTGCATATTGAGGGATAGTTATATGATCCGGTTATGTTATTATTGTTGAGAGAACTTGCACTATTGAAAGTATGGACCCGCCTTGTTTCCTATCATTGCACTATTGTTTATGCTCACGTTTACCACTTGCTACCTTCCTGTTTTTATATTTTCTTATTACAAAAACCTATATCTACCATCCATATTGCACTTGTATCACCATCTCTTCAACGAACTAGTGCACCTATACAATTTACCATTGTATTGTGTGTGTTGGGGACACAAGAGACTCTTTGTTATTTGGTTGCAGGGTTGCTTGAGAGAGACCATCTTCATCCTACGCATCCCATGGATTGATAAACCTTAGGTCATCCACTTGAGGGAAATTTGCTACTGTCCTACAAACCTCTGCACTTGAAGGCCCAACAACGTCTACAAGAAGAAGGTTGTGTAGTAGACATCATAGACCAACTCTTCTAACCCTATATTCATCAAGATCAATCAAGCAACAAGTAGGGTATTACCTCGATTGAGAAGGCCTGAACCTGGGTAAACATCGTTTCCCCAGTCTCCTGTTACCATCGATCCTTAGATGCATAGCTTGGTCACCCCTACCAGAGATCTGCCAGTTTTGATACCGACACTCGTCCTCGAGTAGGTAAATGATAAAAAAAGATAATTTTGATGTGGAATGCTACCTAGCATAATCTTGATCATGTAATATAATCATGGCATGAATATTAAGACACGAGTGATTCAAATCAATAGTCTATCATTTGACATAAAATAATTTAATACTCGGGCATCCCAACAAACAATCAAGTCTTTCAAAATATAAATGCTAAAGAAAGTTATCCCTACAAAATCATATAGTATTTTATGCTCCCTTTTGTTAACACAAGGTACCCCTCATGCCCATCCCGGCACTGGTACACGTTGGTGCTATACAAATGGTTTTTAGCCCATTTCCGCGACAGCATTTGGAACCGTCGCCAAGTGAGTATGGGCGATAGGGGGGTCCATCCCACACGATCCAGAAACCATCGGGGATATGCCCTCCTAGCACACATGCTCGGCCAAATGAGGTCGTGTGCGACCAGCGAGCACTCAAATACGGAAATACCCATAGTTGAGCTAAAAAATAAAATTATACGGCGAAATTGTTTCTGGTCGCCAGTACATCCCACACAGTCAGTCCCCGCTAAACCTTTTCGTTCGTATGTACATCCCACATAGTCGCTCCAAGGAAAATGTTTTCGTTCACAGGTACACCACACACAATATTTCCCCTTAAATCGTTTGCGTTATTGAATGTATCACACACGGTCCGTAGAAGAAAATGTGTGACAAAGGCTGTCCATCACACACAGTTTTTATGTGGTAAATGTTTGCGCAAGGTGGCCTAACACAAACAGTTTCCAAGAGAAAGTCGTGTGTGATTGTTCATTGACCCAACACGGTTTATTCCTAGAAACTATGGGCGTTTCCTGAGGTCATCGCCCACGGTATTTTTTCAATAACCGTTTGCAATATCGAACACTATTAGCAGGCTAATTCACCATTAGCAGGCTAATTGCCATATTAGTAATAATCCATTTATTAATCTAATTGACATTCATATTAAGCACACAATATATTTCATTTCCATATTATGGAAGCGGAATTTCATAATTGAAATACATCAGAGTAAAACATGATATAGCTTCAGCACTCAACTACCCCATTACAAAACTAAACTAGTACCATGTTCCACATGCAACATGTAGGACCTTTCGAAATTAGCATCATAGACGGTATATAGACAGATGCATCTCATCTAGAAAACTGCTGAAGTGGAAGGCGAATATTGAGCCTGCTTCATTCATGTGGAAGGTCTTTGCAACTTTAGGCTAGTGCCTGTGAATGATTGACCGCCCATCCTTCGTCCTCTTCAAGAACACTTCAATATTGAACCGTGGGTGTTGTATGAAACCTTCCTCGCCTCCTGACCATTAAGGTGGTTTGAGAGGTAATCATCAGTGAACTACTTTGGAAATGGCTGAAAGCAAGGATGTGCATAAATATCTTCTCTATATTAGAAATGGGGCAAAGGAATAAAACAAGGCATGGTATAATGGTTCGTACCATATGATACGTCTCCATCGTATCTATAATTTTTGATTGTTAAATGCCAATATTATACAACTTTCATATACTTTTGGCAACTTTTTATACTATTTTTGGGACTAACATATTGATCCAATGCCCAGTGCCAGTTCCTATTTGTTGCATGTTTTTTTGTTTCACAGAATATCCATATCAAATGCAGTCCAAAAGGGATAAAAACAGACGGAGATTCTTTTGGAATATATGTGAATTTTGGGAAGCGGAACCAATGTGAGATGATGCCCGAGTGTCCCACGAGGGTCAGGGCCCTCGTGGCCACTCCGTAAGGCGGTTGATGCCCTTCTTTCTTCAACAAGTATCGGTATGTTTTCAGATTCGTTTCATTCACATGATATGCGTAAACTCTTTTAGCGTCGTGTGCTTTTTATTTTCCTTTTAATAAATGCACCATGCTGTTATGATATAGTCCTTGGTTTATTTATAAAATGCTCTTTGCACTTCACTTATATCTTTTGAGTATGGCTTTGTAGAATGCTTCATGTGCTTCACTTATATCATTTGAAGTTTGGATTGCCTGTTTCTCTTTACATAGAAAACCGCCATTTGTAGAATGCTCTTTTGCTTCACTTATATTTGTTAGAGCGTGGGCATAACTTTTGTAGAAAGAATTAAAACTCTCCTACCTCACTTATATCTATTTAGAGAGTTGACAGGAATTGGTTATTCACATGGTTAGTCACAAAATCCTACATAAACTTTTAGATCGCTGAATATGATATGTTTGATTCCTTGCAATAGTTTTGTGATATAGAGATGCTAATATGTGGGAGGTACTAGTGAATGATTGTGGTTTAGTAATAATATTGGTGTTAAGGTTTGTGACTCCCGAAACATACACGTATGGTCACCTAACTATGTAACCAAATTGGTGCGCATTGTATTTTGATTGTTTATCTTTTCCTGAAGGTCGGGGGCGCGCGATGGTTAACTCCTACCAACCTCGCCCCTACGAGCATGCGTTGTAGTATTTTTGCTTCGAGAGCTAATAGCTTTTTCGCAATAAGTATGTGAGTTCTTAATGACAAATGCTGAGTCCGTGGATTATACGCACTCTCACCCTTCCACCATGCTAGCCACTCTAGTACCGCGCAATTTTTGCCGGTGCATCAAACCACCTTATATTCTTCCTCAAAACAGCCACCATACCTACCTATTATGGCATTTCCATAGCCATTCCGAGATATATTGCCATGTAACTCCACTGTTCCATTTATTATGACACGCACCATCATTGTCTTATTGCCTTGCATGATCGTAAGATAGCTAGCATGATGTTTCCATGGTTTGTCCATTTTTTGATGTCATTGCTACGCTAGATCATCGCACATCCCAATACACCGCCAAAGGAATTCATATAGAGTCATATTTTTGTTCTAGTACCGAGTTGGAATATTGAGTTGTAATTAAATAGAAGTGTGATGATAATCATTATTAGAGCATTGTCCCTTGAAAAAAAAAGAGAAAAACGAAAGACCAAAAGAAAAGAAAAAAGTAAGTCCAAATAAAAAAAGAGAAAGGCCAAATAAAAAAAGGAAGGCCCAAAAAAAGAAAAAAGAAAAGAAAAAGAAAAAAAGAAAAAGGGGACAATGTTACTATCTTTTTTCCACACTTTTGCTTCAAAGTAGCACCATGATCTTCATGATAGAGAGTCTCCCATGTTGTCACTTCTATATACTAGTGGGAATTTTTTGTTATAGAACTTGGCTTGTATATTCCAACGATGGGCTTCGTCAAATGCCCTAGGTCTTCATGATCAAGGAAGTTGATGCACACCCACTAGTTTTATTTTAAGCTTTCATACATTTATAGCTCTAGTGCATCCGTTACATGGCAATCCCTACTCACTCACATTCAAATCTATTGATGGGCATCTCCATAGCCCATTGATACGCCTAGTTGATGTGAGACTTTCTCCCTCCTTTTGTCTACTACCACCTTCTATTCAACCCATAGTGTTGTGTCCATGGCTCACGCTCATGTATTGCATGAAGAGTTGAAAAAGTTTGAAAAAGTAAATTATGAAAACAGTTGCTTGGCTGACACTGGGATAGGCATGAGGGTTACCTTGTGTTATGAAGAGGGAGCATAAAAGACTATATGATTTTGTAGAGATAACATTCTTTAACAATGATATTTTGAAAGACTTGATTGTTTGTTGGGATGCCCGAGTATTAAATTCTTTTATGACAAATGATAGACTATTGCTTTGAATCACTCGTGTCTTAATATTCATGCCATGATTAGATTACATGATCAAGATTATGCTAGGTTGCATTCCACATCAAAAATTATATTTTTTTATCATTTACCTACTCGAGGATGAGCAGGAATTAAGCTTGGGGATGCAGATACATCTCCGTCGTATCTATAATTTTTTATTGTGCCATGCCAATATTATACAACTTTCATATACTTTTGGCAACTTTTTATACTATTTTTGGGACTAACATATTGATCCAGCGCTGAGTGCCAGTTCATGTTTGTTGCATGTTTTTTTGTTTCACAGAATATCCATATCAAATGGAGTCCAAACAGGATAAAAACGGACGGAGATTTTCTTTGGAATATATGTGAATTTTTGGAAGCGGAACCAACGTGAGACGATGCCCGAGTGGCCCACGAGGGTGAGGGGCACACCCAGGGGGGCAGGCGCGCCTTAGGCCCTCGTGGACACTCCGTAAGGAGGTTGGTGTCCTTCTTTCTTCGCAAGAAAGCTAATATCCAGATAAAATCATGTTCAAAATTCAGCCCAGTCGGAGTTACCGATCTCCAGGAATTTATGAAACGGTGAAAGGCCAGAATCTGGGAACGCAGAAACAGAGAGAGACAGAGCTACAGATCCTATCTCGGAGGGGCTCTCGCCCCTCCCACGCCATGGAGACCATGGACCAGAGGGGAAACCCTGCTCCCATCTAAGGAGAAGGTCAAGGGAGAAGAAGAAGGAGGGGACTCTCTCCCCCTAGCTTCCGGTGGCACCGGAGTGCCGCCGGGGCCATCATCGTCACCGCAATCTACACGAACAACTTCACTGCTATCATCACCAACTCTTCCCCTCTCTATGAAGCGGTGTAACCCCTCATCTACCCACTGTAATCTCTACTTAAACATGGTGCTCAACGCTATATATTATTTTGCAATGATGTATGGCTATCCTATGATGTTTGAGTAGATCCGTCTTGTCCTATAGGTTTATTGATGATCGTGATTGGTTTGAGTTGCATGTTTTCTTATTGGTGCTGTCCTTTGGTGCTCTCCGTGTCGCACAAGCGTGAGGGATCCCCGCTGTAGGGTTTGCAATATGTTCATGATTTGATTATGGTGGGTGGCGTGAGTGACAGAAGCACAAACCCGAGTAAGTAGGTTGTTTGCATATGGGAATAAAGAGGACTTGATACTTTAATGCTATGGTTGGGTTTTACCTTAATGATCTTTAGTAGTTGCAAATTCTTGCTAGAGTTCCATTCATAAGTGCATATGATCCAAGAAGAGAAAGTATGTTAGCTCATGCCTCTCTCTCAAATAAGATTGCAATAGTGATTACCGGTCTAGTTATCGCTTACCTAGGGACAAATAACTTTCTCGTGACAAAAAGCTCTCTACTAAAACTAATTTAGTTGTGTCCTTATCTTGACAACCCCTACTTTTTATTTCCGTGCTCTTTATATTCTTGCAAACCTATCTTACGAAACCACAAAGTACTTCTAGTTTTATAATTGTTATAGGTAAAGTAAACGTCAAGCGTGCCTAGAGTTGTATTGGTGGTCGATATAACTTGAGGGAATATTTATTCTACCTTTAGCTCCTCGTTGGGTTTGACACTCTTACTTATCGAAAGAGGCTACAACTGATCCCCTACACTTATGGGTTATCACCATCCTGTAGTGAACTGATGTCTTCTTCATTGTGCAGACAAAGATCTTGTTGTTTTTTGTTGCTTATTTCTTTATCCTAACAATCTTTCCGAGTTTCTTTATTTGATTGATATTCATGGAAAACTCATTTCCCCATATGCAAAAAGAGTCGAATAGTGGGTCAAAACCTCTAACAGCAGGACCTGCATGTGCAAGACCAAATTGTTAAAAACCAAAATATTAGAATGGTTCATGCAATTGCACAATAATGTGCTATTAGAGAACGGACCATGCACGTTCTAACCTCGATAGTAAACCTCACTACTTCCCATTGTTCCCTGCAACACATATATGGTAGTTAGTCATCAGGTTAAGTAAGGGTTCAAATGCTATCAGTAATATATGTTGATGAAAAATAAGCACATTGCAGATTCATCAAATTAATTAAAGTCACGCTGAAAACCCATTTATCCAAACCAAGCATAATTAAGAACAAGGAAATATAACACTTGTATATGTTTCTCATGTATTAAGTGCAGCCAAATTCGATTTATTCGTCACATGCACAACAATACAAAATTTTACCCACGAAAATTGGACATCGCATTGCAGAATTGAACTAAGCAATTAACTAAAAACCAAAACAAATGAACCAAACATTAACTGAGCACCATATTCCACAATATAACATACTCCTAATAGAAGATCAGACAATTAACCACAGCCAATTGTAGCAATTATTTTTGTTTGTCATGTATTTACTACAGCCAAATTCAATTTATTCCTCACATGGTATACAATAACAGAATGCACCCACAACTATTGAACATCGAATTGCAGAATTGAACCAAACAGTTAACTAAACACCACAACACAAATGAACCAAACGTTAACTGAGCACCACATTCCACAATGTATACCAAAACCAAGCATGCTTGACAACTTGGAAATATAGAAATTGTATTCATTTCTCATGTATTTTGTAAAGATAAATTCGATTTATTTCTCACATTGAAGACAATACAAAATTGCAACCTGAAGAATTGAACATCAAATTTGCAGAATTGAACCAAACAGTTAACTAAAGATGACAACTAGTTAACATAACAGTTAATAAGTGAGCATCACACTGCACGACATATAGAACATATATACTAGAGCAACAGATTGCATGGTAAAATTAGATAGCACAATTCACTAGAATTTGTGAAGGAAAGGTAGGAGCAGCACACGCAACCGGTAAATCGGGCATGCTTAACAGGCATAGCTAGCAAATGGCAAGGTGCTCCTCAAAGATCTAGGGGTCGGCATGAATGGCAGCCATTGTGACCTCATCCGCGTGTGCGACCGCGATTTGCTTCTCCGCTGCCAAATGCTCCTTGAGATCCTGGCTATATTTCATGCACCATGGCTTACGGCGGCGCTTATTTGGTGGAGGGGTCGGTGATTTGGGTGGAAGGTGCCGCCCTCGCGCCGACGGTCGGGGCATGTGGGATGTGGAAGGAGGAGGAGGATGTGTTGGGTCTGGATTACCTGCCTGGATAGACTAGGGCGAGCAGCATGAAGGAGGGTCGCCGACAAGGAGGTGGCGCTGCAAGCAAGGAGTGAAGGTTTCAACGTGGAAAGGAAGGTGGAAAGAGGGGAAATGTGGCTTTCGGTAGGGGGGGAGGTAGATATTTCCGCGGAAGCTGAATTTTTTTTGGAATAGCTTCAGCCAAAAAACTGGTGCGCAAAGTGTCATCAGACGCGGTCCCTTATTCAGAACTGTGTATGATATGTGAACATCACAAACGATTCAGATAGCTTCACCCATGTGTGATGAGTTTGAACGTCTAAAGTTTTGGATCGAATTTCATTGGTTACAGTGGTCATATACGCCATTGAATAATTTGGGTACACAAATGAGACTACATCACACCACACTTCTTAATCGAGCAAGTTCAACAATTAAACAAAGCTAGCTGACCTAAACATTACTCTAACAAATTAAAGACCGGTGCTCTTAATTAAACAAAACAAAGAGTACTACTACGGCTGGTGCTCGTCGATCTTCGTCGCCGCTTCCATGTCCAGCTCGCGCCCGACGGTCTCCTAGGGAAGGGGCTCCATGACATCCATCGCACCATACTCGGCAAGCATCTCGTCATCCGCGTCCGCCATATCTTTGGAAAAGGCCGCTACGAGCTGGGCGTGGGCGGACGCGATCTGGGCCTGGACGGACTCCGTCATCGCAAGGTATGCGGCGGAGGAACGGACGGCTGCTCGATTGCTCTCAGCGATTGCCAGCTCTTCGGCCGTGGGTTGTCTACCATTGTCGGAGAAACCAAGTTTGATTTGTGTGCTGACCGCCAGGAGCTGGGCGTGGGCGGCCTCGACATGGTGGATCAGTAATGCTGACACGCACAGTACTTGAAGGAATTATAACAGAGTGGCAATCACACATTTATTACATCGAAAGTTCCAAAGATGAACTTATTACAATAAAAATGGCTTAAGGCCATCTAAAAACGAAAACAGCGGAAGGCTTGGAAGATAAGTGAGTCCATCAACTGCAACGGCATCACTGAGTATAGAACCACAACCGAAGGGCACCTTACTCGTCGTCTGAAAAGTCTGCAACATGAACGTTGTAGCCCGAAAACGGGTCAGCACATGGAATATGCTCGCAAAGTAACACATAGAGAGTAACCAAAGTAAAGCTATACTATATGCAATATGGCTGGTGGAAAGCTCTATGATTATAGTTTTGCATAAAGCCAATTTTTCCCTACTACAAAGGAATAGAATTTTAAATAACTATCATGGTAGTTGAAACATCATTGAGAAGGTTCACCCAACTCAATCCCAATTAGAGTAAACATTAACCCAACAAATTAACTTTTAGAGTGTTGAGATACACATGATAATCCAAGTACTAGATACTCAAAACGTCCATAACCGGGGACACGGCTAATCATGATTAGTTCGTACACTCTACGGAGGTTTGTGCACTTTTTCCCACAAGACTCGATCTCCTCTGTTGGGATTCTCGCACTACATGTTGTTTGAGAAACGGATGACCGAGACATAGTCTTTCAGAAGCACTAGCACCTTACGATCGGGTAGAAAGTACCAACCTACATCGCCTACATCTGCTAGTCTACCACTGTAAGAGTTCGCATAACTTAGTCAACTATGCTAGAGCCCATAATAGCTTGTGGCTGCACACGGAAGTTTCTAGTTTGAAATACCTCATGATCCCTTTGAGCCTGGGTGGCGGTCCATAAAGAAAACAAGCAATCGCTGGAATACCCAGGTGCCTCAATCCACCCAGATGTGTATTTAAGTAGCCACCTTAAGTTGAACCATTAAGTTAACAATCTCACATCTGTCATGGATACACTCACCCAAACCACGTCTACGAGCATAGCATGGCAACCTAAGCATAACGTAAAAGTAACTCCCAAGGGTTTGAAAATAATGCAGGTAATAGGTTCTACCCCAATCTACTTCCCAGTCCCACAAGTTAATTAGATCCTACTCATGCAATGTGTTTGAGGATAATACTAATGCAATGAAAACTGGGTATTGGAAAGTATGATCAAAGTGTTACTTGCCTTGTTGATGATCCGCAAAACCTAGAGATTCAAAGTAGCAAGCGGCGCACTCCGGGTATTCTATTGCAAACAAACAAGCACACAATAAGTACTCAACTAATGCACGGTAAAACTCAAATAAGGGCCTAACCAGAAAGTTCAACTTAAGAACTCCGATTTGCAAAAAGAACCGAACCAAACGAAACAACGAAAGTCAAACGACGAAAAGAACCGACTACGCTACCAATCTGGACCTAAGTCCAAACTTTTCAGAAGCAAAAGCTTGGTTGACTAGGTTAAACGGAAAGAGGGTTTCGAGGGGAAACTCCAGGTGCTTGAATCGCCTGATTCCGATGAACGAGCGAAAAGATAAACTAGAACGAAGATCGGATCAGAAATCGCGATCAGAAAATAACCACGAAAAAGAAAACTGAAGAACAGCTTAACGAACGGACGTTCGTTAACTGGGACTAAATGATGAAAATGTTCGTTAAAACGAACTAACGGGTGAACGCTCGCTAAACACCTAAACCAAAAAAAACCGATCTAATCTAAAAAATGAACTAGGGTTTTAAGAAAAAAACGGGTCGGTTTTCTTCCGAAAACCGGCAGGCGGCGCGGCTACCTCGTCGGACTCCGACGATGGGTGGCGTCGGCGGCGGGCGACGCGGCTTCGGCGGCGGCAGGGGCCGGCGGGGCTGCAAGCGGCGACGGCGGTGGCTGGCTGCTGCGGCAGCGGCGGCGGCTGCTTGCGGTGGCTGGTGCGACGGGAGGCGGGGCGAGGCGGCGGTATTTATAAGAGGGGGGGGGGGGCGGTGACTTGGGGAAGGGGCATCGGCTCGGCCTCAGGAGGCGTGTCCCGGCCGGACTCGGCGGCAGCGACTGGCTCGCGCGGGAAAGGCGGTAGCGACGCGGGCTCGGCCTGGCTCGTCTGTGCCTTCGGCCCAGTCGGGCACGGGAACTATTTTTTTGCCGGATCTACAAAAAATTCTAGAAAATAAAATAAAATTCTAAAAATGCCAAAACCAATTTTCACCGACTAAATGAAATATTTAGAACAAGATGAACATTTTTCTTGGCCATAAATGCATTTTTGAAAACATGCAATTTTTCCTAATTTCATATAAAATAGCAAAAAACTCCAAAATAAAACTTATTTGATTTTTTTATTAAATCCTGAGTATTTCTTTATTTTGGGAGAGTCATTTTACTCCCTATCTCATATTTTCATTTTAGAAATACTTGAAGATAAAATAAATAAAATCAATGATCCTATTTCTCAACATTTGAGAAACATCAAATATGAAAATAACGAAATCCCCAACTCTCTCCAAGGGTCCTTGAGTTGCGTAGAATTTCTAGGATCCACAAAAGCAAGAAAATATGATATGCATGGATTATCTATTGTATAACGTTCCAAATTAAAAAAATTGGGATGTTACAATTTTTGGGATTTTTGTGGTTCGCTTGGACATATTTATACATTAACTGAGTTTTCTATGCATTCATGTGCATAATTCAAATTTGAACTACAGGCACATCCTCTAATGCATATAAATTAGTTGAAAATTCAAATCCGTGTCCTTTATTGCCTTCTTAGGTTCCATGCAAGAAATGGGAATGAATGTGAAACACCCTGCCACCGTCACTCGGCCGCAAATATTGAGATACCTAGTTTTTAAATTCTAGTAAATTCAAAACTCGTCTGAAATTCATGAAACTTGGCATGTTATCATGGAGCAGCATCAACATGCCGTGGTAAAACTTTTGTCCCATTTGGGGCAGGTTTGGGTATATGCTTCTCACATTCTCACAACAAGCATGGTGGTTTTGGTAGGGAACGTCCCACCTTTGGGGACGGAATGTTATCCATTGCCTTTTATTGCTTCCAAAAACATTCTCTTTTAAACATAGAACAACAGGAGTGTTGTGTCAATTTTTGTGATTTTTCGGGGTTCATTTGGACATTTTTATGCATTAACTGAGTTTTCAATGCATTTATGTGCATAATTCAAACTTGAACTACAAGCACATGCTCCAATGCATATAAATTGGTTGAAAAATCAAAACTGTGTCTTTGGGTGCATTCTTAGGTCCAATGCAAGAAATGGGAATGAATTTCAAACACCAGGGCACTGTTGATTGCCGGCGAGACATTGAGATGCCTGGTTTTTAAATTCTAGTAAATCCAAAACTCGTCTGAAACTCGTGAAACTTGGCATGCTATCATGGAGCGGCATCAACATGTCGTGGTAAAAAAATTGTCCCATTTATGGCAGGTTTGGGTATATGCTTCTCACAAACTAGAGCTTGTCACAACAAGCATTGTGGTTTCGGTAGGGAACGTCCCAGCTTTGGGGATGAAACGATATCCATTGCTTCTTATTGCTTCAAAAAATTTACTCGTTTGAACATATAACAACATGAGTGTTGTGTCAATTTTTGTGATTTTTCGAGGTTCGTTTGGACATTTTTATGCATTAAGTGAGTTTTCAATGCATTTATGTGCATAATTCAAATTTGAAGTACATGCACATGCTCCAATGCATATAAATTGGTTGAAAAATCAAAATTGTGTCCATGGGTGCATGCTTAGGTCCAATGCAACAAATGGGAATGAATTTCAAACACTAGGCCACTGTTTATTACCAACAAAACATTGAGATGCCTGGTTTTAAAAATCTAGTAAATCCAAAACCCATGTGAAATTCATGAAACTTGGCATGCTATCATGGTGAGGCATCAACATGCCGTGGTAAACTTTGTGTCCCATTTGGGGTAGGTTTGGGTATATGCTTCTCACAAACCAGAGCTTCTCACAACAAGCATGGTGGTTTCGGTAGGGAACGTCCCACCTTTGGGGACAAAACGATATCCATTGCCTCTTATTGCTTCTAATTTTTTTCTCTAGTGTCAAGATAGAACAATAGGAGTGTTGTGTCAATCTTTGTGATTTTTCAGGGTTTGTTTGGACATTTTTATGCATTAACTGAGTTTTCAATGCATTTATGTGCATAATTCAAATTTGAACTTCATGCACATGCTCGAGTGCATATAAATTGGTTGAAAAATCAAAACTGTGTCCTTGGGTGCATGCTTAGGTCCCATGCAAGAAATGGGAATAAATTTCAAACACCAGGGCACCATTGATTGCCGGCAAAACATTGAGATGCCTGGTTTTTAAATTCTAGTAAATCCAAAACTCGTCTGAAATTCATGAAACTTGGCATGCTATCATGGAGCGGCATCAAGATGCCGTGGTAAAAAAATTGTCCCAATTGGGGTTGGTTTGGGTATATGCTTCTCACAAACCAGAGCTTTTGACAACAAGCATCATGGTTTCGGTAGGGAATGTCCGACCTTTGGGGACAAAACGATATCCATTGCCTCTTATTGCTTTCAATTTTTTTTCTCGTGTCAACATAGAACAACAGGAGTGTTGTGTCAGTATTTGTGATTTTTCGGGGTTCGTTTGGACATTTTTATGCATTAACAGAGTTTTCAATGCATTTATGTGCAAAATCCAAATTTGAACTACATGCACATGCTCCGGTGCATATAAATTGGATGAAAATCAAATCTATGTCCTTGGGTGCATGCTTATGTAACACACAAGAAATGGGAATGAATTTCAAACACCTGGGCACCATTGATTGCCCGCAAAACATTGAATACTTTATTTTTCAAATCTAGTAAATCCAAAAGTCGTCTGAAATTCATGAAACTTGGCATTCTATCATGGAATGGCACCCGACATGCTGTGGCATTTTTCGTGTCCACTTTGAGAGAAGGCGCACTCGAATAATGACAGCCAACAAATGCATTTTGAAAAAACAGCTGCAACTTTTATATCTCAAACGTTTGTATAATTCAAACCGTGTGCGTTCTGTTAACCATTCATGTGACGTCACATGTCTTGGCTTTAATGGCTGTAGGAGGTGCCGTGCGGACAGCTGCTTGACCTTGAGTGAACGGGAGGCGTCCGGTGTGCAGGCTGACCGAGAGGCATGCAAGCTATCCTCGAATGCGCAGGCTCACCCGGAAGCGTGTGAGATGTACCCTTCGTAGGCTCACTGGGAAGCAAGCCCTTTGACTTCCATGGCAGCCCGCCTTGCTGGCATCCTCTCCATTTATGGTGCCCAAGCCGCAGTTTAATTCGGTTTTTAAATATAAAACACTCATCACAAACATTTTAGTTAGAACACTTGTATGCAAACCGACAACTTCCCCAGGAAGCCAAGAGAAAATTTATCGAGCAGGATTTCTGCAGCTCTTGATCACAAACGTTTTAGATAGAACACTCGTATGCAAAGCAAGAGCAGCGCATGATTTGTGCATCCTTTCAACGCAAAAGGTTGTTTGGATGACCCGTGTGCAACCACGTACAAACAATTTGGTAAGATTTGTCAATCCTTGTAACACTACGATTTATCAAAATATGAAGCTAAAAATCACTAGAAGTATCTAATTTTTGCAACTAAAATTCAGTAATTAAGCATAGATTTCATTCATACATTAAGCAGACATTTCTAATTTATACAAACAGCTCAACTCGACAGCTGAACAAACCAAACTTTTCCCCAATTGTTGCCAACCACGTATTGAAATAGCTAATTCAAATATATATACTAGCTAATTTTATGTACGTTGTACAGTTCCACCACATTTATAGTCAGATGAACTGAACAAAATTGCCCCTAAATGCTACGACTACTACTGCAGAGGGGCTTTGTACTAGTTCCGGCTGCCTCTCCTTTGTCGAGCGCGCTCAGTAAGAGGAGGCGGAGGAGGAGCCTACCGACGAGCTGGGCAACCACAATACGGTGCATGCCGCTGTTGCAGCTTCAGTGACGCTCACCTCGAACGACCTTTGCCGCTCCAGACGACCCCTCTCGAAGCGGTGGTTCTCCTTGTAGGTCTCATCATTCCTCGCCTCTGAGGAAGCGTATGCCGCGGCCACAGCGGCGGTAAGACTCTTTGTGTGCTCGACGAGGCGCTCCTCCTCCTCCCACAAGAACTCGGTGTAGCGCGCAAGGTCGTTGACACACGTGTAGGCATCCACCTCTGCCTCCCGCCTTCGGGCGGTGGTGGCGGAGCGGGTGATGACCCCTGCGGTCGACGGTGTGCTGGCGGCCACGGCAGCCGATGACGGGCTGGCGGCCACGACCACCACCTCCCGCCTTCGGGCTACGGTTGCGTAGCGGGCGATGGACACAGTGGTCGGCATTGGGGTTGCGGCCACGACGGCCACCTCCCGCCTTCAGGACACGGAGGCGGAGTTGGCGATGGCCCTGGCTTTCAATGGTGGTGTGGCGGCAACGGCGGCCGGCAATAGCTGCCGACGGGCAGCGGCGGCGGAGCATGTGCTGGGTATTCCGTGCACACCAAATAGGGACGCCACACGCACTACACTACACCTGTGAGGTTGTGCGGGAACAGGCTCACTCATGATTCGGTGGCGCCACCGTTTGGCCAAAAAACGCCCCCGCGCGGTACGCAAGCTTGCGCTGTAAGCCGTCTGCGGCACCGGGGTGACAAGACGTGCGAGAGGAGGATGAAAGGCCACATACACATACGGTTAATAAAAAAACATTTGCGATTTAATTACCTACTATACCATCGTCTTGGTTTATTAGTATGATTTAACTAATAAAATACGAATGCATGTCGCCAAAGATTATATAGTTGGATTTGTATTTGAACATAGTTTCCAATTATATAATTTTTTAAACATGCATTAACATTTTGTTAGTTAAATTTGAGGGCAAAGTATGGCACCGAATATAAAGGAGACTATATAGACTAAACGGAGGTGGTAGAACACGGCCGCTGTCTATGCAACGACGCAACTGTCGGCCGGCTTGTAGGCGACCATTTCCTGCGTGTTCAACTACTCTATGCGTGTGGTTACTTGCGGTTCAGGAGCCCACGGCGCGCTCTGCTCGCGTCCCGCCACGCGCGCTCTACTCTCGCATCCCTCCGGGTGCTCTGCCCTCGTCCCTCCACGCGCACTGCTAGTGTTTGTGGCTGGCGCACGATTACGCACGTTCGTGTGCAAGCGGTTGCGCTTGGTGCAACACGACAATGCAGTTACCCGCTGCAAAAACTGCCATGCAGACACGCCGAGAATCCACGCCACCCGGCCCCTTTTTATTCCTGTGGCCATTTACCTTCATCTCTTGTGTCACGCGACACAATAAGCACACCCACGAGGACACATACATAGAGGACATCTGGTGGTTCCAATGGCGCTCCCCGTGGCTCCAATGGCGATCCGGTCTCGGTGGAGAGCTCCATCCAAACTATGGAGCAGTTCCTTGCCGAGGACAAGTACCGAGTGGTCGGCTTTGACCTCGAGTACACCAGGGGTTGTGACGGGCAAGTTCAAAAGGTTGTCGTCGCCCAGTTGTCCGTACGACATGACGTCCTCATCTACCACTACCACCTTGCCACAAGGCCTTGCGAGCGTTTCTCAAGGTTTATCAACAACTCCGACTACAGTTTCGTTATGGTGGACACCACCAACGATCTAAAAGCCCTCAAGGTTTCGTACTTGAAATGCCCGAACCTTGTCAACATCCAGCACCACTACAAGGTCCGGGGCAGTGACAAAAACAAACTGAACTCCCTGGTTGACCTTCCCTCGGCCATCATCGACCCCTACTACGCGAAAATGAAGGAAGAGAGCAATAAGGACAAGAGCGCCTGGCATAGTGTGTGGCATGAGAGACTGGATGAACAACATGTCAAGTACGCGGCCATGGACGCGTACACAAGCTACGAGATGTATAGGCGGATCGTTGACATGAGGAACCGTCTTCTTCCTGACCTAGAGGAGGGATCGAGCAATTCACACGGCTTATTAGCAGCAATCGTCTGTGTTATTAATGGTCTTCGCACAAATTTCTGATTACGGACCTGTTTGCCGCGTATCACACAAATATTGTTCAGTTGAACCGTTTCCATTGTGTTGCCTAATCACACACAGTTCATCCTACTGAACCGTATGTTATATATCGCACACACCTTCATCTGGCTGCCCGTTTCTTTTGTTCCTCCTCATCGCAAACAGTTAATTGAACTGAACCGTATGCCCTTCATCGCACACGCAACAAAAAGCTGAACCGTGTTTCATGCATCTGTCATCGCAAATGTTTTGCACCTTTTTTGACGGTTTTTTTACACCCCCATTTGCGATTATGCCATCGCACACAGTTTCGTCGAAGGGTCTCCGATCATAGTGTCGCATTAGCACCATCCTGCAGTAGTGGGGTGTCAGCAAAGCAATTGTTTTCAAACTTTACTTTTTCGAACCTTTTCAACTCTTCACGCAATACATGAGCGTGAGCCATGGACATAGCACTACGGGTGGAATAGAAGGTGGTGATAGATAAAACGACGGAGAAAGTCTCATATCAACTAGGCAAATCAATGGACTATGGAGACGTCCATGAATCGATATCAATGTGAGTGAGTAGGGATTGCCATGTAACGGATGCACCCGAGCTATAAGTATATTAAAGCTCAAAAGAAAACTAGTTGGCGTGCATCTAACTTGCTTGCTCATGAAGACCTAGGGAATTTGAGAAAGCCCATCATTGGAATATACAAGCCAAGTTCTATAACAAATATTCCCACTAGTATATGAAAGTGACAACATAGGAGACTCTCTGTCATGAAGAACATGGTTCTATGATGAGGCACATGTGTGGAAAAAAGATCGTAACATTGTCCCTTCTCTCTTTTTCTCTAATTCTTATTATTTTCTTTTATTATTATTTTTCTATTTTGGGCTCTCTGGCCTCTTTTTATTGGTGGGCTTCTTTGGCCTCTTTTTTATTTGGGCTTCATTGGCATCTTTTATTTTTGATAACCTCACATGGGACAATGTTTTAACAATGATGATCATCACACTTTTATTTACTTACAACTCGATATTACAACTCGATACTAGAACAAAGATATGACTGTATATGAATACCTCCGGCGGTGTACCAGGATGTGCAATGATCTAGCACAACAATGACATCAAAAAAATGGACAAGCCATGAAAGCATCATCCTAGCTATCTTACGATCATGCAAAGCAATATGACAATGATGGAGCATGTCATAATAAATGGGATGATGGAGTTACATGGCAATATATCTTGGAATGGCTATGGAAATTCCTTAATAGGTAGGTATGGTGGATGTTTTGAGGAAGGGTGTAAGGTGGTTGGATGCACCGGCGAAAGTTGCGCGGTACTGGAGTGGCTAGCAAGGTGGAAGGGTGAGAGTGCATATAATCCATGGACTCAACATTAGTCATAAAGAACTCACATACTTATTGCGAAAACTCTATTAGCCCTCGAAGCAGAATACTACGACGCATGCTCCTAGGGGGAGGCTGGTAGGAGTTAACTATCGTGCGCCCCCGACGTTGACGCAAAGATAAACAATCAAAATACAATGCACGCCAATTTGGTTACATAGTTAGGAGACCATACGTGCATGCTTCGGGAATCACAAACCTTAACACCAATATTCTTACTAAACCACAATCATTCACTAGTACCTCCCACATATTAGCATCTCTATATCACAAAACTATTGCAAGTAATCAAACATACCATATTCAGCGATCTACAAGTTATATGTAGGATTTTATGACAAACCATGTGAATGACCAATTCCTGTCAACTCTCTAAATAGATATAATTGAAGCAAGACAGTTCAATTCTTTCTACAAGATATGCCCACGCTCTAAAAAATATAATTGAAGCAAAAGAGTATTCTAAAAATGGCGTTTTTCCCTGTGTAGGGAAACAGGCAATCCAAACTTCAAATGATATAAGTGAAGCACATGAAGCATTCTATAAAGCCATACTCAAGAGAAAAGAGTGAAGTGCAAAGAGCATTTTATAAATCAACCAAGGACTATCTTATACCAGAATGGTGCATTACTAAAATAAAAAGAAAAAGCACACGATGCTCCAAGATTTACGCATATCATGTGACGAATAAAAATATAGCTCCAACTAAAATTACAGATGATATTTAGAAGAAAGTGGGGATGCCTTCCGGGGAATCCCCAAGCTTAGCTACTTGGGAGTCCTTGAATAATACCTTGGGGTTCCTCGGGCATCCCCAAGCTTAGCTACTTGGGAGTCCTTGAATATTACCTTGGGGTTCCTCGGGCATCCCCAAGCTTAGGCTCTTGCCACTCCTTATTCCTTCATCCATCGTGATCTCACCCAAAACATTAAAACTTCAATCACACAAAACTTAACAAAACCCTCGTGAGAGCCGTTAGTATAATAAAGAAAATAACCACTTCAAGTACTGTTGCAAACCAATTCATATTTTATTTTTGCATTGTAGCTACTGTATTATAACTTTTCCATGGCTTATACCACGGATAAAATCGATAGTTTCATCAAAACAAGCAAAACAATGCATCAAAAATTGAATCTGTCAAAAACAGAACAGTCTATAGCAATCTGAACATCTACCATACTTCTGTACCTCTAAAGATTCTGAAAAATAGGACAAAATATATAAATTGCATAGAAGTACTGTCCAAAAAGTTTCAGAAGCGTTTGACTTTCAGGGAAAAAAATATTAAAATCACACACTACAGCCAAACTTTCTGTTTGTGCACCGCACAAACCAAACAAGCAATCTAATCATCCTAAAGGCAAATCTTGGCGCATTATTTTTATAATACAATGGATTTATACAAGGGGGTAATTATTTTTGTTGAAAAGTTTTTGTGATCGAGATTCACAAACTTTTCATGGGCATGAACAAAGATCAAGGCTATCTCCCACTATAACAATGCTCGTCTTTCTCACTTTCGCTTTTCTTTTTGAAAAAATTTTAGGTTGCCCTTTTTAATTTTTTCTTGTTTTATAAAAGCACTCAACAGAAATAAATGACTCTCTAAAACTTCTGGGTTGTCTCCGTGGCAGCGCTTTCTTTAAAGCCATTAAGATAGGCATATAGTGCTCAAGTAATGGATCCACCTAGATCCCAAGGTATATCAAAGCCAACTTTAATTAACAATGATTTGTGATTTTGTAGTGAGCACAAAGTAATACGCCCCCCCCCCCCGTTCCGATTTACTCGTCGTGGTTTTAGTTCAAAATAGAACTAAAACCACGACGAGAAAATTAGAACGGAGGGAGTATATATCATGCAACAACGAAGTCTAACTCTCTTCTCATGCATCGTCATGTCATAAAAGAACAATTCATGCACACAAAGTAAAGGCCAATGCATTGTATAAACAGTTTCTTTCAATTTTATCCTATTGGAAACATAGAGAGGCGGAGATGTAGTTCCTCTCTCATAATAATTGCAAGTCGGAGCAGCAAGCACATGCATATAATATTTGTCAAAATCATCATGCGCAATAGTATAACACCAACCCATCAATATAATCCTTAATAAGCGCAAACTTCTCCGATATAGTGTAGTTCGGAGAATTCAAAAAGATAATAGGACTATCATGCGTGGGTGCAATAGCAACAATTTCATGTTTAACATAAGGAACTATAGCAAATTCATATCCATAAGCATAATTCATATTGGCATCATGACCACAAGCATAGCAAGCATCAAGTTCATAAAAAGGGATATTTCAAATGAATCAAAAGGATCATAGCAATCATCATAGCATTCATCCTTCAGTAAATACGAAGGGAAATTAAACAATGTATGAGTTGAAGAGTTATTCTCATGAGAAGGTGGGCATGGGTAGCTAATCCGCTCTTCCGCTTTTTGTTCTTCGCTCTCCTCCTAATTTTTTCATCCAATGAGCTAACAGTTTCATCAATTTCTTTTTCCATAGATTCCCGCAAAATATTAGTCTCTTCCTGGACAGTGGAGACTTTCTCAATAAACACATCAATATCGGAATTATATTCATAATTCTCATATCAATATTTCAATATAGCAAAATTTACAGGCCTATAAACATCATCATCAAAAGCTTCATACTTTCAAACAACGATTCAATTTCATAAGCACCCTTAAAAGGAACGAATTCTTCTATTGGTTCCACATCATAGTAATCATATCTACCATTAGCATAAGAAGTTAAGGTTTCATTATCATTAAATTTGCATGAAAAGGGAAGGTGTGGAGCCTTCATCCTTTAGCAACAAGTATAATCATGTCTCAAGCATAGTTGTTGAGCATACCAACGCAACATATAAATTTGATCCCATAATAGTTTCCCTTTTTGTGTCAAGCGATAATCCCTAAAGTATTCACGTTGATCCAATGTGTCTCCCATCATATAATTGAATGGGATTTTTCTCAGGATTATTAAAGTAGTACATAATATCTTTCACATAATGAGCATCGAGGTTGTTAGGAGGTTCCCCATATCCATGAGTATCAAGTACACCTAATTTTTTGGTACTTCTTGTTCCATATCCATAACTAAAGATAGAGAACAACTTAGAACAACAAATACAATCTACTAAGTGATAAATCAAACAAGCACACACGAGAATATTCACCCCACGCTATTGCTCCTCGGCAACGGCGCCAGAGAAAGGTCTTGATAACCCACAAGTATAGGGGATCAATTGTAGCATCTTTTGATAAGTAAGACTGTCGAACACAACGAGGAGCTAAAGGTAGAAAAAATATTCCCTCAAGTTCTATCGACCAACGATACAACCCTACGCACGCTTAACATTTACTTTACCTAGAACAAGTATGAAACTAGAAGTACTTCATAGGTGTTGTGGGAAAGGTTTGCAAGAATATAAAGAGCACGTAAATAAAAACTATGGGCTGTTTAGGTAAAGAAGCAATAAAGTTAGTATAACGAGTGTGGAAAAGTGGTGGTAGGAGTTGCGAAATTGTCTCTAAGCAATTGACTACGTGACTAGACCGCGAGCAAGTTTTATGTGGGAGAGGCCACTCCTAGCATGTCATCCCTAACATGGAAATCTATGCACTTATGATTGGAACTATTAGCAAGCATCCACAACGACTAACGTTCATTAAGGTGAAACCCAACCATAGCATTAATATTTATTGGTCCCCCTTCAATCCCGTATGCATCAATTTCTATGCTAGGTTGAAGCTTCTATCACTGTTGCCCTCCAATACATAATCCTATCAACATACAACTAACCCTATGGTGTGATCCACGTGCGCACTCATATGATGGGCACCAAAGGACAGCGACATAACCACAAGCAAATTAAGCCAATCATAGCAATTCACTAAGTACCGATAGGATAACGAAAATCTACTCAGACATCATAGGATCGCAACACTTCATTGGATAATAATATGAAGCATAAAGCACCATGTTGAAGTAGAGGATACACAGGGTTGCGGGAGGGTGCACCGCCGTAGATAGATGGGGGAAGGTGATGATGATGTTGGTGAAGATGACGGAGGTGTTGGTGTAGATCACCGTCACAAGATGATGGCCCCGGCGGCATTCCGGCGCCACCGGGAGAGAGGGAAAGAGAGCCCCCTCCTTCTTCTTCTTCCTTGACCTTTCCCATATATGGGAGAAGGGTTTCCCGTCTGGTCCATGACCTCCATGGCGGTTGTCGACATTCTGGGAACCAGGGTACCCAGACTTGCCTGCCTGCGGCCCGTGACGTGGCTCTTTCTTAGGCCTCGTACGGTCCATCTTCACCGTCGACACTCAAGACCCTCGCGAGGTGCCAAGCCTCACGGGGCGTACGGTGCCAAGTCCTCCTGAAGGGGCAGCCTCGTCTGGTTGGCTCCTGATGAGCGAAGAATTCTATGCAAACCCACCTCGCGAGGTTTGCATGACGCAAGCCATGACGACCAAGGCCAGGCGGGCGTAGTACAACACTTTCCTCTTTGGTGCTAAGGAACATGCTCAGACGCAGAGTCCCGAGGAATCTGCCAAAGGTTTCCATTTCCATGCAACGAGACCAAGATCGCCAGGACAGCAGGACGGAGGTCATCGCCAAGCCCATTGTGGCGTCAGGATCAGAGGCTTGGTAGGGGAAGACCAGCTTTAGTCAAGATACGATGTACTAGTTGTATCCCTTCAAAATTGGCCGTTGGGGGATCCCTTCCTGCCAACATTTTGGGGGAAGAGGACCAATTCCACTATATAAGTAGGATAGCCACCACCCAGCAAGGGGATGGGTCATTCAGACCTTCCTCTCCACCACCACAAACCAAGAACACTCCTCCGGCGGTTTTTCACCCATGGTACTAGTTCATCCTTAGCCCATCTCGAGGCTAATCCACCACACTGCTGGAGTAAGGCCACTCACCTCTACGTGGCATGAACCAGGATAAACTACCTCGTGTCTCTTTTAATTTCATATTCATCAAGCTAGTTCGTGGGACGGCGAGTAGGCAGTTAGGAGGAGTTAAGTTCTTCGCACGCACCCAAGTGTTCGAACCTAGAAGCGTTTTGTGGATCCCTGAATCAGACATTTGGCGCGCCAGGTAGGGGTGCATCAAAGCTTCTCTTCGTTCATTCGGTTCATCATCATCTCGCCGCCCAATGGCCGATGCTAGCCGTGTCCGTGCTGAGCGCCGGGCTGCTCTCGCTGCTCGTGTGGCCTAGAAGGCACCTCTAGGCGACGACATCCCCAGTTGTTCTCCATCACTGGCGGCAAACGCTGCCACCGGCCCCGCTGCTCGCGAGCAGCAAGATTCGTCGCTCTTGCTCTCCATGCGGTGCGACGGCCGCACTTCAACCCCGTCACTGAATCCAGCGGCTGCTTCGTCCTGCCATGCCCGTCGTGGACCTGCGAACTCGCAGGCCACACTACTCATGACGCGTGAGCTCATGTGCTACCGCCCGGCCGACGACCTCTACGAAGATTGGCTGGACCGCATCGCCGAACTCGTCAGCACCGCGGGAGAGGCTCCAGCATCGTCCCGTTCGCTGCCTCCTCGACAACCTTAGGCGGGCGATGTGGCCCGCGGCGCACCCCATCCATGGCTCCGGAGAGACGTCGTCCCCGAGCCAAGGCGCGAGCCCCCCCAGCGGGACTAGCCATGCATGGTGGCCGTGCGTGATGAAGAAAGCTGACAAGTGGTGCAATGGCCCCAAGCGAGGCGCATGTGCTTCTGGCTCCGCTTCGTCAGGGTCGCGTACCGACTCATGCAGTGGCACGCGAACACCCGGACCAGGGTCCACCTCAGAAGCATGCACCAGTCAACAAGTCAGGCTGCCGAGCGCTCACCATGGAGCTCCGTTGTGTCATCTGGCCCGACAAGTTCAAGCTGGATCTACCCCCGCGCTACAATTGAACACCCGACCCTGCAGAGTTCCTGCAGCTCTACGAGCTGAGCATTGAAGCGGCCAGTGGCGACGATAAGGTCATGGCCAATTGGTTCCCCATGGCTCTCAAGGATGGCGCTCGTTCGTGGCTCCTGAACATTCCGAAGGAGTCGATCTCCTCCCGGGGTGAACTGCGCAAACGCTTCATTTCCAACTTCGAAGGGAGTCGCGACCGTGCCCCGGCGGTGGGCGACCTACGGTGCATCAAGGAACAGCCAGGAGAGACCCTGCGCAAATACATAGAACATTTCACCAATGTTTGCATCAAGATCCCCAAGGTGTCTGATGAGACCATCATCTCGGTATTCACTGATGGCGTCCGAGACGTCAGGATGAAGGAGGAGCTCGCCATTCAGGAGGACATATGCTTAGCTATGGAAATGTTCAACCAGAACATCAAGCTTTCAAATGCAGAAGAAGGTCGTCTCTCGCTCGTCGAGCTTCCCGAGGTCGATCAAGAAGACAAGAAGGCCAAGACCAAGGAGGCCAAGCGCAAGGGACCGGCAGTACTTGCGGCTGAGCCTGAGATGAAATGTTGGTGTGATTACCCCGATTCCTCTAAGGGCAGCTGCCCGTTCTGCATCTTCCACAACGTGCACAGCCACAACACCAACGACTCTTAGGAACTCAGGGCCATCCGTGACGGACGCCTCGGACGCCTCACCGAGCACGGCAATCGAGGCTATGGTCGTGGAGGAGGATGCTTGGAGCATCATGACTCTCGCCTAGGCTGGCGTGAGCGGCCTCACGAGTGATAACCCACAAGTGTAGGGGATCGCAACAGTTTTCAAGGGTAAAGTATTCAACCCAAATTTGTTGATTCGACACAAGGGGAGCCAAAGAATACTCTTAAGTATTAGCAGCTGAGTTGTCTATTCAACCACACCTGGAAACTTAGTATCTGCATCAAGATAGTTTAGTAGCAAAGTAATATGATAGTGGCGGTAGCAGCAATAAAAGTAACGATAGTGTTTTTGTAGTTTTTGTGATAGTAGCAACGGAAAAGTAAATAAGCAACTAGCAATATAGGTAAAGCTCGTAGGCATTGGATCGGTGATGGGAAATTATGTTGGATGCAATTCATCCTGTAGAAGTTATAACCTAGGGTGACACAGAACTAGCTCTAGTTCATTAATGCAATGTAGGCATGTATTCCGAATATGTTCATACGTGCTTATGGAAAAGAACTTGCATGACATCTTTTGTCCTACCCTCCCGTGGCAGCAGGGTCCTATTGGAAACTAAGGGATATTAAGGCCTCCTTTTAATAGAGTATCGGGCCAAAGCATTAACACATAGTGAATACATGAACTCCTCAAACTATGGTCATCACTGGGAGTGGTCCCGATTATTGTCACTTCGGGGTTGCCGGATCATAACACATAGTAGGTGAATATAGACTTGCAAGATAGGTGTCACATCCCTATCTAGCACTTGCATTAGGACCTAACTAGAGTGTGCATCATGTTTACTTTCAAACAAACTTGAAATGGGATTAACAGAAACCCCAGCACCCCTCCCCTAACAACCAGGGTTTGCTAAAATATTTTCCAATGTACCCAAAATGCCCTTCAAAAATGTTCATCATCTCTGCCTTGGTCTTAAACCTCTGCCAAAAATGGTGCACAATTTTCTAGGACACTCAAGGGCTCTGGATTAAATCATATGGTATTTGAATTTGAGCATTTAAATGCTATAAAATATTTTAAATGCTCAAATAATCATGAACTATAATGTTTCCTACTGTTCATATTATATACAGTAGGTATGACAAGTGCCATGAGTTATAAAAATGTTTAGGCATTTTTATTAATTGAACAAAGCTGCAAAAGCAATGAAACAGAAAAGAAAATAGAAAAAAAGGGAGTGAGAGAACTTACCTGGCGCCCCACCCGGCCCACCTACCGGCCCAGCCCAGCTGCCGCTCCAGCGAGCTGCTTGGCTCGGCCAGGCAGGCAGGAAGGTGCTCGACGGCGACCGCGCCGCGCGCCACGCAGCTGCCCGCCGCCTTGCTTCATCCCCTCGCCGTCCTGGAGGGATGGTTTGATCGTCCACGTCCTCCTCGACCCCGCAGACACCTCCACCTCCCCCCGGTTCCTCTCCTTCGCTCTCCCCGCGCCATGGCCGACGCCATCGTGTTCGCACCGTCGTAGAGGCCGCGTCCACCGTCGTCCCTGAGCTCCGCCTTGGTGTCCATCGTCTCCGTCGTCCTCGACTACTTCAAACAGGCCGAGCCCCGAGCGCTCGCCCGCCCTGGAGACGCCCACGACCTCTTCTTCCCCAACTCCGGCCGCGGAGATCCCCCTCGCCGTTCTGCTCAGCTCCGACCACCCCCGAGCTCGCTCCGGTGCTTGCTGCAATCCCTGTGAGCCTAGCTTCCTCCTCCCCCTCTCCGTTGGCTCCCTTTTGCCCTGGAACGCACTGCACAAAGCTCAACCGCACGCATCGCCGCCGTGCTCGCCGCCGGTGATGCTCCGGTGACCATTTGGTCACTCGCACCCCTGCAGCCGCATGCCCACACACGCCCGACGCCGGTCGCCGCCGTCGAGCTCGTTGCCGTCGTCTCCGGCCACCCCAGGTCTGGCGACCACCTCCATCCGACGCGCAACAGCAAGGGCTTTCCAACGCACCTAACCGCAGCTCGAGCCGTGCACCGTAGGCGTTTTCCGAAGCACGCCGCCGTGTTTGGCCTCGCCGGCGGCTAAACGCTGGCGAGTTGGACCTGTTTTGACCACGGGTTTGACCCTCTGTGTCAATGACATGTGGGCCCTGCCCGCAAGTCAAACCTAGTTTAGGTGTTAATTTAATTCTAATTAGTTAATTAGTTAACTGTGACACTCACATGAGGGACCCACTGGTCAGGTTTGACCTGGACTGGCCCTGTTGACTGGCTGACGTCAGCATGATGTCATGCTGACGCAGTAAAGGTTTTTCTGGGATTTTTAGATTTAAAATAATTCAGGAAATTCCAGAAAATACCCAAAACTTCTAAAAATCATATAAAATCAACCATAGCTCAGATGGAAATGATTTATATATGAAAAATGATCAGAAAAATCCAATCTTTCCAATGGCACTGGTTTCATGCATGTTTGAACAAGTTAACTTGCTGGATACATCAAAAACATGATAATGCACTTATTTAAATAATTGTTTGAACTTCAATTTGAATCCTTGATTCAAATAGGTTCAAGCCCTCCTGGTTTTAGTTGCATTAGCCAACACACATGCATCTTGCCATGTCATGAGCATGCATCATATTGTTGCATTTGTTTGTTAATGATTGTATCGTCGGTATTCCCTGTGTTAGGTCCTGCTCCCGAGGATACTGCTGCGTATCCAGTTGAAGAGCAGTACCCGACAACTACCTTGTCAGGCAAGCAATCATTGATCATTCCGATACAAACCAAACCTTCTCGCTCCTGCTCTCTTTTACTGCATTAAGGCAACAGCGTGTGAACTGCTACTTGCTGCGGTAGTTGAACCCTATCCCTTGCATGACCTGTCATTGCCACAGTAAATAGTTGAAACCCACTAGCATGTGTAGGAGTTGATTGAGCCATGTGATGTGTGATTCACCATGCTATTTGTTTATGTTGCCTGCTATGCTTAGAGTTGTGTCTGGTCTGGTTCATCTGGGTGATGGATCACAGTGAAATGATCTTACCGATAAAGAGAAGGAAGTGTGGAATACGCTTGGTAAAGGTATCGATGAAAGGCCATGTAGGAGTACATGGTGGGTTGTTTCATTGGAATCGTCCATAGGCCGTGAGATCTGTATGTGTGGTTCAAGTTGCAGTTACTACCATGCATTGGGCCCGAAACCAATGGACCCTCTCGGCTTATTAATTACCCTCGATCTTTGTCCAGGAGTTGCAACTAGTTTCTGGTGTTTATAGCTTACTGGAGGTCGTGCACAACGCTGACCCTCGGGGTGGGTTGTGATGCGACAGGTACGTGGCACGGTGTACCGGTTGCCCGTTTGGTGACTCGGGAACCCTATACACATCGTTTGGGGCCGTGAGCGACACCCCGGCCCGATCTCCCCACGGATGGAACCCAAATAGGCGATAAACCTGGACGAGATACTTGAGTAGTTAGTCAGGTCGTGGCCGACACCCTCGCTGGGCTTCCGCTTGAAGGTTGCCGAGTACACGCCGAGTAAACGGCGATAAGTGGTGGAAGCGTGTGTGAAGAGGTACACCCCTGCAGGGTTATCAAACTATTCGAATAGCCGTTGTTCGCGGTACGAACTACTTGGTTACTCTTACAGTTCATAGACAAGTTGATGGATACTACTAAAAGCCTCCAGATAAGCGTGAGTGCCGTGGATGGCCCTTCCGTAGGATGACGGAAGAGGATCCTCGGTAGTGTATTGATGTGGTGAGTAGTGGACTCGTGTTCGTAATGACATCTTGCAATCTGTTGAGAGTTGTAGTATAGGTTAGCCAAGGTCAAAGATGGCAGTCTGCTATGAACTCCACTACCCCCTTTGATAATGTTGCATGTAAGATAGGTTCTGTGGTAAGACTTGCTGAGTACCTTTGTACTCATGTTTGCTTAATATATAACTGTTGCAGAGGAGAACCCTGCCCCTGCTGATGGGTTCTACATAGACGTTGACGTCGACGAGTAGCTTGACACCCAGACGGTGATCTGGAGCTTGTCAAGGGCCTTGTAGATAGTCAGGCTACACCAAGCCTGTTTTTATTTTCTAAGTTGTCTGTACTCAGACATGTAGCTTCCGCTTGTGCTTGTATGACTGTATGACTTGAGTGTTGGGTCATGTGACCCCTACCTGTATGGATATGTTATGTATGGCTCTTGGAGCCTTTTAAATAAAGTACTTTGAGTCATAGAGTTCTGTTGTGATGCAATGTTGTATTTGCACATATTGAGCATATTGCGTGTATGTTTGAAATGCTTGGTATGTGTGGGATCCGACACCTAGTTGTTTTCCTTTGGTAGCCTACCTTACAGGGAAATGCCTCCTAGTGTCTCCAATGAGCCTTGGTAGCTTGCTACTGCTCGGAACACGTAGGCTGGCCGGCATGTGTCCTTCTTCGTTCCTGTGTCTGTCCCTTAGGGGAAATGTCACGCGTTGTTCCTTTAAGTCCATGTAGCTTGCTACGACTTGGGTTCATACGTTGATGACCGACACGTTCGTTGCTGGGTCATGGATGCCTGTCTCTGTAATTTAGTGCCACTTTTGGTTTATAACTAACCATGTCGGCCTGGGTTCTCTGTCATATGTATGCTAGCGACACTGTCATATACGTGTGCCAAAATGCGCAGACGGTCCCGGGCCAGGTAAGGTGGCACCCTTGGGGTTACCGTGCGTTAGGCCGCAAAGTGATATGACGTGTTACAGCTAGATCGGTGTGACTTTGGATCGGGGTCCTGACAGCGTTGGCATCAGAGCTGGACTGCCTGTAGGTTTCTCAAGCCAAACTGGTCGATGTTGAGTCTAGAAAAATTCTTAGTTATATGTAGGGGAATTGATTGTGGAAGGGAACGTAAGGCTCTTTTTACTCCTTTACCTTATGCCCTTCTGATCTGAGTCTGTCTATTCTTTCTACGGGGATTTAGGACTAGGCCTCTTATCCTTACTAGGTTCACGTGTTACTAATCTGTAGACTCTTAGGATTGTTGGTTTCAAGCCTCAGTTCGGTTTCTATCCCTTGAGTATGACGATTGTTGAACCGGAACCTTGATATGGAATTGTTGAGTGGCTATGCTATCATTTGTATGATGTCTCAAATCTTTGTTTGAGCATTTACAGTTGTTATGTTGCCCGATTTCTTCCAGAAACACTAATGCCTTTGCATTATTTCGTGTTTCAGATGTCTGGCCGCATCCCTCACCAAGTGGTTCGTTTGACTCGGTGCATTAATGTGCCCAGTCACACGGCCATGCTAGTCCGTGTGATGACTGAGACCGGTTATCGTTGGTATCCTGAATACACCGTGGAGGAACAGTATCGGGATTTCAATCAAAGTCGGTATTTCTGCATAGTCCGGATATACCCCTCATATCCCGGAGCTAATGATCCCATCCATTGGTCTTATGGACTCTGGATTACCATCGAGATGGCAGTGCAGGATGCCGCTTATTCGATGATGACCATTCTTCGTGCTAGGCATGCCCTGTTGCTGAACACTGAGTTCTCTTACATGCCAGCCTCACTTCCTGGAGAGGAAGGCTACTACACTGGTCTGTATACTGATGCTGCTCATGAAGAGCCACTGCTTCAGACCACTGTTCAGATGTTGGAGGATAGGGACCATGAGGTCCGTGCCCTCCGAATGGAGCTGTATAACACTCGAGCCGCTCATTGGACTACTTTGACACGGCTTGCACCTGTTGTGCACGCCGGATATCTGGACATGCGGGATTTGTACCCCGTGCGAACTCGTCTGCCTGATCGCATGGATTGGCGTGACGTTGGGGGTATTACACCTCCACGTGGGCGTCGGTTACCACCAGCATCGGGACCGAGACCACACCCATGCCCCTATGGTCCATAGCCTTCGAGGGCTCGCGAGTTCCAAGATCCGTCTGTACCACTTCCAGGCTACGGTGGTAATCTTTACGAGGATTACTACGCGAATGTCTGAGCTAGTCCGTGGTAGTAGTAGTATTGTAGCAGTTGTATTTCCACAGTCCTGCGCGTCTTGTGGAATATGACTTAGTGTGTACTAAGTTCCGGAGGTGTAGTTAAATAATGTATAGGAGCTTGGAATGCCTTTGATGGGATGTATCGTCTTTCACCGCAGTTGTACTTTAGCCTTGGCTTATACTAAACTTTGTATGGTGTGTATGACCACTGGTGTATATATAGCAGTTCCTATATTACCATGCCGTACGGATGAACATCTTTGCATTCCATGTCATCCATTACATTCTGCACTTCTATGTCAAATTTTGCCATCCTTGTCTAAACCGTTGTTTTGTTTTCCTAGGATGGTCAACACTCGCAACACTCCTGCTGCTCAGGAGCAGGGTGAGGCTAGTGGGGCTAGAGATGGAAATCTGCCCCAGCCACGCTCTTTGGCGGAAGTTATGCTTGAAGCAGAACGGAACAAGAGAGAGACCAACCGTCTGCTGGAACGCATAGAGCAGAACACTGGGTTCCGTCAGAGGAATGACGTGGTGTCAATCCACGATTTTATCAAGATGTGTCCACCGAAGTTCCATCACTCCACTGAACCTCTGGATGCTGATGACTGGCTACGTAGTATCACCCACAAGTTACACTCTGCCCGTGTGGCCAAAGCTGACGAGGTTATCTACGCCGCCTACCATCTTGAGGGCCCTGCTAGTCTTTGGTGGGAAAACTTTGAAGCTATGCGTCCTGCTGGCCAAGTCACTACCTGGGTTGAGTTCAGTGAGGCATTCCGTGAATATCACATTCCGGAAGGTCTCATGGATCGCAAGCAGGAGGAATTCTGCAATTTCACCCAGGGCCGTTTAACTGTGGATGGCTACAGTCGCGAGTTTGGTAATCTGGCACGCTATGCACCTGAAGAAGTATCCACCGATGCCAAGAAGCAGGCAAGGTTCCGCAAGGGACTCAGCCCTGAACTCCGTCGAGATCTACGTCTGCACGAGTGCACTTCCTTCCAGAAGTTGGTAAACAAGGCTATCAGTGCTGAAACAGGTCAGACCGACTTCGAGGCCACCCGCAAGCATACTCGAGACCTTGGTTCCTCATCCGGTTTTGGCTCTCACAAGCGCCGTGTGTGGGTTCCTAACACTGCTCTGCCACCCAAGTATACACCGAGGCCATCCTATGAGGCGCCTCACCCAACTCAGCAGTTTGCACCTGCCAAAACCTATGGAGGTCCACCCTCCAACTTTGCTCCACGCACCACCACCGTGACATGTTTCAAGTGTGGAGAACCGGGACACTACATGCGTGATTGTCCCCAGAATCAGCCAGGAAAACCCGTTGGCCGTGGTAAGCCAACCGGCAAGGTGAACTATGTCAAGCCAATCCCCACTACACGTGGTCATGTCAACTATGTTTCTGCCGAAGAAGCTTACGAGGATCCTAACGTCGTCCTTGGTACGCTTCTCATCAACTGCCATCCGGCATCTGTTCTTTTCGATACTGGAGCATCCCATTCGTTCATATCTGAGAGCTATGCTCGATTGCACAACATGACTTTTTGTGACATGCCTACTTCCATGGTTATTCAAACTCCTGGTTCAAAGTGGCAAACCTCTAGGGTAAGCCATGGAAATGAAATCCTTGTCGATAGACTTGTTTTCCTTGCATCTTTAATCGCTCTCAAGTCCTCGGACATAAACATCATTTTAGGTATGGATTGGATGACAACCGACTACGCCAAAATTGATTGCTTTACTAGGACCGTTGAACTTACACATCCTTCCGGCAAGATAGTCAATGTCTTGGCCCGAATGGCTGAATGTCAGCTCTATTCTCTTAATGCCAGCCCTCTACCAGAACTCGAAGATATCCCGGTAGTCCGTGACTTCCCGGATGTTTTTCCGGAAGAACTGCCAGGAGTTCCACCTGACAGAGATGTCGAGTTCGTGATAGATCTTATCCCTGGAACTGTCCCAATCTCTAGGAGACCTTATAAGATGGCACCACTAGAATTAGTTGAGCTAAAGAAACAACTCGATGAGTCCTTGCAAAAAGGTTTCATCCGTCCTAGTTCTTCCCCTTGGGCTTGCCCCGTCCTCTTCGTCAAGAAGAAGGATGGAACGGAGCGGATGGTTGTAGATTACCGACCTGTTAATCTGGTCACCATAAAGAACAAGTATCCGCTTCCCAGGATAAACGATCTGTATGATCAGCTCGCTGGATCCTCAGTCTTCTCTAAGATGGATTTGAGGTTGGGCTACCATCAAATCAAAATCAAGAACGGGGACATTCCTAAAACGGCTTTCATTAATCGTTATGGCCAATATGAGTACACCATCATGTCCTTCGGATTAACCAATGCCCCAGCTACCTTTTCTCGGTTAATGAATTCTATATTCATGGAGTATTTGGATAAATTCGTCGTGGTATACCTCTATGATATACTCATTTTCTCCAAGAACAAGGAAGATCATGCCGAGCATTTAAGGCTGGTATTGAAGAAACTTCGAGAGCACCGCCTTTATGCCAAAGTCTCTAAATGTGAATTTTGGTTGCCCGAAGTAACCTATCTAGGTCATGTGATCTCTGGCAAGGGTATTGCTGTCAATCCCGAGCGAGTTCAAGCCGTACTTGATTGGACTCCCCCTGAATCGGTCAAGCAAGTTAGGAGTTTTCTTGGCTTAGCAAGCTATTGCCGACGCTTCGTTGAGAATTTCTCCAAGGTTGCTAAACCTCTAACTGAACTCCTCAAGAAAGATAAAAAGTTTGAGTGGACCCCACAGTGCGAGTCTAGTTTTCAGGAACTGAAAAGACGCCTGACATCTGCACCTGTACTGGTACCACCAGATTTTTCCAAGGATTTTATAATCTACTGCGACGCCTCGCGACAAGGACTAGGTTGCATTCTCATGCAAGATCGTCAAGTGATTGCATACGCATCCCGACAGTTGCGTCCACATGAGGATAACTATCCTACTCATGATTTAGAGCTTGCAGCTGTAGTCCATGCACTCAAAACATGGCGACATTACCTCCTTGGTAATCGCTGTGAAATCTTCACATATCACCAAAGTTTGAAGTATATCTTCACCCAACCGGATTTGAATCTCAGGCAAAGACGTTGGGTTGAGTTGCTCACAGATTACGACTTAGGAATCACTTACACCCCTGGAAAGGCCAATGTCATGGCTGATGCACTAAGTCGTAAGTCATATTGTAACAATTTAATGTTACAACAAAGTCAACCACTTCTCCACGAGGAATTTCGTAAGCTTAACCTTCACATTGTTCCTCGAGGATTCCTTTCCACCTTGGTGGCGAAACCTACCCTTATGGATCAGGTCATCAAAGCACAAAAGGTTGATCCCGGAATTTCCCGTATTAAGAGGAACATCAAGAAAGGAGTTGCAGGATGCTTCTCAATTGATGATCAAGGAGTCGTATTCTTTGGCAACCGTTTAGTGGTTCCTAAAGTACGAAACCTAAGACGTTTGATCCTTAAGGTGGCTCATGAATCTCCTCTCACGATTCATCCCGGTAGTACCAAAATGTATCAAGACCTACGTCAAAGATTCTGGTGGACTAGGATGAAGAGAGAAATCGCTCAATTCATTGCTAACTGCGACGTTTGTCGTCGAGTCAAAGCAGAGCATCAACGGCCTGCTGGCACCCTTCAACCTTTAGCTATTCCTGAATGGAAATGGGACAAAGTCGGTATGGACTTCATTACCGGTTTCCCCAGGACTAGGAAAGGGAATAATGCTATCTTCGTCGTTATCGATCGCCTCTCTAAAGTAGCTCATTTTCTGCCTGTTCGGGAGAGTATTACCGCTAGCCAGCTAGCAGACTTATGTATCTCTCGAATAGTATCACTTCATGCTGTACCGTTGGAGATTAACTCAGACCGTGGAAGTCTTTTCACTTCACGATTTTGGAAAAGTTTCCAGAATGCTATGGGAACTCATCTCTCTTTCAGTACTGCCTTCCATCCGCAGTCAGGTGGTCAAGTGGAACGAGTCAATCAAATTCTGGAAGACATGCTTCGAGCCTCTGTCATTTCTTTTGGTATGGAATGGGAAAAATGTCTTCCATTTGCCGAATTCGCTTATAACAATAGTTATCAAGCCAGCTTGGGCAAAGCTCCTTTCGAAGTTCTATATGGACGAAGGTGTCGAACACCTCTTAACTGGTCGGAGACCGAGGAAAGACAATTCTTTGGCCCGGATATGATCCAGGAAGCTGAGGAACAAGTCCGCATCGTTCGTGAGAGATTGAAAACAGCCCGGTCTCGGCAAAAGAGCCAATATGATAGTCATCATAAGGCTGTGACTTTTGAAGTCGGCGATAAGGCTTACCTTCGGGTTACTCCTCTTAAGGGAACCCATCGCTTCGGTATCAAAGGCAAATTGGCCCCTCGTTACATCGGTCCTTTTCGCATTCTTGCCAAACGAGGAGAAGTTGCCTACCAATTGGAACTACCTCCGCACCTCTCCAGAGTTCATGATGTTTTCCACGTTTCTCAACTCAGGCGTTGCTTCTCGGATCCTATCCGCGGAGTGGACCACGAAACGCTTGATCTCCAAGATAATCTCACATATCGAGAATACCCCATCCGTATTCTTGACCAAACTGAGCGCACCACTCGACGCCACAATATCAAGTTTCTCAAGGTTCAATGGTCACATCATTCCGAGAGTGAAGTTACTTGGGAAAGGGAGGATCGTCTTCGACTTGAGTACCCCACCTTCACTCCGGAGGAACCCAAATCTCGGGACGCGATTCTTTTAAGTGGGGGTGAGTTGTGACATCCCTAGCTAGCACTTGCATTAGGACCTAACTAGAGTGTGCATCATGTTTACTTTCAAAGAAACTTGAAATGGGATTAACAGAAACCCCATCACCCCTCCCCTAACAACTAGGGTTTGCTAAACTATTTTCCAATGTACCCAAAATGCCCTTCAAAAATGTTCATCATCTCTGCCTTGGTCTTAAACCTCTGCCAAAAATGGTGCACAATTTTCTAGGACACTCAAGGGCTCTGGATTAAATCATATGGTATTTGAATTTGAGCATTTAAATGCTATAAAATATTTTAAATGCTCAAATAATCTTGAACTATAATGTTTCCTACTGTTCATATTATATACAGTAGGTATGACAAGTGCCATGAGTTATAAAAATGTTCAGGCATTTTTATTAATTGAACAAAGCTGCAAAAGCAATGAAACAGAAAAGAAAATAGAAAAAAAGGGAGAGAGAGAACTTACCTGGCGCCCCACCCGGCCCACCTGCCGGCCCAGCCCAGCTGCCGCTCCAGCGAGCTGCTTGGCTCGGCCAGGCAGGCAGGCAGGTGCTCGACGGCGACCGCGCCGCGCGCCACGCAGCTGCCCGCCGCCTTGCTTCATCCCCTCGCCGTCCTGGAGGGATGGTTCGATCGCCCACGTCCTCCTCGACCCCGCAGACACCTCCACCTTCCCCCGGTTCCTCTCCTTCGCTCTCCCCGCGCCATGGCCGACGCCGCCGTGTTTGCACCGTCGTAGAAGCCGCGTCCACCGTCGTCCCTGAGCTCCGCCTTGGTGTCCATCGTCTCCGCCGTCCTCGACTGCTTCGAATAGGCCGAGCCCCGAGCGCTCGCCCGCCCTGGAGACGCCCCCGACCTCTTCTTCCCCAACTCCGGCCGCGGAGATCCCCCTCGCCGTTCTGCTCAGCTCCCACCACCCCCGAGCTCGCTCCGGTGCTTGCTGCAATCACTGTGAGCCTAGCTTCCTCCTCCCCCTCTCCGTTGGCTCCCTTTTGCCCTGGAACGCACTGCACAAAGCTCAACCGCACGCACCGCCGCCGTGCTCGCCGCCGGTGATGCTCCGGTGACCATTTGGTCACTGGCACCCGTCCAACATACTCACCGCAGCACGTAGATGCGAACGGTGCTACGCACGCATCGCCTAGGCCCCTGCAGCCGCATCCCCACACACGCCTGACGCCGGTCAACGCCGTCGAGCTCGTTGCCGTCGTCTCCGGCCACCCCAGGTCCGGCGACCACCTCCATCCGACGCGCAACAGCAAGGGCTTTCCAACGCACCTAACCGCAGCTCGAGCCGTGCACCGTAGGCGTTTTCCGAAGCACGCCGCCGTGTGTGGCCTCGCCGGCGGCTAAACGCCGGCGAGTTGGACCTGTTTTGACCACGGGTTTGACCCTCTGGGTCAATGACATGTGGGCCCTGCCCGCAAGTCAAACCTAGTTTAGGTGTTAATTTAATTCTAATTAGTTAATTAGTTAACTGTGACACTGACATGAGGGACCCACTGGTCAGGTTTGACCTGGACTGGCCCTGTTGACTGGCTGACGTCAGCGTGATGTCATGTTGACGCAGTAAAGGTTTTTCTGGGATTTTTAGATTTAAAATAATTCAGGAAATTCCAGAAAATACCCAAAACTTCTAAAAATCATATAAAATCAACCATACCTCAGATGGAAAAGATTTATATATGAAAAATGATCAGAAAAATCCAATCTTTCCAATGGCACTGGTTTCATGCATGTTTGAACAAGTTAACTTGCTGTATACATCAAAAACATGATAATGCACTTATTTAAGTAATTGTTTGAACTTCAATTTGAATCCTTGATTCAAATAGGTTCAAGCCCTTCTAGTTTTAGTTGCATTAGCCAACACACATGCATCTTGCCATGTCATGAGCATGCATCATATTGTTGCATTTGTTTGTTAATGATTGTATCGTCGGTATTCCCTGTCTTAGGTCCTGCTCCCGAGGATACTGCTGCGTATCCAGTTGAAGAGCAGTACCCGACAACTACCTTGTCAGGCAAGCAATCATTGATCATTCCGATACAAACCCAACCTTCTCGCTCCTTCTCTCTTTTACTGCATTAAGGCAACAACGTGTGAACTGCTACTTGCTGCGGTAGTTGAACCCTATCCCTTGCATGACCTGTCATTGCCACAGTAAATAGTTGAAACCTACTAGCATGTGTAGGAGTTGATTGAGCCATGTGATGTGTGATTCACCATGTTATTTGTTTATGTTGCCTGCTATGCTTAGAGTTGTGTCTGGTCTGGTTCATCTGGGTGATGGATCAGAGTGAAATGATCTTACCGATAAAGAGAAGGAAGTGTGGAATACGCTTGGTAAAGGTATCGATGAAAGGCCATGTAGGAGTACATGGTGGGTTGTTTCATTGGAATCGTCCATAGGACCTGAGATCTGTATGTGTGGTTCAAGTTGCAGTTACTACCATGCATTGGGCCCGAAACCAATGGACCCTCTCGGCTTATTAATTACCCTCGATCTCTGTCCAGGAGTTGCAACTAGTTTCTGGTGTTTATAGCTTACTGGAGGTCGTGCACAACGCTGACCCTCGGGGTGGGTTGTGATGCGACAGGTACGTGGCACAGTGTACCGGTTGCCCGTTTGGTGACTCGGGAACCCTGTACACATCGTTTGGGGTCGTGAGCGACACCCCGGCCGGATCTCCCCACGGATGGAACCCAAATAGGCGATAAACCTGGACGAGAGACTTGAGTAGTTAGTCAGGTCGTGGCCGACACCCTCGCTGGGCTTCCGCTTGAAGGTTGCCGAGTACACGCCCAGTAAACGGCGATAAGTGGTGGAAGCGTGTGTGAAGAGGTACACCCCTGCAGGGTTATCAAACTATTCGAATAGCCGTTGTTCGCGGTACAAACTACTTGGTTACTCTTACAGTTCATAGACAAGTTGATGGATACTACTAAAAGCCTCAAGATAAGCGTGAGTGCCGTGGATGGCCCTTCCGTAGGATGCCGGAAGAGGATCCTCGGTAGTGTATTGATGTGGTGAGTAGTGGACTCGTGTTCGTAATGACATCTTGCAATCTGTTGAGAGTTGTAGTATAGGTTAGCCAATGTCAAAGCTGGCATTCTGCTATGAACTCCACTACCCCCTTTGATAATGTTGCATGTAAGATAGGTTCTGTGGTAAGACTTGCTGAGTACCTTTGTACTCATGTTTGCTTAATAACTGTTGCAGAGGAGAACCCTGCCCCTGCTGATGGGTTCTACATAGACGTTGACGTCGACGAGTAGCTTGACACCCAGACGGTGATCTGGAGCTTGTGAAGGGCCTTGTAGATAGTCAGGCTACACCAAGCCTGTTTTTATTTTCTAAGTTGTCTGTACTCAGACATGTAGCTTCCGCTTGTGCTTGTATGACTGTATGACTTGAGTGTTGGGTCATGTGACCCCTACCTGTATGGATATGTTATGTATGGCTCTTGGAGCCTTTTAAATAAAGTACTTTGAGTCATAGAGTTCTGTTGTGATGCAATGTTGTATTTGCACATATTGAGCATATTGCGTGTATGTTTGAAATGCTTGGTATGTGTGGGATCCGACACCTAGTTGTTTTCCTTTGGTAGCCTACCTTACAGGGAAATGCCTCCTAGTGTCTCCAATGAGCCTTGGTAGCTTGCTACTGCTCGGAACACGTAGGCTGGCCGGCATGTGTCCTTCTTCGTTCCTGTGTCTGTCCCTTAGGGGAAATGTCACGCGTTGTTCCTTTAAGTCCATGTAGCTTGCTACGACTTGGGTTCATACGTTGATGACCGACACGTTCGTTGCTGGGTCATGGATGCCTGTCTCTGTAATTTAGTGCCACTTTTGGTTTATAACTAACCATGTCGGCCCGGGTTCTCTGTCATATGGATGCTAGCGACACTGTCATATACGTGTGCCAAAATGCGCAAACGGTCCCGGGCCAGGTAAGGTGGCACCCGTGGGGTTACCGTGCGTGAGGCCGCAAAGTGATATGACGTGTTACAGCTAGATCGGTGTGACTTAGGATCGGGGTCCTGACAATAGGATCAAGGACACACATATATTCATGAAAACATAATAGGTTTAGATCTGAAATCATGGCACTCGGGCCCTAGTGACAAGCATTAAGCATAGCAAAGTCATAGCAACATCAATCTCAGAACATAGTGGACACTAGGGATCAAACCCTAACAAGACTAACTCGATTACATGATAGATCCCATCCAACCCATCACCGTCCAGCAAGCCTACGATGGAATTACTCACAAACGGCGGTGAGCATCATGGAATTGGTGATGGAGGAAGGTTGATGATGACGATGGCGACGATCTCCACTCTCCGGTGCCCCGAACGGACTCCAGATCAGCCCTCCCGGGAGAGATTAGGGCTTGGCGGCGGCTCCGTCTCGTGAAATGCGATAATTCCTTCTCCTTGATTTTTTCTCCCCGAAAGTGAAGATATAGGATCTAGGTGTACGTCGGTAAGTCACCAAGGGGCCCACGAGGCAGGGGGGCACGCCCCCACCCTCGTGGATAGGCCCTGGGCCCCTTGGTGTGGATCTTCTTGCAGATATTTTTTATATTTTCCAAAATAATTGTCCGTTTATTTTCATGCGATCCGGAGAACTTTTTATTCTGCACAAAAACAACACCATGGCAGTTCTGCTGAAAACAGCATTAGTCCGGGTTCCTTCCATTCAAATCATGCAAGTTAGAGTCAAAACAAGGGCAAAAGGGTTTGGAATAGTAGATATGATGGAGACGTATCAACTCTCCCAAGCTTAAACCTTTGCTTGTCCTCAAGCAATTCAGTTGATAAACTGAAAGTGATAAAGAAAAACTTTGACAAACTCTGTTTTCTATTGTTGTTGTTGTTGTAAATATCTAAGCTAGCATTCAAGTTTTCAACAAGATCATGAACTAACCACATTCACGATAACTTTCAGGTCTCAAGACTACTTACATCAATGGCATAATCAACTAGCGAGCAATAATAATAAACCTCGGATGACAACACTTTCTCAAAACAATCATGATATGATATAACAAGATGATATCTCGCTTGCCCTTTCTTTGACCGCAAAACATAAATGCAGTGTGCCTTTAAGGATCAAGGACTGACTAGACATTGTAATTCATGGTAAAAGAGATCCAGTCATGATCATAATCAATGCAAATTAATAGTAATACATGCAACGACAGAGGTGCTCTCCTACTAGTGCTCTTTGATAAGAGGGTGATGACTCTGCATAAAAGTAAATAGATAGGCCCTTTGCAAAGGGGAGCAGGGATTTGTAGAGGTGCCAAAGCTCTATTTTTAAATAGAGATGAATAACATTTTGAGCGGTATACTTTCATTGTCAACATAACAACCAAGAATCTCGATATCTCCTATGCTACGCACATTATAGGCGGTTCCCTAATAGAATGGTAAAGTTTATACTCCCCCAACCACCAACAAGCACACTCCACGGCTAGCTCGAAACAATGGGTACCGTCCAACCAGGAACAACCTTGTGGGAGTTTTGTTTAATTATTATGATTTGAGCAAGGGACTGGGCATCCCGATTACCAGCCATTTCTCATGAATGATGAGCGGAGTCCACTCATTGTGAGAATAATCCACCTAGCATGGAAGATATAGACAGCCCTGGTTGATACATGAGCTGTTCGAGAATACAAAACAAAATTTCATTTCAAGGTTTAGAGTTTGGCACATACAAATTTAATTGGGACGGCAGGTAAATACCGCATATATGAAGGTATGGTGGACTCATATGGAATAACTTTGGGGTTTATGGAAGTGGATGCACAAGCAATATTCCCGCTTAGTATAGGTGAAGGCTAGAAAGAGATTGGGAAGCGGCCAGCTAGAGAGCAGCAACGGTCATGAACATGCATTAAAATTAATCAACAATAAATGCAAGCATGAGTAGGATATAAATGACCATGAACATAATTATCGTGAAGGCTATGTTGATTTGTTTCAACTACATGTGTGAACATGTGCCAAGTCAGGTCACTTAAATCATTCAAAGGAGGATACCACCCATCATACCACATCACAACCATTTTAATATCATGTTGGCACACAAGATAGATCATTATAAACTCTAAGCTAATTAAGCATGGCATAAGCAGGTATGATCTCTAATTGTCATTGCAAACATGTTTCATTCATAACAAGCTAGATCAGGAACGATGAGCAATCATATTTACAAAAACAAGAGAGGTCGAGTTCATACCAGCTTTTCTCATCTCAATTGGTTCATCATATATCATCCTTATTGCCTTTCACTCGCACGACCGAACGGTGTGGATAATAATAATAGTGCACGTGCATTGGAGTAAGCTGGAATCTGCAGACATTTAATACAAGAGAGAAGACAAGGTAATATGGCTCAAGGTTAAATCAACAATAAAGCATATGAGAGCCACTAAGCAATTTCAATCATGGTCTTCTACTCTTAACCCCAAAAGAAAAGAAAAGAAACTATTTACACGGGAAAGCTCCCAACAAGCAAAAGAAGAACGGAAAATCTTTTTGGGTTTTCATTTGTTTTTAATTACTACTACTACAAGTAAGAAAAGTAAACTAGCTAGAAGCTACAACTAATATTTTTTGTTTATTTGGGTTTTTCTAGCACACAAGAAAAGGACTAAGAAAAAGAAATTGAAACTAAGAATGGATGGTACAGTGAAAGAGTGTGAGCACCGACAACTAGAATAAGTGTGTGAACATGAATGTAAAGTCGGTGAGAAACACCTACTCAGCCAAGCTTAGGATTTTGGCCTAAGAAGTTGGTCTATGGCCACGGATCGAAGCCACTCCCTCCAGTGTACTGAGATGCATCATCTGGGTGCCACTGGTTGGCGAGCTCGTCCAGCTCCCACCCATAAACAGATTGACGGGAAGCATCAAGTGGTGGTTCTGGCTCAGGCTCTGAAGCTTGTGTCTGGCCCTGGTACTTGTACAAGGCATCTGATATGATGAGATACTTGCCTGTGGACAGATCAAACAAAGATAGTGCAGGCAAGGTAACAATTTCACAGTATATTTCATCAAACCTTAATTTATAATTAAGCTGCATGTTCTTGTCCTTAACAATAAAGTCATGAGCTACAATGCTCTTGTAGTCTAGATAAACAGGGGCAAGCAATTTTTCTTCCTTCTCATGATGCCTAATAGGTATTCTAAAATGTTCAGCCAGGCGAAAAGCAAAGATGCCTCCAAAGACGGGTCCCTTCGAGAGGTTCAGACTCAGTCATTTAGCAACGACGTCACCCAAACTAAAAGTTGTGTCTTGAAACAAAGCATGGCATAAGATGACAATAGCAAATAAAGCAAAGTAGCGCAGAACAGGGAAGTGTATACTAGCGATTCTTGCCCCTGAGACTTGTCTAGTTTCCCCTATAGCTATCATGTCAATAAACCCTACAACGTCTTCACGACGGGGTTCATCAAGTCTACCTTCAAAGGGTACTTTGCATATTTCACAAAAATCTAAGAGTGATATCTCCTTAATCACATCATATAAACGAAACTCCACTGTAGGTGGTGTTTTCTTAGCATGAAAATGAAAACTTTGCGTGAAAATATTGGTGAGTAAGAGATACTGTTCTTTCTGGTCGTGGAGGAAGTCGGTGAGGCCTGCATTATTTACCAACCAATAAAAGTCTTCGTAAATCCTGGCCGACACCATGAAATCATTGCAAGGCCATTCACACGATCTAACTTCTGCCATGCGAGGAAGATTATACTTGGGCTTCTTATTTTCTTCTTTCTTCTTCTCCTCTGAGTTCTTGGTGGAGGAGCCCCTCAACAATCTTTTTAACATTTCCCTTTTCCAAAAAATTCTGAAATTTTTAGTAACTCACAATGAAAGTTAACCAAACTCAACAAGATTGATAGCAACAACTCCTATAAGTTCCTAGAGGCTATATCATGCATTAGAACTACTTGGGACCAAGAAAATTTGACATGCAAGCTCAAGAACAAGGTCACCACAACAACATAAACTTGCAACAAATAAAGCACTAGAACAAAAACTAATTGGACCAATGGAGGAGTTACATACCAAGGAACAATCTCCCCAAACAGTTTGGTGAATGGTGCTTTGAGCAAGGAGATCGAAAATGGCAGCAAGATGAGCTAGAACTCGGGTTTGAGCTGGTTGGTGATTTTTTGGGAGGAAGAAGAAGAGCATGGGTGCAGGAATAAGTGGAGGGGGGCCACGTGGGGCCCATGAGGCAGGGGGCGCGCCCTGGACCCTCGAGGCCACGTGTTGGCTCCCCTTGCCGCGTGTTCAGTGCCATATTTCCTCAAATATTCTAGAAAAAAATCATATTTCATTTTTAGGGCATTTGGAGAACTTTTATTTTCGGGATATATTTTTTTATTGCACGGAAAAGTCTGGAATAGAGAGAAAATACTATTTTTGCTTTATTTATCCTAATTAACAGAAAGTAAAAGGAGGGTACATAAGGTTGTGTTATCTAGATTCACCTATCCCATGTTCATCAAAAGGAATCCATTAACAAGGTTGATCTGGTCTTGTTAATAAACTCGATCCGAGTAACATGAAACCGGAGAATTTTCGAATAACACTAGGTTACCTCAATGGGGATATGTATGTCCCCAACAATAAGTATGTCATATGTCTTCTTGATAGTAGGAAGAGGAAACTCAAAACCTCCAATAGTAATAGTTGAAAATTTTCCAATATAATTGATAATGTGGACTTGAGGTTGTTTCCTCGGAAAGTGTACCGTATGCTCATTACCATTGACATGAAAAGTTGTGACACCCCGAGACCGGTGCGCCAGGTGTCAGTCAGTTTTTCGTTGTCAGTGCCATGTCATCTGCTTGCGTGTTGCTTCTTTCCATGTCATCATGTGTGTTGCATCATCATGTTGTCCGTTCTGAGCCCAGACACACTCACACGCGCCCGCGGCGCCTCCGAATATTTATTTTGTGAGCGGCCGGAAAAGTTCTCGGAATGGGTTGAAACTTGGCATGTGGTCTTATTATAGTGTAGACAGGCCGCCTGCCAAATTTCACCGTATTCGGAGTCCGTTTGATAGCCCAACGGATATATATAGCGGCACTAGTAGCCGGTTATTTTGTCGGATGTTTTCGGTCTTCCAAAACTCCCGCAGGCCTCTCTCCCTCTCCTCTCATCTCAGCCCAACTAATCTTCACAACCCACCTAGGCCTGCCTAACTCCCCCTTCGCTCCGTTGCCATTGGATGGCGATCCGATGGCTCCGGAACGGTCCAAAACCCCCCCAAAACCCTAATCCTAACCCCTCCTGCCTATAAATGGACACTGTCATGTCTAAAAATGGCAACCCTAGGCCTCCTTCTCGTTTTCCACAGCTACCCAGCCACCAGCCGCCACCTCTCACCTCTCCCCGCCGCCAAGTGGCTCCAGCCACCTTCCAGCCGCCAGGCCCGCCGGGGCCCGGATCCGACCCACCGTGGGCCGAACCGGGCCCAACAACCGCCGCCGCGAGCCCGCAGCACCGCTGCCTCCCGCTCCCGCAGTGCCCCGCTCGTCCATCGCAGCGCCCCGCCGCCTCACTGCGGCCGGCGACCAGGGCCGCCGGAAGCTGCCGCCGGCGACCACCTTCACCCCCAGGTCGGAGCCCCGGCTCCCTTCGTCCCCTTTTTTCCCTCCTCCTTCTTCTTCCCTCACAGCTCTCTCTCTCTGTGGCCATGGATAGCACCGCCGCCAAACTCCCTCGCCGCCGTGCCATGACGAGCCTTCGCCTAGATCCGGGCGGGATCCGCCGGATCTGTCTGCCCCGCACCCATTCCCATCGTCCCGGCCTCCTTCCGATGACTGGCGCCGCCGGCGACTACTGCCTCCGCCGCCCCTGACTCCCCTCGTGCGCCAGGAGGAGGACGAGCCCCCCTCGCTCGGGGCTGGCTGCACGCATGGTCCAGCCGGGCTCACGAGGCCCATCTAAGTCTGGCGCGGGCCTGCACCACTCCGGCCTACCAGCACCCAGCTGGCGCCCGCATCCGCTCGTGGGCCACGGCCCAGGGCCTAGCTCCGACCCGTTCCCCCGGCCTGCCCTGCCTCTTCCGTCCTTGGGCCGATGCCCATGGTAAGAACCAGTAAGCCCCGCCCATGCGCGTTATAACTAACTTGCGCCCACCTGTTTTTTTATTCTCTCTGTTAATATGCCTAAGTCCTTTTCTGTGTTATTTTTGTTGCTATGTTCATGTGGCTGTAATTAATTGTGTGCTTATCCAAATTGTACAAATGATATGTCTAAATGATCGTGGTGATGTGCTCTACACTTTGTTCCATTGTGCCATGCTTGTTTGACTTCATCTAGATGCTCTAATCTCTGTTGCAAGAGTGCTACTTGTTATAAACTGCTGCTACTTGTTATTTTGTTGCCATGTTTGAGATATGATAACTTGGTGCATGTTTATCCAAATGATGCAAATGATATGTCAAAATGTTCATCATGAGATGCTCTACATGTTGGTTGCTATATCATGCTTGTTTGAGTTCATATTGCCATGTTTATCTATGTTGCAAAAGTGCAATTGGTTGTTATGTTCTGAAACTTGTTTCGAGATGCCTAGTTGAGGAGCTTGTTGCTATTGATGTGTTTGTCCCCATGTCACATGCCCATATGTTTTAGATTCTCCATGATGTGTTCTTTGCTATGGTGCAAACCAATTGCCATGATATGCCTTGTGTTGACTTAAACATGCTTTTAAACATGCCATGATAATGTTACTGTTTTAACACTTAGTGAAATTTCACCAAGTTTGCTTGATGCCCTAGGCAAATCCATGTTAGTTTTGGGGTGGCCATTGATCATTCCTTGCTGTATATGTTGTTGTCTATCCATTCATGCCCTTACTTGATCATTTGGCCTGCTGTAGCTTATTTATTTCTTGCTCCCAAGTTGCTATAAAATATTGCTGTCAGGTTTTTATTGTCATGATTAAAATGTTGTAGCTTGTTGCTATTGATCCATGCCTCCTATGGAGTTGCTCCAATGGAGTTGTTTGCTGTAGGATATGTCTACTTCATGTCCATGCTTCTTGTTATCATGTTTGAGTGCTGTAGCATATATATATCTTGCTCCAAAGTTGCTATGTGGCTGTTAATTTCAGCTTGTTGTTATATCTTGTTTCATGTGTATCTTTTAGCCCGTTGCTCCGTTTGGAGTGTTCCTTACATGAAACTTGTGTGTTTTTGCATGTAGAATCATAATATCATATTGTTTACATGTTTGGTGTATGTTTGCTTGATGTTTAGGTGCATCTTGCACCGTTGCCATGCTTAACTTGTTTTGCTCATATCTTCTAAGCCGCAGCTCCGAATTAAACAAACTTTATATGTAACTTGACTAGAATTTCGTGCAGATCATGTTGGTGCATGTTAAATTGCTGTTTAACAACTTTAACCTAAGGTCTGTGCAGATCTGGACTAATTTCAAACTATGCATATGAGGACTACCCAGATTTGTCTTGAGTAGCTTCCGGCCTCATTTAAACTTGTGGTTCTTATGTTGCTCCTCTGTGCTTCCTACCTTGTCATGTTTTGCATCCTATATGGATCTGTCTTTCATCCTACTTGCTTGAGCTTATTGTCTTGTTCTTGTGTTATTCTGGTGTTCTTCCTATGTTGTCATGTAATGCATCCTAAGTGCATCTGCAATGCATCATACCTTGCCATGTATTGCTTCCTGTATAGACTTTTCATGCATCATACCTTGCCATGTAATGCATCATATATAGACTTGTGTTGTTTTGCTGTGCTTCCCACCTTGCCATGTTTTGCTTCCTGTATAGACTTGCTGTGCATCATATGTAGACTTGTCGTGCATCCTACTTGCTTGAGCATATTGTCATGTTCTTGTGTTGTTTTTGTGTGCTTCCTACCTTGTCATGTTATGCTTCCTGTATAGACCTGTAGTGCTTCCTATATAGAACTGTCTTGCATCATACTTGGTTGAGCATATTGTAATGATCTTGTGTTGTGTGTTTACCGTATTGCTTGGTTCTTCTCGTTAGTGCTTGTTCCGTTGCGATCATGAGGATTCGTTCGCCTACCCATGGTTCTTCTTCAAGGCTTCTTCTCCGTCTTCTTCACGGAACCGTTCTTCTTCCTTGCGGGATCTCAGGCAAGATGATCATACCCTTGGATACCCTTACTATCATTGTCATGCTTATTGTCTGGAAGCTAGCGTTATATGTCGCGCTACCCATCATTATTGTCAGCCCTTCTCCTTGTTGCCATGAAACCTCTAACCTTTGACCCCTTCCTAGAAAAAACCATTGTTTGGCTATGTTACCCGCATGCTCAGCCCCTCTTATAGCGTTGTTAGTTGCAGGTGAAGATGAAGATCGTTCCAGGTGGGAACTTGTTGTTGGAATATAAAAATATCTATTATTATTATTATTAACACACCTATATACTGGGCATGGGTGGAAGGCTTGGCCTTTTGCTCGGTGTTTTGTTCCACTCATGCCACCTTAGGCGCCGATAAACCGGCATTATGTTCCTTGATTTTGCGTTCCTTACACGGTTGGGTATATGGGGACCCCTTGACACTTCGTCTTTGAATAAAACTCCTCTAGCAAGGCCCAACATTGGTTTTAATTTGCTCATAATAACAACTTAATTAATTAATTAAATTGCATAGGGAGTTAGTGCTACCCGAGGATTCTTTCTACATAGCAGGGGGGCCAGTGCTGATGGTGTTGGTGTTGGTCCCAAACGGGGGTTATGCGGGGCAACCACGGGGAAACTCGAGGATTGGTTTTACTCGTAGGATCACCCATCCGGTCGTGGCCTGAGACAAGATACGCGCGGCTACTATCAGGGTGTCGACACACCGGGAGGTCTTGCTGGACTTGTTTTACCATTGTTGAAATTTCTTGTGCACCGGGACGCCGAGCCTGATCGGATTTCCCTAAGATAAGGGGTGATGATATTATATTTATCACTTCAGCTGATCGTGAGAGCTTGTGATGGGCTAAGTTGGGACACCCCTGCAGGGTTATGATCTTTCGAAAGCCGTGCCCGCGGTTATGTGGCAGATTGGAATTTGTTAATGTCCGGTTGTAGAAAACTTGACAGAGGATCCGAAGTAAAACACACAACTGTGTGAGTAACCGTGACTGTTTCTTTTCACTTTGAGAAGAGAACACGGTGAGGTTATATTTGACTCGTATGTAGTTCAGGATCTTTAGCGATCACTACTAGTTTGCGACCATTTGCGTAGATGCTCTTCTTATTCTTGTACTCGTAAGTTAGCCACCATATATTGCTTAGCCGCTGCTGCAATCTCACCACTTTACCTCTTCCTACCTATTAAGCTTTGATAGTCTTGTTACCCATGGTTATGGGATTGCTGAGTCCTCGTGGCTCACAGATACTACAACAACAGTTGCAGTTGCAGGTTTCCAATGACTTGACGTGTGAGCGTTGTTCTTTTGTTGGAGTCCTTCTCCTTCAGTCTTGGTTTAGGTTCCGGGTCGGCAGCCTGGGATAGCAGATGGATGTCTTTGTGCTTTTCTTGTTTGTATCTGTAGTCGGATACTTTGTATTGAGGTTGTTGTATTCATGTGACTTGTATGTATTGTTGTATCCCCCATGTATGTATGTAATGGTACGATGTAATGATATCCGTCTTGCTAAGCGCCCGAAATGCGGTTGTGCCCCAATCACGTAAGTGTCACGTGATCGGGATAGAATCGCATCTTGGGTCTGACAAAAGTGACATTGCCTTTGTTGCAATCAATAAGAGCCCCTGCAGTATTCAAAAAGGGTCTTCCAAGAATAATAGACATACTATCGTCCTCGGGAATATCAAGTATAACAAAGTCCGTTAGAATAGTAACATTTGCAACTACGACAGGCACATCCTCACAAATACCGATAGGTATAGCAGTTGATTTATCAACCATTTGTAAAGATATTTCAGTAGATGTCAACTTACTCAAGTCAAGTCTACGATATAAAGAGAGAGGCATAACACTAACACAAGCTCGAAGATCACACAAAGCAGTTTTAACATAGTTTCTCTTAATGGAGCAAGGTATAGTAGGTACTCCTGGATCTCTTAATTTCTTAGGCATTCCACCCTCAAAATAATTAGCAGGCATGGTGGAAATTTCAACTTCAGGTATCTTTCATTTGTTGGTAATAATATCTTTCATATACTTAGCATAAGGATTTGTTTTAAGCACATCAGTCAAATGCATACGCAAGAAGATAAGTCTAATCATTTCAGCGAAGCGCTCAAAATCCTCATCATCCTTTTTCTTGGATGGTTTTGGAGGAAAAGGCATGGGTTTCTGAACCCATGGTTCTCTTTACCTACCGTGCTTCCTAGCAACAAAGTCTCTCTTATCATAACGTTGATTCTTTGATTGTGGGTTATCCAGATCAACAGCAGGTTCAATCTCTACATCTCATTATCATTGCTAGGTTGAGCATCATCATGAACATCTTCATTAATATTATCACTAGGTTCTTGTTCATTGCCAGATTGTGTCTCAGCATCAGAAACAGATTTATCATTGGGATTCTCATGTATGTCAGCTACATGTTCACTAGAAGCATGCAAAGTCCAATCATTTTTCTTTTTCTTCTTCTTAGAAGAACTAGGTGCATCTAGATTAGCTCTCTGAGAATCTTGCTCAATTCTCTTAGGGTGGCCTTCAGGATACAAAGGTTCGTGAGTCATTTTACCACCTGTAGTAGCAACTCTAACATCATAGTCATTATTCTTACTATTTAATTCATTGAGAAAATCGTTCTGAGCCTTAAGTACTTGTTCTACTTGACTGGTGACCATAGAAGCATGTATACTAATAAGTTTCAGTTCACCTTTAGCTCTAGACAGATTATCACTCAAGCGTTCAATCATATAAGCATTGTGTTGTAATTGTCTACCAACATAAGCATTGAAGTTTTCTTGTTTCACAATAAAATTGTCAAACTCATCTAAGCATTGGCTAGCAGACTTATAACGAGGAATATCACCTCACCAAATCTATAAAGAGAATTTACCTTTACTACCTGTGTCGGGTTATCAAGACCATGTATTTCTTCAATAGGAGGTAAATTCTTAACATCTTCAGCTTTAATACCTTTTTCTTTCATAGATTTCTTTACCTCTTGCATATCTTCAGGACTGAGAAATAGAACACCTCTTTTCTTCGGAGTTGGCTTAGGGACTGGTTCAGGAAGTGTCCAATTATTTTCATTGGCTGTTCTTTCCCTTAAAACACAACCAACACAACTATCAAGGTGGTCTCTGGAAGCATCGGTTAGTCCATTATAAAAGACATCAAGTATATCATGCATCTCAACAGGATGATCAGGCAAAGCATTAAGTAATTGGAGAAGCCTCCCCCAAGCTTGTGGGAGACTCTCTTCTTCAATTTGCACAAAGTTATATATTTCCCGTAAGGCGGCTTGTTTCTTATGAGCGGAAAAATATTTAGCAGAAAAGTAATACATCATATCCTGGGGACTACGCACACAACCAGGATCAAGAGAATTAAACCAAGTCTTAGCATCACCCTTTAACGAGAACGGAAATAGCTTAAGGATATAATAATAGCGAATCTTTTCATCATTGGTAAACAGGGTAGCTATATCATTCAACTTGGTAAGATGTGCCACAACAGTTTCAGCCTTATAGCCATGGAAAGGATCAGATTCAACCAAAGTAATTAACTCAGGATCAACAAAGAATTCATAATCCTTATCAGTAACACATATAGGTGAAGTAGCAAAAGCAGGGTCATGTTTCAATCTAGCATTCAAAGACGTTTCTTTCAGCTTAGCTAATAATTTCTTAAGATCATATCTATCATTGCAAGCTAGAAAGTCTCTAACAGTTTCTTCATCCATAACATAACCCTCAGGCACAACAGGCAATTCATATCTATTGGGAGTAGTTTCATCATCACTTTCATAAATATCATCAGTTTCATCATTTGCACTCTCCCTAACCTTAGCAATTTGTACATCTAGAAATTCACCTAGTGGCACAGTATCAGGCATAGAGGTAGTTTCATCATACATAGCAGAAGTAGCATCATCAGAAACATACGGCATATCAGATTCAATAGCACGAGTAGGTGTCGCAAGTTTACTCATAACAGAAGGAGAATCAAGTGCAGAGCTAGATGGCAGTTCCTTACCTCCCCTCGTAGTTGAGGGTAAGATCTTGGTTTCTGAGTCCTTCAAATTCTTCATAGTCATAAACAGATATAAATCCCAAGTGACTTAAAGAATAGAGCTATGCTCCCCGGCAATGGCGCCAGAAAATAGTCTTGATAACCCACAAGTGTAGGGGATCGCAACAGTTTTCGAGGGTAAAGTATTCCACCCAAATTTGTTGATTCGACACAAGGGGAGCCAAAGAATACTCTTAAGTATTAGAAGCTGAGTTGTCAATTCAACCACACCTGGAAACTTAGTATCTGCAGCAAGATAGTTTAGTAGCAAAGTAATATGATAGTGGCGGTAGCAGCAATAAAAGTAACGATAGTGTGTTTGTAGTTTTTGTGATAGTAGCAACGGAAAGTAAATAAGCAACTAGCAATATAGGTAAAGCTCGTAGGCGTTGGTTCTGTGATGGGAAATTATGTCGGATGTAATTTATCATGTAGAAGTTATAACCTAGGGTGACACAGACTTAGCTCCAGTTCATCAATGCAATGTAGGCATGTATTCGGACTATAGTCATACGTGCTTATCGAAAAGAACTTGCATGACATCTTTTGTCCTACCCTCCCGTGGCAACGGGGTCCTATTGGAAACTAAGGGATATTAAGGCCTCCTTGTAATAGAGTACCGGACCAAAGTATTAACACATAGTGAATACATGAACTCCTCAAACTATGGTCATCACCGGGAGTGGTCCCGATTATTGTCACTTCGCGGTTGCCGGATCATAACACATAGTAGGTGACTATAGACTTGCAAGATAGGATCAAGAACACACATATATTCATGAAAACATAATAGGTTCAGATCTAAAATCATGGCACTCGGGCCCTAGTGACAAGCATTAAGCATAGCAAAGTCATAGCAACATCAATCTCAGAACATAGTCGATACTAGGGATCAAACTCTAAAAAAACTAACTCGATTACATGATAGATCCCATCCAACCCATCACCGTCAAGCAAGGCTACGATTGAATTACTCACACACGGCGGTGAGCATCGTGGAATTGGTGATGGAGGAAGGTTGATGATGACGATGGCGACGATCTCCACTCTCCGGAGCCCCGAACGGACTGCGGATAAGCCCTCCCGAGAGCAATTAGGGCTTGGCGGCGGCTCCATCTCGTGAAACGCGATAATTCCTTCTCCTTGATTTTTTCTCTCCCCGAAACTGAAGATATAGGATCTGGGGGTACGTCGGTAAGTCACCAGGGGGCCCACGAGGCAGGGGGGTGTGCCCTGGGTAGGGGGCGCGCCCCCACCCTCGTGGACAGGCCCTGGGCTCCCTGGTGTGGATCTTCTTGCAGATATTTTTTATATTTTCCGAAATAATTCTCTGTTGATTTTCAAGCGATTCCGAGAACTTTTTATTCTGCACAAAAATAACACCATGGCAGTTCTGCTGAAAACAACGTCTGTCTGGGTTAGTTCCATTCGAATCATGCAAGTTAGAGTCCAAAACAAGGGCAAAAGGGTTTGGAAAAGTAGATACGTTGGAGACGTATCAGCGAGCACCACTGGCAGGGCTAGCCTCGTGATGGACCTTGGCTGAACCAACCTCGTGAGGATCACTGGAGGGACCAACCTCGGAAAGATCGCCCTCGAGACATTGCAACCATTCCTCCGCTGCCACCGCCGCTGAGAAGGAACGATGACCGCCACCAAGATGAAGGGGTTGGGGGCTTTCAGGAGGCGCGTGTTGTGGCATGCATTCTGGGAGATGCTCAGGCCCGGGCGTCTCGTCGCGTCTTCAAGCAGTTTGCCCAAGAGGTGAACACAGTCCTCCCCTAGCTCGAGATAACGTGTCCGCTCACATGGACCAAGTGCGCCATCACCTTCGACTCCACTGACCAGCTCAAGTGCCGGGCCATGGCCGGCGCCCTCCCTCTGCTCTGCTAACCTACCATTAGCAACGTGCTCGTCACCAAGACCATCATCAATGGCGGAGCAGGGCTCAACGCCCTCTCCATCGAGACCTTCGACATGCTCCAAGTGCCATACGACCAGCTCCAGCACACCAAGCCTTTCTCCGGAGGGACCGACGGCTGTACAACACCAATAGGGAAGGTCCGCCTTCCTGTCACTTTCGAAGACCGCAAGAACTACCGCACGGAGCTCATCGACTTTGACGTCGCCCACATCCGGTTCCCTTATAACGCCATCCTCGGCTACCCAGCATTGGCCAAGTTCATGGCGATGACTCACCACGGCTACAACGTCCTCAAGATGCCGGGAAGCGGCGGTATCATCATAGTTTCCTGCAATGAGAAGGATGCGGTGTGTGCTCTCGAACGCGCCTACCAAGCTGGAGAAGTCGAGAACTCATATGCCGAGGGCTTTGCCTACCCTCCTGAGGCCGTCTGGAAGAAGAAGAAGCAGCTACTTGTCCTGGGGCCTCACGAGGAAGCAACACCCGACGGTCGCACCTCCAGATCTGCGCCCATGAATGGGGCGCCTTCCTCCCTCGCATAGGAAGGCGCGCTCGGAGCCCCTCTCAAGCTGAGCTCGGGGGCTCTCCTCTGGAGGGCCTCCGATCTATCTAATGCCACAAGGGAGGCGCTCGGGCACCATCTAGAGGCGTGCTTCAGTGCACGTTTTTGCGAAGAGGGAACAAGGCGCGAGGCGCCGAGTGCTCAGGAGTTCATCACGCAAATCATAAAAGACCAGTAGGTACCAAGGGCTACGCGAGGCGAATGTCGCCCCACACCATCGAGTGCAGCTGCCGCCCCATGGTCGGGAGGCAAGCTGTGTGGTTTTAACTTGAAGAGGAAAGGGTGATGCAGCGAAGTAGCATAAGTATTTCCCTCAGTTTTTGAGAACCAAGGTATCAATCCAGTAGAAGACTACATGCAAATCCCTCGTACCTGCACAAACAATTAAGAACCTTCCAACCAACGTGATAAAGGGGTTGTCAATCACTTCACGGCCACTTGCAAAAGTGAGATCTGATATAGATAACAAGATAAATATTTTTGTTATTGTTGTTGTATAGATTGAAAAGTAAAGATTGCAAAATAAAGAACAATAAAGATAGCTAGTTGATGGAAGATTCATATGATGGAAGATAGACCCGGGGTCCATAGGTTTCACTAGGGGCTTCTCTCAAGATAGGATATTCTACGGTGGGTGAACAAATTACTGTCGAGCAATTGATAGAGAAGCGCATACTTATGAGAATATCTAAGCATGATCATGTATATAGGCATCACGTCCGTGACAAGTAGACCGAAACGATTCTACATCTACTACTATTACTCCACACATCAACCGCTATCTAGCATGCATCTAGAGTATTTAGTTCATAAGAACAGAGTAATGCCTTAAGCAAGATGACAATATGTAGAGGGATAAACTCATGCAATATGATTTAAAATCCATCTTTTTATCCTCGATGGAAACAATGCAATACGTGCCTTACTGTCACGGGGAAAGGACACCGCATGATTGAACCCAAAGCTAAGCACTTCTCCCATTGCAAGAAAGATCAATCTAGTAGGCGATACCAAACTAATAATTCAAGGAGACTTTCAAAGATATTAAATCGTGCATATAAAAATTCAGAGAAGAATCGAATATTGTTCATATATAATCCTGATCATAAACCCACAATTCATCAAATCTCGAGAAACACACCACAAAATGTATTACATCAAATAGATCTCCAAGAAGATCAAGGAGAACTTTGTATTGAGATTTAAAGATAGACAAGAACCATCTAGCTAATTACTATGGACCTGAAGGTCTATGGTAAACTACTCACAACTCATCAGAGAGGCTATGGTGTTGATGTAGAAGCCCTCCATGATCGATTCCCCCTCCGGTGGAGCTCCGAAAAAGGCCCCAAGATGGGATGTCAAGGGTACAGAAGGTTGCGGCTGTGGAAATAGGGTTCTGTAGTGCTCTCGGATGTTTTTAGGGTATATGAGTGTAGCGACCACGATTCGAATGGACCGAAGTCTCGCTGTTCTGTGTCATTCCTGGATCGGTAATGCTGACACGCACAGTACTTGAGGGATTTATAACAGAGTGGCAATCACACACTTACTACATCGAATGTCTCAAAAGAGAACTAATTACAAAAGATATGGCATAAGGCCATCTAACATAATAATAGTGGAACGCTTGGAAGATAAGTGAGTCCATCAACTCCAATGGCATAGCTGAGTGCATGACAAACGACCTAGCGCACCTTACTCTTCTTCTGAAAAGTCTTCAACATGATATGTTGTAGCCCGAAATGGTTCAGCACTTGGAATATGCTGGCAAGATAACACAGTAGAGCAAGTAACAGAATAAAGGCTAACACTACATGCAAATATGGCTGGTGGAGCCTCCAAGGTTATAAATGTTTTTGCATAAAGCCAATTTTTCCCTACAACAAAGGAATAAATTTTATTTTTAACTATCATGGTAGTTGAAACATCATTGAGAAGGTTCCTCCAACTCAATCCCAATTAAAACCACCTTAATTAACCCAACAAATTAGTTTTAGGGTGATGAGATCAATCCATTAATTAAAGTACCAGATACTCAAGATGTCCATAACCGGGGACACGGCTAATCATGATTAGTTTTTACACTCTGCAGAGGTTTGCGAACTTTTCCCCACAAGACTCGATCTCCTCCATTGGATTTCTTGCACTGCATGGTGTTAGAGAAATGGATGACCGAGACACAGTCTTTGAGAAGCATTTACTCTTTACCCCGGGTGGACCCGTACAACTACTTTCACCTACATCTGCTAGTCCACCATTGAAAGAGCTCACACAACATACTGAACTATGCCAAAGCCCATAATGGTATTATGGCTGCACATGGAAGTTTCTAGCATGAATTGTCTTATGATCCCTTTGAGCCTGGGTGGCATTCCATAGGATAATCACACGGTTCCTCCGGGATTTCCTAGGACAACACTGGATTCTCCAGGTGCCCTGCAATCGATCCACCCATATGTGTATTAAAATTGCCACCTTAAGTTGAACCATTAATTAACAATTCTCGCATCTGTCATGGATACTCTCAAACCCAATCCATGTCTACGAGCATAGCATGGCAACCTAAGCATAACGTAGAAGTAACTCCCAGGGGTTTGATAATAAAGTAGGTAATAGGTTCTACCTCAATCTACTTCCCAAACCCACATGTTAAGAGATCCTACTCATGCAATGTGTGAGGGTTCAACTAATGCATAAAAACTGGGTAATAAAGATATGATCAAAGTGTTACTTGCCTTGCTTCGATTCGCAAAACCTAGGGACTCGTAGTAGCACGCTTTGCACTCTGGGAATTCTATTGCAAACATACAATAGCACACATAAGCAACCAAGCAAATATGCATGGGTAAAACTCAAATAAGAAGATCTAACCAGAAATGTCAACTAAAGAACTCCGGTTTGCAAAAAGAATCAAATCAAACGGAGTAACGAAACTCAAACTACGAAAGAAACAAGATCCGTTTACTAGATTGTACTAAAGTCAAATTTTACAGTACCAAAACCTGGTTCAAGTTGGTTAAACGGAAAGAGAGCTTCGAGACGAAGATCTAGGCGCTTGTTTCGCCTGATTCTGACTAACGAGAGAAAAGTTATACTAAAACGAAGATCAGGGCAGAAATCGCGATAAAAAATAATCGCGGAAAAACCCTGAAAAACAAAACGCGGCGAACAAACTAACGAACGGGGCGTTCGCTAAACGAAACTAATGAACGAAAACTTTCATTAACAGATCTAAACGAACAAACATTCGCAAAATAGATCCGAATGGAAAAATCGGGGAAAAACCTATCTAATAAGAATACCTGGTTTAGATCTAGGGTTTACCTAAAAAACCAAACAAAAAAAAATGCGGCAATTCCGGCGAACTCCGGCGAGATTCCGGCGAACTCCGGCTAGACGGCGTGGCGGCGGGCAGCGACGACGCGGCGCAGGTGGCCGTGGCGGCGGTGTGGGGCTCGAGGCGGGCTAGGGTTTGGCGGCTGGGGTGGGCTGCGGCGGGGGCGGGGCGGCTTATAAAGGCCGGTTGGGTGAAGTGTCCGGGTCAGACACGGCCCGTTAGGTCGGTTTGCTTTTTTTTTATAAATAGTCCCGACGCAACAAAACAGACAAAAGAAATACAAAACGCAGTCGAAAAATTCCGAAATAAATTTCCACCGTCCTCTAATATTATTTAGGACAAGGTGAACATTTTTCCTGGACCTAAATGCAATTTTGAAAAACGCAGATTTTTCCTATTCAAATAAGATTGCAAAAAAATCCGAATAAAATAAAATATTTGATTTTAATATTTTCCTCCAATATTTCCTTTGTTTTGGAGAAGTCATATTATCTTCACTCATATATTTTAATATGAAATACTTTCGGAGAGAAAAACAATTAAAACCAAAGTGATCCTCGTATAGATATTTGAGAAAACTCAAATATGAAAACGGTAAAAACGCCAACTCTCTCCGTGGGTCATTGAGTTGCTTAGAATTTCGAGGATTGCAACACACAGATGCAAATAAAACTATGATATGTAAGATGACCTATGTATAACATGCCAAATTGAAAATTTGGGATGTTACAAACCTACCCCCCCCCTTAAGATGAATCTCGCCATCGAGATTCGTGTTGGCTAGAAAATAGGTGCGGGTGGTCCTTGCGTAGATCATCCTCTCGTTCCCAGGTGGCTTCATCTTCGGTATGATGGCTCCACTGAACTTTGCAAAACTTGATAACCTTGCTGCGGGTGTGTAACATCCCAAATTTCAATTTGCAATGTTATACATTAGATCATTATGCATATCATATTTTCTTGCTTTTGGTGATCCAAGAAAATCCTAAGCAACTCAAGGACCCTCGGAGAGAGTTGGGGATTTCAAATATTTTCATATTTGAGGTCTCTCAAATTTTGAAAATAGGATCATTTGATTTTATCTATTTATCTTCAAGTATTTCTATCATAAATATATGAGAGAGGGAGTAAAATGACTCTCCCAAAAATAAGAAATACGGAGGATTTAATAGAAAAATCAAACAAGTTTTATTTGGAGTTTATTTGGAGTTTTATTTGAATTAGCAAAAATTGCATGTTTTCAGAAATGCATTTTAGTGCCAAAAAAATGTTCATCTTGTTCTAAATATTCTATTTAGTGGTGAAAATTTGTTTTGGCAATTTTAGATTTTTTTATTTCTTTTCTAGAATTTTTTTTGTTGCGCTGGCGTAATTAGAAAAAAAAGGAAAGTGGACCCGACCCGACTGGGCCGAAGCCCAGCCGAGGCAGGCCCAGGCTCCGCCGACCGCCTTCCCCGCGCCGCGCGCCCGTGCCCGCGTCGGACTCCGGCCGCCGCCGGAGTTGCTTGCCCCCTCCCCCAAGCTTCTACCCCCTTCTCCCCTATATATAGGTGCCCCCCCCGTTTCCTCCGCCGCACCCCGCCGCAAGCCCGCCGCCGCCGCGAGCCCGCACACCGCCGCCGCCGCTGCACCCGCCGCCGCCGCTGTACGCCGCCGCCGCCGCCACCCACCGCCGCAGCAACCGCAAGCCCCGCCGCCCGCCGTCGCCACCGCC
>LR738712.1:438958938-438971789 GCA_902687465.1 Secale cereale | reverse complement strand
CCCCTATATATAGGTGCCCCCCCCGTTTCCTCCGCCGCACCCCGCCGCAAGCCCGCCGCCGCCGCGAGCCCGCACACCGCCGCCGCCGCTGCACCCGCCGCCGCCGCTGTACGCCGCCGCCGCCGCCACCCACCGCCGCAGCAACCGCAAGCCCCGCCGCCCGCCGTCGCCACCGCCGGCCGTTTCGACGAGGTAGCCGCCGCCGTCGGTTTTCGGTAAAAAACCACCGGTTTTTCTTTTAGAACCCTCGTCGTTTTTTAGATCGGTTTTTCTCTTTTTTTTTGGTTTAGTTAATTAGTAAACGTTCACCCGTTCGTTCGTTCTAACGAACGAATTCGCCGTTTAGTCTCAGCTGACGAACGTCCGTTCGTTAAGCTGTTTTAGTTTTCTTTTTCTAGTTTATTTTCTGATCGCGATCTCTGATCCGATCTTCGTTTTAGTTTAACTTTTCACTCGTTTATCGGAATCAGGTGATTCAAGCGCCTGGAGTTTCATCTCGAAATTCTCTTTCCGTTTAACCTAGTCACTCAAGCGTTTGCCTCAGCTAAATTTGGATTTAGGTCCAGATTGGTTCGGTAGTTGTTTCTCTTTCGCCGTTTGTCTTTCGTTGCTTTTCTTTTGCCGTTTCTTTTGCAAACCAGAGTTCTTAAGTTGAACTTTCTGGTTAGATATCTCATTTGAAGTCTTACCCGTGCATTAGTTAAGTACTTATTGTGTGCTTGTTTGTTTGCGATAGAGTACCCGGAGTGCGCCGCTTGCTACTTTGAATCTCTAGGTTTTGCGGATCATCAGCAAGGCAAGTAACACTTTGATCATACTTTCCAATTACCCAGTTTTCATTGCATTAGTCAAACCCTCACACATTGCATGGGTAGGATCAATTAACTTGTGGGATTGGGAAGTAGATTGAGGTAGTACCTATTACCCGCATTACATTCAAACCTTTGGGAGTTACTTCTACGTTTGCTGTTAGGACATGCTATGCTCGTAGACGTGGATTGGGTGAGTGTATCCATGACAGTTGTTAGTTTATTAATTAATGGTTCAACTTAAGGTGGCAACATTAACACACATCTGGGTGGATTGAGGCACCTGGGTATTCAAGTGATTGCCTGTTTTTCTTTTGGACCGCCACCCAGGCTCAAAGGGATCATGAGATTATTCATACTAGAAACTTCCGTGTGTAGCCACATGCCAACATGGGCTCTGGCATAGTTGAGTAAGTTGTGGGAAACCTTTCCATGATGGGCTAGCAGATGTAGAGGGTTTGTAGGTGTACCAGCCTATCTATCTGGTTAAGGGGACATCTTCGGAAAAACTGTGTCTCGGCCATCCGTTTCTCAAACACCATGCAGTGCGAGAAACCAACGGAGGCGATCGAGTCTTGTGGGGAAAAGTGCACAAACCTCTGCAGAGTGTACAAACTGATCATGATTAGCCGTGTCCCCGGTTACGGACGTCTTGAGTATCTAGTACTTGGATATCATGTGAATCTCATCATGTTACTCTAATTAATATTGTTGGGTTTAATGATGATTTTAATTGGGGTTGAGAGGATGTCTATCTTCTCAACGACGTTTCAACTATGATGATAGTTAATTAAAATCTATTCCTTTGAAGTAGGGAAAAATTGGCTTTATGCAAAAACTGTAACCATAGAGCTTTCCACCAGCCATATTGCATATAGTATAGCTTTACTTTATTGCTCTCTTTGTGTTACTTTGCCAGCATATTCCATGTGCTGACCCGTTTTCGGGCTGCAATGTTCATGTTGCAGACTTTTCAGACGACGAGTAAGGTGCCTTATAGGTCGTGGTTCTATACTCAGTGATGCCGTTGGAGTTGATGGACTCACTTATCTTCCAAGCCTTCTGCTGGTATCGTGTTAGATGGCTTTAAGCCATTTTATTGTAATAAGTTCATCGTTGGAACTATCGATGTAATAAGTGTGTGATTGCTACTCTGTTATAAATCCTTCAAGTATTGTGCATGTCAGCATTACTGATCCAGGGATGACACTGATGCACAGAGGTCAGACTGTTTGAGGTCTGGTCGCTACAGGGTGACTCTCCTTACAAACTCGAGGATCTTGACTGGTTTCTCCTCATAGGTTAGATCACTATCCAGCTGAATTGCTTCCAGGGGCACTATGTCTCTCAGAGGAATATCGGCCATATCAGCGTGGCACTTCTTAAGCTGGGAAACGTGAAACACGTCATGAACTCCTGACAATCCTTCGGGTAACTCTAACTTGTAGGCAACCTCTCCCATGCGTTCCAAAACATGGTATGGACCTACAAATCTCGGGGCTAACTTTCCCTTAACACTGAAACGCTTAACACCTCGCAGAGGTGACACTCTCAGGTATGCTCTGTCTCCGATTTTATAGAATACTTCCTTGCGTTTCGAGTCTGCATAACTCTTCTGCCTGGACTAGGCTACCTTCAGTCTATCTCGAATCAGCTTAACTTTCTTTTCTGACTCTTTAATCAAATCCGGTCCAAATAACTAACGGTCTCCGACTTCATCCCACATCAATGCCATTCGGCATCTCCTTCCATACAACGCTTCAAGCGATGCCATCTTCAAGCTAGCCTGGTAGCTGTTGTTGTATGAGAATTCCGCGTAGGGCAAGTTGTCATCCCAACTAGATCCATAATCTAGCGCACAAGCTCTCAACATGCCCTCCAGAATCTGATTGACTCTCTTGGTATGTCCATCAGTCTGCGGGTGAAACACTATACTGAACTCTAGCCTGGTACCCAAAGTCTGGTGCAAGTGAGGACAAAACATTGAAGTTAACTATGTTCCTCTATCTGATACGAAGGTCCTCGGAACTCCGTGCAGACGTACGATCCTGGTCATGTATATCTTGGCCAACTTCGCAATGGTATAGGTGGTTTTCACGGGGATAATGTGGGCTACTTTGGTCAAGCGATCCACTACTACCCAGATAGAGTCATATCCCGATCGAGTCCTGGGTAATCCAGTGATAAAATCCATGCCAAGGTTATCCCGATCGAATCTTCGGGTATCGGCATAGGCTGCAGTAATCCTGCTGGTTTCTGATGTTCGGCCTTCACTCTCTTGCATACATCACATACGGCTACATACTCGGCAATGTCCTTCTTCATTCCCGTCCACCAGAAACGTTCCTTCAAATCCAAATACATCTTAGTGTTTCCGGGGTGTATCGAGTATGGTGAATCATGTGCTTCCTGGAGTATCAACTTCCTGATCACAGCGTTGTTGGGCACATAGACTCAGTCCTCGAACCACAAGGTGTCGTGTTTGTCCTCATGAAAATCCTTGGCTTTTCCTTCACTCATCTTCTCCTTTCTGCAATTTATTTGTCATCCTTTTGAGCTTCTCGTATATTTCCCAATAATGTTGACTGAACCTCCAAGGCTGCAACAAACCCTCTAGGGACTATCTCCAAACGAAGCTCCCTGAGATCTTCTGCTAACTCCTTCGGCAATCCTCCATTTACTAGGGTATTGACATAACTCTTCCGTATCAAAGTGTCTACAACGACATTGGCCTTGCCTGCATGATACTACGGCTTCATATCATAATCCTTTATGAGCTCCAACCATCTCCTCTATCTGAGGTTTAGTTCCTTCTGGATGAAAATGTACTTCAAACTCTTGTGATCCATGTACACATCACAACGGTTTCCAATAAGGAAATGTCTCCAGGTTTTGAGCGCATGCACTACCGCTGCTAGCTCCAAATCATGCGTAGCATAATTCAACTCGTGCGGTCAAAGTTGCCGGGATGCGTACGAAACAACTCAGCCGTCCTGCATGAGTACTCCTCCAAGTTCTAAGCGGGAAGCGTCGCAATACACATGGAAATCCTTGTGTATATCTGGCAAGATCAGCACTGGGGCTGTCATCAAACGTTTCTTCAACTCCTGAAAACTTTCTTCGCACTCCTCAGTACAATGGAACTTTGTGTCCTTCTTCAACAATGCCGTCATAGGCATTGCAATCTTGGAGAAATTCTCTATGAATCTCCGGTAATATCCCGCGAGTCCAAGAGAACTGTGGATTTCTCCAACTGAGGTGGGTGCCAACCACTCAGTGACTGCCTGCACCTTGATAGGATCCACTACTATACCTTCTCCTGATATAATGTGTCCTAAGAATCCAACTTCCTTCAACCAAAACTCATATTTGCTTAGCTTGGCATATAACTGGTGTTCTTTGAGCTTCTCAAGAACCAAACGCAAATGTTCCTTGTGTTCCTCTTCGTTCTTCGAATACGCCAGAATATCATCAATGAATACCACGACAAACTTATCCAAAAACTCCATGAACACCTTATTCGTCATACTCATGAAATAGGCAGGGGCGTTAGTCAATCCAAATGACATAATCGTATACTTATATAGCCCATACCTTCTGGTGACGACTGTCTTATGTATATATTTTCTCGGATCTTCAACTGGTGGTATCCTGATCATACATCAATTTTGGAGAATACTTTAGCTCCTTGAAGTTGGTCGAACAAATCATTGATCAACGGCAGTGGGTACTTATTCTTAATCGTCACTTCGTTCAGTGCCCGATAATCAATGACCATCCTTAAAGATCCATCCTTCTTCTCGACCAAGAACACTAGGGCTCCCCAGGGTGATGAACTTCGTCGAATGAATCCTTTCTCCAATAGCTCCTTAATATGCTTCTTGATCTCCTCCAGATCATTCGCTGGCATCTAGTATGGTCTCTTCAATATTGGTCCGGTGTCTGGCAAGAGCTCTATCAAAAACTCAATGTCCCGATCTTGCGGCATGCCTGGTAGCTCCTCTGGATATACATCTCGGTAATCCTTTACTACAGGCACTTCCTCCTGAACAACTCCCGAGAGGGAATTTACTTGTGTCCTCCTAGGTGCATGCCTAGATACATACTTGATCCTTTTTCCCTCCGTGGTGGTAAGTAAAATCGACTTACTGGCACAATCGATGTTCCCTCCATACATCGATTACCAATCCATACCTAGTATCACATCCAATCCTTGTGACTCCCAATCTATCAGGTCTAAGGGGAAAACATGGCGTCCAATGGTCAATGGTATCTGAAAACATCCTTAATTTTCCATATATTCGGCTCCTGGTGAGCTTACTAACATAGGGGTCATAAGTACTTTGGTGGGCAACTTATATCTATCCACGAATCCCCTTGAAATGTATGAATGTGATGCACCAGTATCAAAAAGAACTATTGCGGTAAATGACTTAACCAAAAACTTACCGACAACTGCATCCGGCTGCTCTTCAACCTCCTCCACGTTCACGTGGTTCACTTGTCCCTTGTTGAAAGGGTTGGGCTTCTTCCTAGTGCTTCCATTGTCGTTCCCATTCTTCACTTCCGGGCACTCCGTGGCGTAGTGTCCATTCTCCCCGCACTTGGTAATGTGACCTAGATCCCTCTTGGCGGGTGTGGCTAGAGTGGAGCGGTTCTGGTTATTGCTTGCTCCATTCCCATTCTTGGACCCATTGTGGTTATGATAAATCCCTCCATTATGGTTGTGGCTTCCATAGTTATGTGTATACCCTCCCAAGTTCGGGCTGAAACAGGGCTTCTGCTGGGCTCCAGAACTGGTCTTTCCTTGTCCATACTTCCTCTTGTGGCTCTCAATTTGCTGCCGCTTCCCTTCAATCATAAGGGCCTTGTCTACCAACTCCTGGTAGTTATTGAATGTTGCCACCATCAATTGTATGCTCATCTCATCATTCAGCCCTTCCATAAACTTCTCATTCTTTGCGGCATCTGTGGCCACATCATCAGGGGCATAGCGAGATAGAGTACTAAACTCATCTACGTACTGAGACACAGTACGATTTCCTTGGTGCAAGTTGCAAAACTCACGCTTCTTCATGCTCATATCTCAAGTTGAGACATGGGCGGTGCGAAAATCTTGCTGAAACTGATCCCAAGTGAAATTGGCTATAGGAAAGCTGGCTGTGTAATTCTCCCACCATAAGGCTGCTGGTCCATCCAATTGATGTGCGGCAAAACGCACCTTCTCAGCATCTGTGCAACTTGCAGTGGTCAACTCCCTTCCAATCTTGTGTAACAAGTCATCAGCAACTTTTGGCTTATTGCTACTCGAAAACACCGGCGGCTGCAACCTTAGAAAACGGGCTAAGTTGTCCACTAGTGGTGGTGGTGGAGGGTTGTTGTTGTTTTTGTTCTGATTGTTCTGGTTCTAGACAAGAAGTTGCATCAAAGTGTTCTTCTGCTAGATCAACTGAGTGAGCTCAGGGGGAAACTTAAATCCGGGCTCACGTCTCGGAGGCATCTGATGGGTTTAGAGGGAAGAGGTTAGAATAGAAAAGGGGTCTTGGGGGATAATTCACTACCCATATACACATGAGACAAACACAATCATATCACACAAATCAATTTCAAGCAAGGGCATACAAAAGATCTAAACTAACATTACAAAAGTGCTCGAACTTCTACTATATGGGGGAAAACTACTATTCATGTGGTGGTCACCTAGAATTTTGATCGGTGGAAGATTCCATGATATCTGCTCCAGCTTCATCTTCATATTAATCATCACTATCATCAGGGTCTGAGTCGGTGTCGTCAATGATGATATAGTCCTCAGAACGAATCTCCTTGGGTTCGTCGTCTTCTCCTCGTGGCGCGAGGTCTCCCATGGATACTCCTAGCTTCCTTGTCAGGTCGTCATTCTTCTCCACAAGTATTGCGATTTTCTCCTCATACCCGTCACGTGAAAACTTGAGTTCCTCTTCTAGCTCTATGTTCCTGGTTAACGCCTTCTTCAAGTCTATCATGCTTGCCCACATCTGATGCTCCTATCGATGAATGTGCTGGTTTAACTGTTGGATGAAAGATGCAATGGACCTGTCCTTCCGGGTACTGATTATGTCTGCAATGGACCTGCCCTTTCGGCTACTGATTATGTCCCATTGCTCATCTCGGTGCCCGCATATCTGGTAGATAGTGTCCTTCATCTCATGTTTGTAGAACTCTCCAATTCGTCCTATTGCAATTTGGGCGGCCATGTGCTTACCTAGGCTCCAGGTTGGTTCATCAAAGGAAAACTCTATGGGCTCAGTGGCTGGCATGAACGTCCTCCCAGGTATTTAACCTCAAATAATCCATCGCTCCTCTTCTGGTAAAGTGGCGTTGTAGGTCTCGGTGAAGCTTGGTATTCCGATGTTCAAGTACCTAGTGACTTCCTTCAAGTGTCGTCCAAAAGGTTTGTCTTCATCCGGTTGGGTGAACTTGTTCCTTGGGTCCACCATCCTAAAGAGTAGAAAAAGGAGAGGAGTCAGAAATGAGTAGAGAAGAGTGACCTATGGCTCATCTATGTGGTTGTGTCCTACATTCAGCGTGTGCTCTGATACCATCTTGTAGCGACCACGATCTGAATGGACCGAAGTTTCTGTGTTCTGTGTCATCCCTGGATCGGTAATGCTGACACACACAGTACTTGAAGGATTTATAACAGAGTGACAATCACACACTTATTACATCGAATGTCTCAAAAGAGAACTTATTACAAAAGATATGGCATAAGGCCATCTAACATGATAACAGCGGAAGGCTTGGAAGATAAGTGAGTCCATCAACTCCAACAGCATAGCTGAGTGCATAACAAATGACCTAGCGCACCTTACTCTTCTTCTGAAAAGTCTACAACATGATATATTGCAGCCCGAAATGGGTCAGCACTTGGAATATGCTGGCAAGATAACACAATAGAGCAAGTAACAGAATAAAGGCTAATACTACATGCAAATATGGCTGGTGGAGGTTCTAAGGTTATAAATGTTTTTTTCTTTTTAACTATCATGGTACTTGAAACATGAGTGAGAAGGTTTCTACAACTCAATCCCAATTAAAACCATCTTAATTAACCAAACAAATTAGTTTTAGGGTGATGAGATCAATACAATAATTCAAGTACCAGATACTCAAAATGTCCATAACCGGGGACATGGCTAATCATGATTAGTTTGTACACTCTACAGAGGTTTGCGAACTTTTCCCCACAAGACTCGATCTCCTCCATTGGATTTCTTGCACTGCATGGTGTTTGAGAAAAGGATGACCGATACATAGTCTTTCAGAAGCCTTTACTCTTTACCCCGGGTGGACCCGTACACCTACTTTGCCCTACATCTGCTAGTCCACCACTGAAAGAGCTCACACAACATACTCAACTATGCGAGAGCCCATAATGGCATTGTGGCTGCACAGGGAAGTTTCTAGTATGAATAGTCTTATGATCCCTTTGAGCCTGGGTGGCATTCCATAGGATAATCACACGGTTCCTCCGGGATTTCCTAAGACAACACTGGATTCTCCAGGTGCCCTACAACCAATCCACCCAGATGTGTATTATAGTTTCCACCTTAAGTTGAACCATTAATTAACAATTGTCACATCTGTCATGGATACTCTCAAACCCAATCCACGTCTACGAGCATAGCATGGCAACCTAAGCATAACGTAGAAGTAACTCCCGGGAGTTTGATAATAAAGCAGGTAATAGGTTCTACCTGAATCTACTTCCCAGACCCACATGTTAAGAGATCCTGCTCATGCAATGTGTGAGAGTTGAGATAATGCATAAAAACTGGGTAATTTAGATATGATCAAAGTGTTACTTGCCTTGCTGACGATTCGCAAAACCTAGGGACACGTAGTAGCACGCTTCGCACTGCAGGAATTCTATCGCAAACAAACAATAGCACACATAAGCAACCAAGAAAAGTTGCACGGGTAAAACTAAAATAAGAAGATCTAACCAGAAAGTTCAACTGAAGAACTCCGGGTTGCAAAAAGAATCAAATCAACTGAAGAACTCCGGGTTGCAAAAAGAATCAAATCAAACGGAGCAACGAAACTCAAACTACGAAAGAAACAAGATCCTTGCAGTACCAAAACCTTGTTCAAGTTGGTTAAACAGAAAGAGGGCTTCGAGACGAAGATCTAGGCGCTTATTTAAACTGATTCCGACTAACCAGCGAAAAGTTATACTAAAACAAAGATTAGGGGAGAAATCACGAACGGAAATAATCACGGAAAAATCATGAAAAAGAAAACGCGACAAACAGACTAACGAACGAAAACGTTCGTTAACTGATCTAAACAAACGAACGTTCGCAAAATAGATCTGAATGGAAAAACCGGGGAAAACTGATCTAATAAAAAAACCGGGTTTAGATCTAGGGTTTACCTAAAAATCAGAACGAAAAAAAAATGCGGCAACTCCTGGACGGCGCGGCGGCGGCGACGGTGGTTGCGACGGTGGCGGCGCGAGGCTCGAGGCGGGCTAGGGTTCGGCCGCTGGGGTGGGCTGCGGTGGGGGCGGGGCGGCTTATAAAGGCCGGCCGGGCGAGGTGTCCGGATCGGACATGGTCCGTTAGGCCGGTTCACTTTTTTTTAAATAGTCATGACGCAGCAAAACAGACAAAAGAAATACTAAACCGAGTCGGAAAATTCCAATAATTTTTACAGTCCTCTAATACTATTTAGATCAAGGTGAACATTTTTCCCGGATCTAAACGCAATTTTGAAAAATCCGGATTTTTTGTATTCAAGTAAAATTGCAAAAAAATCCCAATAAAATAAAATATTTGATTTTAATATGTTTCCTCCAATATTTCCTTTTTTTGAGAAGTCATATTATCTCCACTCATATATTTGAATATGAAATACTTTCTGAGAGAAAAACAATTAAAACCAAAGTGAGCCTCGTACCAATATTGGAGAAAACTCAAATATGAAAACGGAAAAATCTCTAACTCTCTCCGTGGGTCCTTGAGTTGCTTTGAATTTCGAGGATCGCAACACACAGATGCAAATAAAAATATGATATGCAAGATGACCTATGTATAACATTCCAAATTGAAAATTTGGGATGTTACAATGAGTATATATAGGCTGAAGAGTACGTCGGTGGAGCTACGAGGGGCCCACGAGGGTGGGGGCGCGCCTACCCCCCTGGACGCGCCCTCCTGTCTCGTGGCCGCCTCGTGGCTTTTTAGACGTGTACTCCAAGTCTTCTAGATTGCGTTTGTTCCAAAAATGATCCTCTTGAAGGTTTCATACCGTTTGGACTCTATTTGATATTCCTTTTCTGCGAAACACTGAAATAGGCAAAAAACAACAATTTGCACTGGGTGTTTGGTTAGAAGGTTAGTCCCAAAAATAATATAAAAGTGCATATTAAAGCCCATTAAACATCCCAAACAGATAATATAATAGCATGGAACAATAAAAAATTATAGATACATTGGAGACGTATCAAGCATCCCCAAGCTTAATTCATGCTCGTCCTCGAGTAGGTAAATGACAAAAACAGATTTTTGATGTGGAATGCTACCTAACATAATTCTCAATGTAATTCTATTTGTTGTGGTATGAATTTTCAGATCTGAAAGTTTCAAGACAAAAGTTTAATATTGACATAAGAATAATAATACTTCAAGCATACTACCAAAGCAATTATATCTTCTCAAAATAATATGGCCAAAGAAAGTTCATCCCTACAAAATCATATAGTTTGGCCATGCTCCATCTTCGTTACACAAAATATCCAAATCATGCACAACCCCGGTTTCAGCCAAGCAATTTTTACATACTTTAATTTCAAACTTTTTCAACTTTCATGCAATACATGAGTGTGAGCCATGGATATAGAACTATAGGTGGAATAGAGTGGTGGTTGTGGAGAAGAAAAAAAGGAGGAAGATGGTCTCACATCAACTAGGCGTATCAATGGGCTATGGAGATGCCCATCAATAGATATCAATGTGAGTGAATAGGGATTGCCATGCAACGGATGCACTAGAGCTATAAATGTATGAAAGCTCAGCAAAAGAAACTAAGTGGGTGTGCATCCAACTAGCTTGCTAACGAAGACCTTGGGCATTTGAGGAAGCCCATCGTTGCAATATACAAGCCAAGTTCTATAATGAAAATCCCCACTAGTATATGAAAGTGACTAAACAAGAGACTCTCTATCATGAAGATCAAAGTGCTACTTTGAAGCACAAGTGTGGAAAAATATAGTAGCATTGTCCCCTATTTTCTTTCCCTTTTTGGGCCTTTTTGGCCTTTCTCTTTTATTCCAGGACAATGCTCTAATAATGATGATCATCACACTTTCTATTCATTTACAACTCAAAAAATTACAACTCGATACTATAATAAAATATGACTCTATATGGATGCCTCCGGCCGTGTTCCGGGATGTGCAATCAAGAGTGACTTGTATGAAAAATTATGCATGGTGTCTTTGCCACGAATACGATGTCAACTACATGATCATGCTAGGCAATATGACAATGATGGAGCGTGTCATATTAAATGGAGCGGTGGAAAGTTGCATGGCAATATATCTTGGAATGGCTATGGAAATGCCATAATAGGTAGGTATGGTGGTAGTTTTGAGGAAGGTATATGGTGGGTGTATGGTGCTAGGCTTCTCGCCCCTCGTTGGTTACCCCAAGTGGAAGGTGTGAGATGTAGTGTTGCGGAAGTTTTTCCCTTGGCAAAGATACCAAGGATCGAATCCCTAGAGACTCCTAGGTTCAACAAGAAGGTGTCAACTGCTACGGTGCCAGATATTAGCAATCAACGTGGACCTGCACACAGATACAAATAACTTTGCTCCCAACGAGTACAGAGAGGTTGTCAATCCCTCCGGCCTTGTAGTTCACAAAGGATTAAACGCAAGTGATAGTAGTGATAGATATAATTGCAATAGTAAATAATAGCGAAAAGTAAATAGTGGATGTGATCAATGATGGTAATATGGACCGGAGTCTCATGATGTTCACTAGTGATGTCTCTCTCCCAAAAGACGATAAAACAGCTATGTGAGGTAAACGGATTACAGCTGGGCAATTGACAGGACCATGTGCGCAAACCAATGCTGACTACATTGCAAGAAAGGTTTAGGTTCAAAGCATGGGCGGTACGCCAAAGTAAGTAGACCGAAATCCATCAATATCTACTACTAATCATCCACCTTGAGATATCTATCCAGAACATCTCGCTGGTATTAAGTTGCGAGTCCCACCCATAGTGTAAAGTCAATGCAACAGACAACTGCATTAAAAGAACTTTGCGTAAAGTAAATAATCCTTGCACCCGCGGGCACAAGCACCGTTGTTTTCCCCCTTGTGGCAACAACACATCCCCTAGACTCATGTTTCTGTCACTCAAACTAGTCATCGAGGGGCATGAACCCACAATCAAGCATAACGTTCCCTCTTGGAGTCACTACCTATTACTTGGCCAAAGCAATAAATAACAACGGAGAACATGCAAGAATTACTTACGAACATAAATATAAAAGAGGTAGATCAAATATATTACTCAAGCACAATCTGAATATAATCTCATAATCTATCGGATCCCAGCAAACTCATCATAGCAATAGCATAAGGATTACATATGTGCCTCGATCATGTAGGGCAGCTCACGAGGGCTAATTAGTGAAGCACAAGAACGGGAGGAGAACATCACATAGCTACTGGTCATGGACTCATGGTCCAAGGGAGACTACTCACAACTCATTCGGGAGGCGTCCATGGTGGTGGAGAGGCTCCCGGTGGTGATCCTCCCCTCCGGCAGGGTGCCGGGAAGAAGTTCTCCTGGTGCCCCCGATCTTGGAAGCGGCGGCGGCGGCGAAACAGAGATGAGATCGCGAAAAGAGTTCCTCCCTCGAGGGTTTCGGGAGACGCTTTAGATATATGCCAAAGGGGGGCATCGGAGAAGCCTCGGGGGGCCCAGGCGCCCCCCCGGCGCGGCCCAGGGGGGCGCCGCCAGGGCGCCTGGAGCCCTGGTGGC
>LR738712.1:438887509-438958883 GCA_902687465.1 Secale cereale | reverse complement strand
CTGTCCTTCGGGCGCACGGTAGTTTCTGGAACACTGATTTTTTATATAATTTTTCTGGATTTTTCCTGGCAGTTCTCGTAATGTGAAAACCTGAAATACAAAAACAGCCGAAAACAGAAACTGGCACTGGGGTGCACTAAGTTAATAGGTTAGTCCAAATATGATCAAAAGTGTATGGAAGTGTATAAATATCATAGCAATATCACCCAGAAGAGGCATGGAGCAAGCAGAAATTATAGATACGTTTTGGACGTATCAACATCCCCAAGCTTAATTCCTGCTCGTCCTCGAGTAGGTAAATGATAACAAGAATAATTTCTGTGGTGACATGCTATTAACCATATAGGACTTTTTCATAGTCATATGACAAAAGCTTACTGAGCAATGAATCTATAGTAATTAAGTTGCCTCATGAGAAAATCACAAAGGACTGAAAGTTTTACAATATGATACTGAAACATCAAATAGATTTGCAATGAACATGATGTGCAAATATGATAAAGTGATATCTAGCTTGCCCCCTTTAGTGAAGCAAAACATAAATGCAGGGGCACCTCCAAGGTTTAAGTGATGACTAGATACAATGATTTCAGAATAAACGATATCACAATCATGCAAAAGACAATGCTACTTTGGGACAATGCACATTACACTCAGAATGACAATCATGCTCTCAGTAGTTGGTGCTTTTAAAAGAAGGTGGAGACTCTCGAACCGTGGCTTTTGTTGGCAAGATTGAAAACCCGTAGTCGGAAACAAAGACAAAACATGTACCAGAGCTCTTGGCTTTAAAACAGAGGTAATAATTTATTTTAGATCATGCATGTTTCATCAATGAATGCTAGCAGACAACTCAATCACTTTTCGAGATGGACATGTTTCGAGGAACGGCTCCCGAATGAGGACGATCACATCCTCTTAATCTCCTTTGTTTATCACTGACAAAGTTTTCTGATTTCTCATGAACAAAGCGTGAAGGAGGGTTTGTTTGTTATATTATCTTTTTGAGCCGGGCGCACTCAATGCCAGTTCCTTCTCATATTATGGGTTTGCATATTATACATGCAATCCCGGAGTGAAGCTTGTCCAACTTAAAAAGGTCATGAATTAACCACTACTTCCTCATGAACTTACAACAGAGGCAAAAAAATAAGAATGCTTTTTCTTTGAATAATTTCGAGATGGCACATGCAAGTCTTCGTTAGGAATGGCAGGTAAATACCATGTAGGAAGGTATGGTGGACTCATATGGTATAACTGGATTAAAGGATGTGGATGCACAAGCAGTCAGTCCGCTTAGTACAGGCAAAGGTTAGCAAAAGACTGGGAGCGACCAACTAAGAGAGCAATGACGGTCATAATCATGCAGAGCGACAAAGCAACATGGAATCAGGCATGGTAGTTATATCGCTACTCAGAAACAAAAGATCATCAAGGCTTGACAGACTTTCTTTCTAGTCTTAAATATGCGTGAGCATACGCAAAGTCAATCAAAATAAATTCTCGAAGGAAGATATTACTAAACCATACCACATCATAGGCAAACAAATCATGTTGGTATTCCAATAACACATTGGGAACCCCCCAGTTATTTGAGACTTACCATAAGAAACATGAACTACTAAGCGCCATCATGCACGTAGCATCTTTATCATAGACATATCAACCAATGCAACGGAAGCAAACTCTCTTACTAAGGTGAGCATGGTAATTAAAGAGAGTTCAAGCAACCAACTAAATAAAAGCTCTTTGAAAAGATAAGCATGAAAGCTAAGAGCTGAACATGATAGTAGCTATTAAAAGACAAAGAAAACACACAGCAAGGATAGACATGAAAATTCTATGTTATGTTCTAGGTAGAAGTGGAGTGTGTTTCTCTCCCACATAAAGAAAGCTGAGTTCCGACTCGTTATGAAAAACTAAAGAAAACTAAAAGCAAGACGCTCCAAGCATAGCACATAACACATGAAGTGATTAAAATATAGTGGAACGAAAGACGAACTGATAATGTTTCTCTACTTTTCACGGATGTGATGCCTATATACAATAATCATGCCTAGATATTCTGATAAATATGCGCTTTTCTATCAATTGCTCGACAGTAATTTGTTCACCCACCATAGAATTCTGCTATCATGAGAGTAGCCACTAGTGAAACCTATGTCCCCCGGTTATATTCTCCTCATATTAATGTTCCATCAACTATTTATTTTACTTTGCTTTACTTCACTTTCAATCTTTATACAAAAAATACCAAAAATATTATCTTATCATATCTATCAGATATCACTCTCGTAAGTGACCGAGAAGGGTTTGACAACCCCTTTTATCGCATTGGCTGCGAGGTTCTTATTTTTTTGTGCAGGTGCGAGGGACTCGCGCGTGGTCTCCTACTAGATTGATACCTTGGTTCTCAAAAACAGAGGGAAATACTTACGCTACTGTGCTGCATCACGCTTTCCTCTTCGAGGGAATACAACGCAAGCTCAAGAAGTAGCAGCGTAGAGCACCCATGTGTGTTAAGGGGGAGAGACCGGCGCGGGCCCTGCCTGGGGGCGCTATAGCAAGGGCACGGACAAACCCCCTCCACGAGGATCCAAAGTAAAAAAAGTCATCCTAGCGCGTTGGCTAAGCCTTCATGGCCAGATGTTTTTCTTTTTACTTTCGTGGTACCGCTTGGGCAAGGTCATTTTCCTTTTTCGGACTCTAGTGAGCCGCTTGCACGCTAAAGGGGACTGTCAGTGTCCAAACCGGCGGATTTCGGGTAGGGGGTCCCGAACTCTGCATTTGAGGATTGATGTTAACAGGAGGCAGGGGACACGATGTTTACCAGGTTCAGGCCCTCTCGATCGAGGTAAAACCCTACTTCCTGCTATATTAATATGGATGAATATGTGTACAAGAGTTGATCTACCTCGAGATCGTAAAGGCTAAAACCCTATGTTTCAGCCTATGAGGATTGAATGATTCTCTGTTAGCCTCTACGGACTAAACCCTCCAGTTTATATACACACCGGAGGGGCCTAGGGTTTGTACATATCATCTTGCAGAGGAAGGAAAATCTATACCCGAGCCCTAACTTGCCATTATAGGAATTCAGGAGTCCTATTCGGATACAAGAGATGATCTTCTATAGTAATCTTCATGGCCCACAAGTCCGGCCCACCAGGAGTTTGTCTGGCCACATGAGGACCCCCTGATCCAGGACTCCCTCCGTTTCCCTGAACCTGTCTTAGATTATGACGAGTTCGGCTTCCGTATTGTCTTCGGCATTGCAAGGCGGATTCCTCCTCCGAATATATCTTCTGCAAATTGATGGATTGTGTTCGGCTCTGCAAGATTAGTACAAACCATAGCCTCCAAAGAAAATGAATAATGTGTCCTTACTGAAAACTTTTGGGCAAAGCGTCGCGTCCAACCCACTAACTTATCGAACCGTTTTATTTGGTCCTAGTTTCGCGTTTCGAGGCATATCCTCATTGACATGTACCGTCAGAATAGAGATCGTGCCCGCTTATTACGGCATTTTCATCATTGTGACGCGAGCACCCACGCCGCGCATTACACACGACCGCTTTGGGAACCAGCGAGTTTTATGGCTAAGGTGGGGGGACGCTCTATATTCGCAGCATTATAAAAGGACACCAGTCCCTTTTACCAACCCCACGCCTTCCTCAAGCTCGAGCTCTCCAATCTCCCTTGCCCCCATACTCCCATCTCCTGCGGCCACAACTCCTCGTTCCTCAACCACTACTCCCCTTCCTAGCAATGGCTGGATCCAACGAGTTTTATGGCAAGTCGGAGGCTTCTATGGTCACCGAAAAGACCGTGAAGGATCTACGGAGTGCGGGGTATCTCGCCGATGACATCGCACACCGAGTTCCCCCTAGGGGCCAGGTGACTCCCGTCCTAGAGGGAGGCAAGTGGGTAGTATTCACCTCTCATTTTGTTAGGGGGCTAGGGTTTCCACTCCACCCGTTCTTTCGGAGTCTTTTGTTTTTCTACGGGCAAGATTTCCATGATCTAGCTCCGAACTCAATCCTTCACATATCCGTATTCATAGTGATGCGTGAAGATTTTCTCCACGTCCCCCCACACTTCGGCCTGTGGCTTAAGACCTTCAACGTGAAGCCGGAGGTGGTGAACTCGGAACACGCAGAGTGCGGGGGCACTATGATTAGTAAGCTCCCTAACGCGACTTGGCCCAAGGGCTCGTTCGTGGAGACGAACAAAGTCTGGTATCATGAGTGGTTCTATATCACCAAGCCCCGCGACATTAATTGGGGGGCGGAGCCTGCTTTCAGATCCGGACCCCTAGAGAGGCTAACCTCCTAGACCAAAAAGGGTATGAACTGGGGGTCGCCCATTGAGGTGACAATTCTCGTGGGCCGTGTATCCGGCGTGATCTCCAAGGGGCACATGCTCTCCTCCGTGGTCTAGGTGATGCTGCCCAACTTGTTGTCCCTTGCCAAAGCCGGGATTTCTCCCTATGGGAGTTCGATCCGGTAGGAGACAAGCCGCTGAAGCATCTCTCCGGCTCCACGCACAAAGAGATCTGGAAGCACCGCTTCAAGAGCTAGGAGAAATGGCCCGAAGAGAACGAGGATGCGGGCTTCAGTACCAAAGTTTTCGCCACTGAGGTAATAATGATCTCTGTCGAACACTTGTCCTTTCCTATTACTTAATGATAATAGGAGTTGGAATTTTTATGTGATATACAGGCTTGGACGAAGAAGGCGACCTGGATCAAGTGTCTGGAACCTCTACCGGAAGACCCAGCGTTGCCTATATTTACGGCAATGCTGGTTCCGGTGCCGTACAAGGCGCCGACCAAGAAGCCCAAGAAGACCAAGGGCAAGGGGGCTGGGAACAGCCCCCGTCCTGCGGGCAAGCAGCCCGAGGACATCCATATTCTTTCCTCCAACGAGGTAGAGGAAGATGATGAGGAGGAAGAGCAGGAAGAAGAAGTACCTCCTGCGCAAGGCAGGGGGGCGAAGAGGGGAGCCATTGGTGATGCAAGCGCGGCCGTGCCCCGGAGGAAGAGGAAGCTGAAGCTTAGTGATAGTTCGGATTCATCCGAACACAGCTTCGTGGTGAAGCCTAGGGTAAAACCCCTGCCCCAGATGTAAGTCAGTCCGGACTCAAGTGATGCACCTCTGTTTATTTAGCTTTTCTTGTATTTATTTAACGTTTTTCTCCTGCTGACCTACACCCCTCCCGGTGGAGACCCCAATGTTACATCATCGGAGGGGAACTCTCTGGTGCGTGGGGAGACGGAGAGTGATCGACCAGTCCGCGCTCCATCTCCCGTAATCGGCGGGGACACCGAAGTGTCGTCCCAGCAGATTCTCTCCGTCCAAGGAGATGAGGGTGGGGCAGGAGACAGGGCGGCCGATGGTAATACCTCGGCGACCGCTGACCATGGGGAAACGACCCCCATGCAGACCGAAGATGTGGGTCCCGAACAGTCTGGGGTCCCACCGAACACCGTTTCGGAGCCTAGCGCGGCTCCGCGGGTTGAAGATCCCGCTCCTCAAGCGGAGGAGGATACGGCGGCGCCCGGAGTTAATCCGGATGCGCCAGATTCTATGAGGGAGCACTGCAAGGTGGTCTCATCATTGAAGAACATCGCACTTTGATGGGTGCGGTGATGAAGAAGATTCAGTCCATCAAGGGCGGACTGAATGAAGCCTTCAAAAGCCTTTTAACAGGCTTTGAGGTAAGCCATGTAATGCTTTTTAAGATGTTTTATTTGTTTTAAGTGAACATATATAGCCAGTAGCCCCTGATGCTTTGTGTGATTCTAAAAAGAATCGGACGAAGTATCCATAGAGTAGCGTACTTACAGAACTGAACTGTCATGCAGGCTTCTTTAGTTACGGCAACTGCACAAGACACAGAGGTCGCCAAACTAAATCGGAAGCTCGAGGTGGCCAATGCGGACCTCGACTCCATCAACCGGCATTTTGATGAAACGCAAGGTATGCGGATTGTTATTTAAATGTCAATAAGACTTAAGTTATTAAGTATGAGTACAAACTCTAACATTGTATTTTGTATTACACAGTTGGCGCCGCTGAGCTCGAGGCCCTTAAGGGCGAGGTTGCCAAGGCCAAGGAGGAGGCTAAGGCGAATAAGGCGGCCGCTGATAATGTGGCTGCTGATTTAGAGGCCGAAAAGGCGGAGTGCGAGAAGCACAAGTCTCGGGTGTCCGAAGTCGAGGTCGAGCTTCAAGATGCCATCCTTAAGTACGAGGCATTGGAGAAGAAGGCTTTGGAACATGCGACCGAGCTCTCTGCGGCAAGAAAGTGTGCCTAGGACGCGCGAGGCGAGGTGCGCAATGCTCGTCAAGAGATCGAGCAGGCACGCCAGATAGCATCTCGTAAGATATTTCTCTTACAGAGCAGCTTCGGAGGGCGGAAGTATATTGGGCTGACACGACTGTGGAGTTCTCCTGGCGTGCTTGCTGATCTTCCAAGGATCAGCGCATACGCCACCCAGTATTTCTTTGCCTTTGAGGGGAACAACACACATAAGCTGTTTTGGTCGCAGTTCGAGGCGCCAAAACATCCGATGCCCCTCAGCGACCAGATGAAGTAGTTGGTCGTGCTGCACAACATAGCGAGTTCAACCATGAAGGACTTGATAGTTCAGCTATGGCCCGCTCAGGCAATCCCAAGCAGTTACTTCGGGTTGGTGAAGCGGCTCGTTAAGGCGAGTCCGCGAGTCGATGCTTTAATGCAGTCGACTTGCATAGAAGGGGCTCGGATGGCCTTCGCGCGCGTCAAAGTGCACTGGGCGAAGATGAACGCAGTGCATATAGGAAATGCAGGCCCGCCCGCAGGCAAGGACCACCGCAAGCCGGAGATGTACTTCGAGGACGTCATCGAGAGCGCCCGCCTTGTAGAAGGCCAGTGTTCGAAAGATGTTGTTTTCGATTAATTGTATCCCGATATAAAGACTATGCTTGTGAATCCACTATATACAACCTTTGCCCTATTTATCATATCAGCGTTTTTTTCCTCCTGTGTGACTATTTATCTTAGTCTGAAAGTTTCCAGTCGTCGGCTTCAGCCCCTAGGTACATTGTACTGGGTGTTCGGTCATATGCAAATACACAATTTATCCAACGTCTTGGTCCATATAGGAGGTGTATGCAGAGCGAACGAGGCAATCAGACTATGCGGCGTTATTTCTATCACTTAATCTTAGGAGTTTGACTATGCGGCGTTATTTCTATCAGTTAATCTTAGGAGTTTGACTATGCAGCGTTATTTCTATCAGTTAATCTTAGCCAGTAGCCCCTAGTGCGGATGAAGTATCCAGTTGCACTCGGCTGGGCCAAACAACCAACCCTTCGTATAACACGTGGTAAATCTCTATCGATCGTAGTATAACACTAAGTCACAGGATTATAGACCAGGTTCTCGCTTATCATGGCAGTCAGTTTTCGCCTTTCTCAACTGAGATACTTGACCGGACAAGCCAGAAGTATGATCACAGTAGTGCTACCTTTAGACCCTAGCCGAACAATCGAGAACGTAGGGGTAAGAACAAGAGCCGGGCAACCCAACTATTGACCGAAGACATGATTCAGAACTGACGCATATAATGCAAACATCCAGGACACCGAACACTCCATATAGGTGTTCGGTCTTTTCAACATATACCAGGGCTGAAGACAGCCCTTGGTAATGAACCTTTATTGACAAGGCACATATGTCAATCTGATGCGGGAAGAGAACATTCCGTGGTGAGTGAATAAAACTCTGGATATGATATGAGTTAAATTGTTCTATTAATATCCCTCTATAGTACGACAAGTCGCAAACTTTACAGATAATGCCGACGACCTTTTTTGGACATTTTACATGCCAAAAAAGTATATAACAAGAAAGAGAAAAAAGGTTTACATAGGGTCTTAATCCAAAAAGAAACCTTAGTGCGGGTCCCTGCTGCACGTCTGCGCCGTTTTCTCCTCTGTAATGTGTCCTTGAAGGTATGTGTATGATGGCCATCTATAGGAAAAAGAAATAAAACCTGGAAACAAATAAGTAAATCCAGTGTGGCCAAAATAAGTCTGGTTCGTTTTAATGAACAAAGAGAAGATAAAATTAAGGTACGAATAGGGTCTAGCCGAACTACGGACTGTATGCGGATGCCCCTCATCGCCGCCAAGGAATTTTTAGGGCATAATTATGTACTCAAGACACATATGCTATCACCTTGTGGGCTGGTCAACGGGGGCATAGCCGTCAATCTTGCTCAGGTTCATCTGAGCTGCCGCACTGAGGCGTGTGCCGGACACGTTTAGTTGTGCTCCCTCTTGCTACATTATCTGGCTTGAATAGGCCGCATTGTACTTCGGCTGCTAAGGCCGCAGTATCTTCCTCCGTACAGAGAGAGCGCTCCATATTTCTGTTGGCCGTGATAACGCCATGTGGTCCAGGCATCTTGAGTTTTAGATAGGAATAATGCAGGACTGCATTAAAGCGGGCGAAGGCCGTTCTTCCGAGTAGGGCGTGATAGCCACTTTGGAATGGAGCTATGTCGAAGATCAGTTCTTTGCTTCGAAAGTTGTGGAAGAACCGAATACCACCTCCAATGTTAAGGAGCCTGTGCAGTGAGATCCAACGCCCGGTATCACACCTTTGAAGGTCAAGCTTCTTGGCTTGATTCTTGATGGGTCGATCACCATCTTGCGGACAGTGTCCTGATATATCAGATTGAGACTACTGCCGCCGTCCATAAGGACTCGGGTTAGATGGTATCCGTCTATTATTGGGTCGAGCACTAAGGCAGCCGAACCCCTGTGCCGAATACTAGTCGGATGATCCCTGCGATTGAAAGTGATCGGACATGCTGACCATGGGTTCAATTTTGGGGCGACAGGCTCAACGGCATAGACGTCATGGAGTGCGTGTTTGCGCTCCCTTTTTGGGATATGAGTGGCATATATCTTGTTCATTGTTTTGACCTTCGGTGGAAATTTCTTTTGTCCCCCTATATTCGGCTGGCAAGGTTCATCCTCGTCTACGCTCTGAGGCTCTTTCCCCTAGTGTTTGGCGTTTAACTTGTCGGCCTGCTTGAAAACCCAACAGTTACGGTTGGTGTGATTGGCAGGTTTTTCTGGGGTGCCATGGATTTGGCAGGGCCTGTCTAATATTTTGTCCAAACTTGATGGACCGTCTTTGATGCCTTTAAATGGCTTCTTCCATTGACCAGGTCTGGAGCCACTGAACCCGGCGTTTACCGCTGTATCATCTGGGCTTCCAGGATTGTTTCGACATTTGTTTTTATTGCGCCGTGGCTTTCCATTGTCGTCCCTGATTTCAAATGTTCCAGGGTCGCTGGTGCTGCTACGAGCTAACCAGCTATCCTCACCCACGCAAAAGTGAGTCATGAGTGTAGTTAGGGCTGCCATTGTCCTCGGCTTTTCCTATCCAAGGTGTCTGGCTAGCCTCTCGTCCCAGATACTATGCTTGAATGCCGCTAAGGCTTCGGCGTCCGGACAGTCGATGATCTGGTTCTTCTTAGTGGGAAACCGGTTCCAAAGTTTGCGGGATGACTCCCCGGGTTGTTGTATGATTTGACTTAAATTGTCAGCTTCTGGGGGCCGAACATAAGTCCCTTGAAAATTGGCCCGAAAAGCGTCCTCAAGTTCTTCCCAACTCCCAATGGAGTTTTCAGGAAGACTGTTTAGCCAGTGCCGAGCTGGTCCTTTTAGCTTGATGGGTAAATATTTGATGGCGTGGAGATCATCTTCTCGAGCCATGTGAATGTGAATAATAAAGTCTTCTATCCAGACGGCAGGATCCGTCGTTCCATCGTATGCTTCGATGTTCACGGGTTTAAACCCTTTTGGGAAATCATGACCCAGTACCTCATCAGTAACATAGAGGGTGTGAAGCTCCTCTGTATCTTGCTATATCGTTGTGTATGTCTGATGGTTGTGGTGTTCGGTATTGACCCCGAACTGGTATATCACCGGCGCAATTGGCTTGATAGCCGCCGTCCCGTACGGGAGCTTGATCTCTGGGTGCGAATACAGACCTGGTCTACCTAGCTTTTTTGTTTAGGTCCTCGCGTAGATCATGCTTTCGGACTTGGGCTGCATCCTCCTTTCTTTTATGCAGTGGGGGCTTGTTTAAGCCAGTGCTAGCAACTCTGTCCCGTCTACGAGGTGGTCGGTCCGACTTGTCGGCGGTGTTATATTTTGGTGGGACGGGCTTAATAGCCTCATTGTCGAATTCGGGCAACAGCTTGCGCTTGGGATAGCCTTTGGTTTGGCCATTAAAGCCATGTCTCTGTTCGGTGTCTAGCACCTCATTCCATCTATCATTGACGTGTCTTGTGCAGCTCGAAGCTGCCTCTGCTGCTTTTTTAAGCTCCGTGCGGTGGCTATATGCTGCCGATGGAAGCATTTTTGTTCGGAGGGTTCTTCTGCGACGGTATATTCGTCATCGTCCAAGCTAACCACTTCTTCGGAGATCGGTTCATAGTCACCGTCTTCGGCATCGCTGTCATCGGACTGCTGCTTTGGACTCTAACCGGCGGATCTCGGGTAGGGGGTCCCGAACTATGCGTCTTAGGATTGATGTTAACAGGAGGCACGAGACACGATGTTTACCCAGGTTCAGGCCCTCTCGATCAAGTTAAAATCCTACTTCCTGCTATATTAATATTGATGAATATGTGTACAAGAGTTCATCTACCTCGAGATCGTAAAGGCTAAAACCCTAAGTTTCAGCCTATGAGGATTGAATGATTCTCTATTAGCCTCTACGGACTAAACCCTCTGGTTTATATACACATCGGAGGGACCTAGGGTTTGTACATATCATCTTGAAGAGGAAGGAAAATCTACACCCGAGCCCTAACTTGCCATTACAAGAATCCAGGAGTCCTATCCGAATACGAGAGATGATCTTCTATAGTAATCTTCATGGCCCACCAGGAGTTTGTCTGGCCACATGAGGACCCCTTGATCCAGGACTCCCTCAGGGACCTCTCGAGCATCGCACCTCAGGGGCTCTTACCGGACCTGAGGCCACTCACCTCCTGGCCTTGACCACAGCTTACCAGTGACGGCTGAAGCCTGCCTAGGGACTGGGTCCTGTCAGTATAGAGCATCAAGCTATCTCAAGAACAAAAAAGGGGACGGTGCCCAAGTGAGATATGCAATCGCAACATTAAACAAAAAGTGAATACATTAAAGCAAAAGCATTCTGATATTTACATGCCCTCACAGGGCTCGACATGATTCCGGGCAGGGAACAAAAGAAGGAACCGAGGGAGAGCACGGTTACGGACATCACCGATGGCGCCCTGCTGCGGGCGTGGTGAGAGCTTGGTGCTCGTAGCTGTCATCATCGCTGGTCTCGAGATCGTCGCTAGACTCTGGCGATTCGCTGCTGGTGGAGGAGCCACTAACAAGGCCAAGGGCAAGTCCAGTGCCCATGGCCATGTCACGCGGGCCGCTCCTTCTAAGGCTGCACTCCAGGCGTTGGCCGTCCTCAATGAAGACCTTGAAGAAGAGTGTGGAGGCTCCATCGTACTCGAAGTGGATGACGAAGGCTCCTTCAGGATGGCAAGCACGGGCGATCTCGCCCCATCCTCGAGTCATGAAGACGCCGGCTGGGGGGCGACCTCGACCTCCGCCTCGATAGCCTGGCTGCAGCACCCACCGTGCTGCAACCACAGCTCAGCAGGACCCCTCGGCGGCATCAACTCCACGAAGAACCTTGGGAGACAGATCCAAGAAGGCAGTGGCATTGCTGTCCACACCACGAACTTCCGAGAATTACCCTCGGCGTGGACACCGCTACACACCGTCCGCCCGGTCGTGGCAGGCCCTCTGCAGTCACCTCCAAGGCAAAGACAGGTGTCACCCTCTTGCCCTTGGACTTGCGCATACAAGGGGATCGAGAAGCCAGGCGGCGGATGTTCCAGCCAAGGCCGCGTCACTTCAAACCTTCCGGTGGTGTCACCGGAGCAGCCAGACCTCCTCTTCGGCAGGAGTGGCCCAGGCTCGTCCTGAGGAGCCTTGCCCTTCTCTACCATAGAGAACCTCCAAATCAGTGCCATGAACACTGCGTGAATGAGGTGAAGCGATGAGAAGCAAGCAACGAGGAAATGGAGATGAGCAGAGTGCACTCTGCCCCTCCCCATTTATAGCAAGAGGGATGCAAACCGTCAGCCCCCACGATCACAGGTAATGATGACCTTTTTTCTGCATGCAGCAGGCTCCAGTCAAGTCGAACGATTGTGGAGGCTACATGGGGAAGTTGAGACGCCCACGTCCAATCCAGGCGCGACGTGTCGACCAGGTCTGTAGGCCATTGGGGCCCGCGGCGCTTGGCCCTTGCCCTTTGGCTTCGCCTCGAAGCCAAGTCCGAGCACGCCTTGGGCCCGGGGGCTACTGTCAGCATTTTGGAAACCAGGGTACCCAAACTTACCTGCCTGCGGCCCGCGATGTGGCTCCATCTTAGGCCTGGTACGGCCCATCTTCAGCATCGACACTCAAGACCCTCGCGAGGGGCCAAGCCTCACGGGGCGGACGATGCCAATACCTCCGGAAGGGGCCGCCTCGTCTGGTTGGCTCCTGAGAAGCGGAGAACTCTATGCAACCGCCACCTCGTGAAGTTGGCATGATGCAAGCCATGACGAGCAAGGCTAGACGGGCGCCAGCGGGCGCAGTACAATAGTTTCCTCTTTGTTGCTAAGGAAGCAGGCTCAGACACAGAGTCCCGAGGAATCTGCCAAAGGTTTCCATTTCCATGCAACGAGACCAAGATCGCTAGGATGGCGGGATGGAGGTCATCGCCGAGCCCACTGTGGCGCATGATCAGAGACTGTGCGGGCGAAGACCACCTTTAGTCAGGATAAGATATACTAGTTGACTCCCTTCAAAATTGGCCATTGTGGGATGCCTTCCCGCCAACATTTCAGGGGAAGAGGACCAAGGCCACTATATAAGTAGGATAGCCACCACCCAGCAAGGGGACGGATCATTCGGACCTTCCTCTCCACCACCACAAACCAAGAACACTCCTCCAGAGGTTGTTCACCCATTGTACTAGTTCATCCTCAGCCCATCTCGAGGCTAATCCACCACACTGCTGGAGTAGGGCCACTCACCGCTAGGTGGCCTGAACCGGAATAAACTGCCTTGTGTCTCGTTTACTTTCCTGTTCATCGAGCTAGGTCGTGGGATGGCGAGTAGGCAGATAGGAGGAGCTCAATACTTTGCACGCACCCCGGTGTTTCTGTCTCCTTCTGTTTTTGCGCTCCATTCTGGCCTTTCATCGTTACTTAAATTCTCGGAGATCCGTAACTCCGATTGGGCTGAAATTTTAACACAATTTGTATCCTGATATTGGCTTTCTTGCGGCGAAAGAAGCGCACAAGCCGCATTACGGGGTTGCCACAAGGGTCCAGGGCGCACCCTACCCCCTGGGGCGCGCCCCCTACCTTGTGGCCCCCTCGGGCATCGTCTCGCGTTGATTCTTCTTCCCAAAAATACATATATTCCAAAAGAAGTATCTCCGTAAGTTTTTATCCAGTTCGGACTCCGTTTGATATGGATTTTCTGCAAAACAAAAAACAAGCAACTAACAGGAATTAGCACTAGGCACTGGATCAATATGTTTGTCCCAAAAATAGTATAAAAAGTTACCAGAAGTATGTAAAAGTTGTAGAATATTGGCATGGAACAATCAAAAATTATACATATGATGGAGACGTATCTGAAGGTAATATGCCCTAGAGGGAACAATAAAGTTGTTATTTGTATTTCCTTATATCATGATAAATGCCTATTATTCATGCTAGAATTGTATTAATCGTAAACTTAGTACATGTCACATCCCCAGCTTCACCTTGCATTAGGATAGCACCTGTCTGTTGCATCATGTTTATTTTCTCAGAAACTAGAAATGGGGATGTTCAAACCCTAACACCAAATGAATTCAACTAGGGTCAAATTAAAATCTTTTTCGATAAACCCAAAATGCCCTTGGGAAAAGTTCATCATTTTTGGATTGATTAAAAACCTCTGCCAAAAATGTTGCACCTATTTCTAGGACCATTCTGGATTTTTGAATTAAATCTTAAAGTATTTGCATTTGGGCATTTAAATGCTACTAATTATTCAAAATGCCCAAATAATCCTAAAATGAAATGTTCCATGTTGGTTATATGCTAAACAGTGGGCCTGAGCAGTTTGGTGAATTTTGAAAGTGCCTAAGCATTTTTAGAAAAGCCACAAAGTTACAAAAGAAATAGATAACAGAAAACAGAAAGAAAAGAGAGAGAGAGAAGCTTACCTGAGGCCCACTTACCTGGTGGCCCAGCAGTTTCGGCCCAGCCCACCTAGCCCTCCCCTATCGTCTTCCTCGTGATAGAAGGACGGAGGGCGTGTGCCCACGGCACGCCGGCCACCTCCTGCTTCCACCGCGACGCCTCCGACCTTCTGGTCGTGCCACGAAGACGTCCACGGCCCCCTCGTTCCACCTCACCTCCCCGCACTCGTTTCCCCTCGCTCCCTAGCTCCTCCTCGCCATGGCCGAAACCACCACGGCCGCGCCGCCGAGCACCACCCGTGGCCACAGCCTCCCCCTCGCCCCTCCGACGAGCCCAGACCTCCGCCTCGTCGCCCTATACCCCTCCGCCGAGCCACGCGGCACCACACGTCTCCGAATGCCGTCTGCGCAGCCGTTCCCCTCGTCGACCGCCAACGACATCACCGTCGAATTCGTGGTGGCTGGTGCCTCCCCGAGCCCGCTTCGACGACCACTGCAACCGCCGTGAGCCCCTCTTGCTCCTCCCCCTATCCCTTTACTCACGCGCGTGCTGCAGCTCCAACCCCCACCGTGCCCGAGAACCCCTCGCCGCCGGAAATGTCGCCGCCCTGGCTATAGCCACTGGAGCTTCCACCTGAGTCCACCACCGAGCTCCTAATGACCTCACGAACACGTAGCGCACCTCACCTGGCCTTTCCGTGCCCCCTAGTGGTCGCGCGTGTCACCACCGTACTCCGGCTGCCGCTGCTGTAGTTGTTGCCGTCGACTCCGGCCATCCCCGGCGAATCCGGATGCACCCCTAGATGCGCGAGAGTCCCAGGAGCACGTAGATGCTCTCCGCTGCTGTTTTGGTCGCCGCAGGGCATTTTCCGAGCCCTCCACCGCGTCTGTCGCCGCCGGCGACGAGCCGACGGCGCGTTTGACTGGTTTGACCGATGGGTTGACCCCCTCAGGTAACTGACGTATGGGCCCCACGCCCTTAGTCAACCACTAACTCGCTGACAAGTGGGGATCGCCCTGCTAATTAACATAGTTTAGTTTAATTAATCGGTTAGTTAGTTAGTCACTGACGTGTGGGCCCTGTCCTGTATAAAATTAGTTTAGAATTTAGTTTGTGCTAATTGACCCTGTTAATTAGCAGAGCCCCTGACGTGTGTACCCCACACGTCAGGTTTGACCTGGACCAGCCTCTGTTGACTGCTGACATCACAGTGACGTCATGCTGACGCAATAAGTGTTTTCTGGAATTTTAAATAAATCAGAAATGATTTATTTATTTCAGAAAATATTCAAAACTTCTAAAAATCATATAAAATCAACCGTAGCTCAGATGAAAATAATTTATATATGAAAAATGATCAGAAAAATCCAAGGAATCTGGTTACGGGATTTTCATGCATGTTTGAACAAGTTAAACCTGCTGATCAGGTCAAATCAATTAAATGGCATTTAAATAATCACATATGGAGTTTGAATTTGAACCTTTGGTTCAAACCAACTTCATTTAACATGGTTGCTAGTTGCATTAGCTCAATCAACAGCATATTGCTATGTCATGAGCATGCATCATATTGTCGCATTGCATTGATTGTGTTCTCTCTTTTTTGCCGATGTTTGTCCCCTCTCAGTAGACGCTGTTCCGACGATGTGATCGATGACACCGATGAAGACTCATAGATATCTTCAGAAGTGCCAGGCAAGCAAATCCCCATTGAGCATTCCGATACAATCCCACTCTCTCGCTCTTGCTCTCTTTTACTGCATTAGGAAAACAACGCTTCAACTGTTACCTGCTGCGGTAGTTGAACCCCTTTCCACTGCATGACCTGTCATTGCCACAGTAAATAGTTGAAACCCACTAGTTAGAGTAGGAGTTGTTTGAGCCATGTTGTGCCTACTCTTTCATGCTTTCTGGTTATGCCTGCTATAGCTTAGAGTTGTGTCAGGACTGATTCATCGGGGATGAATTGGAAGGGTGATGAACATGTCCTACTGTGTGTGAGCTAAGTGTGTGAACACGATTTGGTAAAGGTAGCGATGAGAGGCCATGTAGGAGTACATGGTGGGTTGTCTCATTGAAGCCGTCCTCAGGAACTGAGTTCTGTGTTGGTTGATCCATGAAACAGCTACTACCACACATTGGGATCCTTAATTGACTCTCGCGACTTATTAATCAACATGATCTCTGTCCAGGAGTTGCAACTAGTTTATGGTGTTTGCAGTTTACTGGAGGTCGTGCGCAGCACTGACCCTTGGGGTGGGCTATGACGCGGCAGGTACGTGGCACGGTGTACCGATTGCCCGTTTGGTGATGCGGGAACCTTGTACACATCGTTTGGGGCCGTGAGAGACACCCAGGCCGGATCTCCCCACGGAAGGAACCCAAATAGGCGATAAACCTGGACGAGAGACTTGTGTGGTTAGTCAGGTCGTGGCCGACACCCTCGCTGGGCCTTCGCTTGAAGGTTGCCGAGTACTTGTCGTGTAAACGGCGGTAAGTGATGAGAGCGTGTGTGAAGAAGTACACCCCTGCAGGGTTATATATAATCTATTCGAATAGCCGTGTCCGCGAAAATGGACTTCTGGGTTGCCTATTACAGTTCATAGACAAGTGAAAGTGGATACTCTAAAACACGCAAGATAAGCGGGAGTGCTATGGATGGCCTTCTCGTAGGGAGACGGGAGCGGATCCATAGTGGTGTATTGATTGGTGAATATGTGGACTCGTGTGCGCCACCTCAAAAGAGTTACTTGCAGTCGTAATTCAGGATAGCCACCGAGTCAAAGCTGGCCTGCTGCAGTCAAACACCACCACCCCTTTGTTGATACTGATGCATATGTAGCTAGTTCTGATGTAAGTCTTGCTGAGTACCTTTGTACTCACGTTTGCTTAATTATGTGTTTGCAGAGAGACTTCAGTCTCGCTAGTGGTTCCGCTTTGACTTCGACGTTTAGCTTGTTACCTCAGCTACGATCTTGTACCCTTGGGAGGGTCTGGTAGATAGTCAGGCTTCTCAGCCTATTTCATTTGTAGTTGTCTGTACTCAGACATGTTATGCTTCCGTTGCCTGTATGCTCTGTATGTTGGGTCATGTGACCTATGTTTGTAATAAATGCTATGATGGCTCTTCTGGGCCTTTATCTATATGAGTTGTTAAGTTATGTTTGTTGGGAAACGTAGTATTTTCAAAAATTTCCTACGATCACGCAAGATCTATCTACTAGATGCATAGCAACGAGGGGGAGAGTGTGTCTACGTACCCTCGTAGACCGGAAGCGGAAGCGTCAAGTGACGTGGTTGATGTAGTCGAACTTCTTCGCGATCCAACCGATCAAGCACCGAACGTACGGCACCTCCGCGTTCAGCACACGTTCAGCTTGATGACGTCCCACGAGCTCTTGATCAAGTTGAGCTTCACGGGAGAGTTTCGCCAGCACGACGGCGTGGTGACGGATATGATGTATCTACCGGCGTAGGGCTTCGCCTAAGCACTGCGACGGTATGACCGAGGTGTGTTTCTGTGGAGGGGGCACCGCACACGGCTAGAACAATTCAACTTGTGTTTTTTTAGGGTGCCCCCTGCCCTCGTATATAAAGGAGCAAGGGAGAGGCCGGCCCTAGAGGGGGCGCGCCAAGTGTGGGGAGTCCTACTAGGACTCCCAAGTCCTAGTAGGATTCCCCTTTCCTTTCCGGAGTAGGAGAGAAGGAAAGAGGTGGAGAGGGAGAAGGAAAAGGCGGCTGCACCCCTTGTCCAATTCGGACCAGAGGGGGGGGCGCGCGCCTCCTTCCTTTTGGCCTTTCTCCTCTATTCCTGTATGGCCCAATAAGGCCCATATGCTCCGAAAAATACCCGAATCACTCGGAACCTTTCCGATGTCCGAATATAGTCGTCCAATATATCGATCTTTACGTCTCGACCATTTCGAGACTCCTCGTCATGTCCCCGGTCTCATTCGGGACTACGAACTCCTTCGGTACATCAAAACTCATAAACTCATAATACGATCGTCATCAAACGTTAAGCGTGCGGACCCTACGGGTTCGAGAACTATGTAGACATGACCGAGACTCATCTCCGGTCAATAACCAATAGCGGAACCTGGATGCTCATATTGGCTCCTACATATTCTACGAAGATCTTTATCGGTCAAACCGCATAACAACATACGTTGTTCCTTTTGTCATTGGTATGTTACTTGCCCGAGATTCGATCGTCGGTATCTCTATACCTAGTTCAATCTCGTTACCGGCAAGTCTCTTTACTCGTTCCGTAATACATCATCTCGTGACTAACTCATTAGTCTTTTGCTTGCAAGGCTTATTGTGATGTGCATTACCGAGAGGGCCCAGAGATACCTCTCCGACACTCGGAGTGACAAATCCTAGTCTTGATCTATGCCAACACCACGAACACTTTCGGAGACACCTGTAGAGCATCTTTATGATCACCCAGTTACGTTGTGACGTTTGATAGCACACAAGGTGTTCCTACGGTATTCGGGAGTTGCATAATCTCATAGTCATAGGAACATGTATAAGTCATGAAGAAAGCAATAGCAGTAAAACTAAACGATCATAGTGCTAAGCTAACGGATGGGTATTGTCCATCACATCATTCTCCTAATGATGTGACCCCGTTGATCAAATGACAACTCATGTCTATGGTTAGGAAACATAACCATCTTTGATCAATGAGCTAGTCTAGTAGAGGCATACTAGGGACACTCTGTTTTGTCTATGTATTCACACATGTACTAAGTTTCCGGTTAATACAATTCTAGCATGAATAATAAACATTTATCATGATATAAGGAAATATAAATAACAACTTTATTATTGCCTCTAGGGCATATTTCCTTCAATGTTGTGATGCCTTGTTGTACAGCACATACGTGCATGTTATGCGTACGTGTAATGTGTATTGCTATGTGTGGGATCCGACACCTAGTTGTTTACCTTTGGTAGCCTACCTTACAGGGAAATGTCTCCTAGTGCTTCCACTGAGCCTTGGTAGCTTGCTACTGCTCCGGAATACTTAGGCTGGCCGGCATGTGTCCTTCTTCGTTCCTATGTCTCTCCCTTAGGGGAAATGTCACGCGTTGTTCCTTTCAGTCCTTGTAGCTTGCTACGACTTGGGTTCATACGTTCTTGACCGACACGTTCGTTGCTGGGTCATGTATGCCTGTCTCTGTAATTTAGTGCCACTTTTGGTTTATAACTAGTCATGTCGGCCCGGGTTCTCTGTCATATGGATGCTAGCGACACTATCATATACGTGTGCCAAAATGCGCAAATGGACCCGGGCCAGGTATGGTGGCACCCGTGGGGATACCGTGCGTGAGGCCGCAAAGTGATATGATGTGTTACAGGCTAGACCTGTGTGACTTAGGATCGGGGTCCTGACAGTACATGTGTGAATACATAGACAAAACAGAATGTCCCTAGTATGCCTCTACTAGACTTGCTCATTAATCAAAGATGGTTACGTTTCCTAGCCATAGACATCAGTTGTTATTTGATCAACGGGGTCACATCTTTAGGAGAATGATGTGATGGACAAGACCCATCCGTTAGTTTTACTGCAATTGCTTTGTTCATAACTTATACAGGTTCCTACGACTATGAGATTGTGCAACTCCCGAATACCGAAGGAACACCTTGTGTGCTATCAAACATCACAAAGTAACTGGGTGATTATAAAGATGCTCTACAGGTGTCTCTGAAGGTGTTCGTGTTGTTGGCATAGATCAAGAATAGTATTTGTCACTCCGAATGTCAGAGGTATATCTCTGGGCCCTCTCGGCAGTACACATCATAATAAGCCTTGCAAGCAGAGGACTAATGAGTTAGCCACGATATGATGTATTACGGAACGAGTAAAGTGACTTGCCGGTAATGAGATTAACTAGGTATAGTGATACCGATGATCGAATCTCGAGAAAGTAACATACCGATGACAAAGGGAATAACGTATGTTGTTATGCGGTAAAGATCTTCGTAGGATATGTAGGAGCCAATATGAGCATCCAGGTTCCTCTATTGGTTATTGACTGGAGATGAGTCTCGGTAATGTCTACATTGTTCTCGAACCAGTAGGGTCCGCACGCTTAACGTTCGATGACGATCGGTGTTATGAGTTTATGAGTTTTCATGTACCAAAGGTAGTTCCGAGTCCCGGATGAGATCACTGACATGACGAGGAGTCTCGGAATGTCTGAGAGATAAAGATTAATATATTGGAAGACTATATTTAGACACCGGAAGTGTTCTGGGTGTTATCGGATAAAACTGGAGTGCCGGAGGGCTTACCGGAAACCCCCGGGGGAGTATGGACCATAGTTGGCCTTGAGGGAAATGATAGAGGCAGCCCATAGGGCTGGCCGCCCCCCTAGGAATCCTAGTTGGACTAGGAAAGGGGGGGAGGCGCCCCTTCCTTCTCCTCTCCTCCTTCCTTTCCTACTCCTAGTAGGAATAGGAAGGGGGATTCCTATTCCTACTAGGAGTAGGAATCCTACTCCTAGCGCGCCATCCATGGGCCGGCCGCACCTCCCCCTTTCTCCTTTATATACGGGGGCAGGGGGACCCAAAGACACACAAGAAACATCATTTTAACCGTGTACGGTACCGCCCTCCACAGAAACACACCTCGATCATACCGTTGTAGTGCTTAGGCAAAGCCCTGTGCCAGTAGCTTCATTATCTCCGTCACCATGTCGTCGTGCTAAAGAAACTCTACCATGAAGCTCAACTGGATCAAGAGCTCGTGGGACGTCATCGAGCCGAACGTGTTCTGAACATGGAGGTGCCATACATTCGGTGCTTGGATCGGTTGGATCATGAAGACGTTCGACTACATCAACTGCGTCACTAGACGCTTCCACTTTCGGTCTACGAGGGTACGTGGACACACTCTCCCCTCTTGTTGCTATGCATCTAGTAGACAGATCTTGCATGATCGTAGGAAATTTTTGAAATACTATGTTCCCCAATAGTGGTATCAGAGCCAGATCTATGCGTAGATGGTATGCACGAGTAGAACACAATGAATTGTGGGCGATAATATTCATACTGCTTACCAGCATGTCATACTTTGATTCGGCGGTATTGTGAGATCAAGCGGCCCGGACTGACATTACGCATATGCTTACGCGACACTGGTTTCACCATTACGAGCACTCGTTGCTTAAAGGTGTCTGGCAGGTGTCTGTCTCTGTCACTTTAGTCGAATCGAGTATGGCTACGCCTAGTCCTTTTGGAGGTTAAAACAACACATACTTGACGAAAAATCATTGTGGTTTTTTTGTATGCGTAGGGAAGAACGGTTCTTGCTAAGCCCGTAGCAGCCACGTAAAACTTGCAACAACAAAGTAGAGGACGTCTAACTTGTTTATGCAGGGCATGTTGTGATGTGATATGGTCAAGACGTGATGAGTTATACGTTATTGTATGAGATGATCATGTTTTGTTATATTATCGGCAACCGACAGGATCCTTATGGTTGTCTCTATATTGTATGAATTGTGAAGGCCATGTAATTGCTTTACTTTATCAGTATGAGTTAGCGATAGTAGTAGTAGCAATAGTTGGCAAGACGACCACGATGCTACGATGAAGATCATTGTGTCTAGCCGGTGACGATGGAGATCATGACGATACTTTGGAGATGGAGATCAAAAGCACAAGATGATGATGGCCATATCATGTCACATATTTTGATTGCATGTGATGTTTATCTTATTATGCTTCTTATTTTGCTTAGTATGGCGGTAGCATTATAAGATGATCCCTTACAAAAATTTCAAGGTACAAGTGTTCAACCTGAGTATGCACCATTGAGAAAGTTCGTCGTGCCGAGACACCACGTGATGATCGGGTGTGATAAGCTCTATGTTCACATACAACGGGTGCAAGCCAGTTTTGCACACGCAGAATCCTCGGGTTAAACTTGACGAGCCTAGCACGTACAGACATGGCCTCGGAACTCTGGAGACCGAAATGTCGAGCATGAATCATATAGTAGATATGATCAACATAAGATGTTCACCATTGAAAACTACTCCATCTCACGTGATGATCGGACATGGTTTAGTTGATTTGGATCACGTGATCATTTATATGACTAGAGGGATGTCTATCTAAGTGGGAGTTCTTTAATAATATGATTAATTGAACTTTAATTTATCATGAACTTAGTCCTGATAGTTTTTTAGCATATCTATGTTGTCGTAGATCAATGGCCCATGCTACCGTTCCCTTGAATTTTAATGTGTTCCTAGAGAAAGCTAAGTTGAAAGATGATGGTAGCAATTACACGGACTAGGTCCGTAACTTGAGGATTATCCTCATTGCTACATAGAAGAATTATGTCCTTGAAGCACCGCTAGGTGACAAGCCACCTCCTGCTAATGTGGATGCTTTGAACATCTGGCAGACGCGGTCTGATGATTACACGGTAGTTCAGTGTGCCATGCTTTTACGGCTTAGAACCGAGACTTCAACGACGTTTTGAACGTCATTGAGCATATGAGATGTTCCCGGAGTTGAAGTTAATATTTCAAGAAAATGCCCGGATTGAGAAATATGAGATTTCCAATAAGTTCTATAGCTGCAAGATGGAGGAGAATAGTTCTATCAGTGAACACTTGCTCAGAATGTTTGGGTACTACAATCATATGACTCAACTTGGTTGCAAAGTTGATGAAGATAGTGTTATTGATAGAGTTCTTTAATCACTACCACGAAGCTATAAAGGCTTCGTGATGAACTATAACATGCAAGGGACAGAAAACAATTCCCGAGCTCTTCGCTATGCTCAAAGATGCGGAGGTAGAAATCAAAAAAGAGCATCAAGTGTTGATGGTTAACAAGACCACTAGATTCAAGGAAAAGGGAAAGGGAAAGAAGGGGAACTTAAAGAAGAATAGCAAGACAGTTGCTACTCCCACAAAGAAACCCAAGTCTAGAGCCAAGCCTGAATCTGAGTGCTTCTACTGCAAAGGAACTGGACACTGGAAGCGGAACTGCCCCAAGTATTTGGCGGATAAGAAGGATGGCAAAGTGAACCAAGGTGTATGTGATATACATGTTATTGATGTGTACCTTACTAATGCTCGTAGTAGCACCTAGGTATTTGATACTGGTTCAGTTGCTAATATTTGTAACTCGGAACAGGGGCTACAAATTAAACGAAGATTAGCTAAAGACGAGGTGACGATGTGCGTGGGAAATGGTTCCAAAGTCGATGTGATCGCCGTCGGCACGCTACCTCTACATATACCTTCGGGATTAGTTTTAGACCTGAATAATTCTTATTTGGTGCCAGCGTTAAGCATGAACATTATACCTGGATCTTGTTTATTGCGAGACGGTTATTCATTGAAATCTTAGAATAATGGTTGTTCTATTTATACGAGTAATATCTTTTATGGTCATGCACCCTTGAAGAGTGGTCCATTCTTGTTGGATCTCGATCATTGTGATACACATATTCATAATATTGAAGCCAAAACATGCAAGGTTAATAATGATAGTGCAACTTATTTGTGGCACTACAATTTAGGTCATATTGGTGTAAAGCGCATGAAGAAACTACATAGTGATGGACTTTTGGAATCACTTGATTATGAATCACTTGGTGCTTGCGAACCATGCCTCATGGGCAAGATGACTAAAACTCCGTTCTCCGGAACAATGGAGCGAGCAACTAATTTGTTGGAAATCATACATACTGATGTATGTCGACCGATGAGTGTTGAGGCTCGCGACGGGTATCGTTATTTTTTGACTTTCAGTGATGATGTGAACAGATATGGGTATATCTACTTGATGATGCACAAGTCTGAAACATTTAAAAAGTTCAAAGAATTTCAGAGTCAAGTAGAAAATCATCGTAATAAGAAAATAAAGTTTCTATGATCTGATCATGGAGGCGAATATTTGAGTTATGAGTTTGTTCTTCATTTGAAACAATGTGGAATAGTTTCACAACTCTCGCCACCCGGAACACCACATCGTAATGGTATGTCCGAATATCGTAACCGTACTTTATTAGATATGGTACGATCTATGATGTCTCTTACCGATTTAAAACTATCATTTTGGGGTTATGTTAGGGACAGCTGCATTCAACTTAAATAGGGCACCATCTAAATCCATTGAGACGACGCCTTTTGAATTGTGGTTTGGCAAGAAACCAAAGTTGTCGTTTCTTAAAGTTTGGGGTTGCGATGCTTATGTGAAAAATCTTCAACCTGATAAGCTCGAACCCAAGTCGGAGAAATGTGTCTTCATAGGATATCCAAAGGAGACTGTTGGGTACACCTTCTATCATAGATCCGAAGGCAAGATATTCGTTGCCAAGAATGGATCCTTCCTAGAGAAGGAGTTTCTCTCGAAAGAAGTGAGTGGGAGGAAAGTAGAACTTGATGAGGTAATTGTACCTACTCCCGAATTGGAAAGTAGTAAATCACAGAAACTAGTTTCGGTGATTCCTACACCAATTAGTGAGGAAGCTAATGATGATGATCATGAAACTTCGGATCAAGTTAATACTGAACTTCATAGGTCAACCAGAGTACGTTCTGCACCAGAGTGGTACGGCAACCCGGTTATAGAAGTCATGTTACTATATCATGATGAACCTACGAACTATGACTGGTGCAAGCATCTCGGAGTAGGAATATATGCTTTCATGAGGTGATCAAAGCATATGGTTTTATACAGACTTTTGGAGAAGCCTGTATTTACAAGAAAGTGAGTGGGAGCTCTGTAGCATTTCTGATATTATAAGTGGATGACATATTGTTGATTGGAAATGATATAAAATTTCTGGATGGCATAAAAGGAAACTTGAATAAAAAATTTTCAATGAAAGACCTCGGTGAAGCTGCTTACATATTAGGCATCAAGATATATAGAGATAGATCAAGACGATTAATAGGACTTTCACAAAGCACATACCTCGGTGAAGTTTTGAAGAAGTTAAAAATGGATCAGTCAAAGAAAGGGTTCTTGCCTGTGTTACAAGGTGTGAAGTTGAGCAAGACTCAATGCCCGACCACTACAGAAGATAGAGAGAAAATGAAAGTCATTCCCTATGCCTCAGCCATAGGATCTATCATGTATGCAATGCTGTGTACCAGACCTAATGTGTACCTTGCCATAAGTTTAGCGGGGAGGTACCAAAGTAATCTAGGAGTGGATCACTTGATAGTGGTCAAGAACATCCTAAAGTAGTAGAAAAGGACAAAGGATATGTTACTCGTTTATGGAGGTGACAAAGAGCTCGTCGTAAACTGTTACGTCGAATCAAGCTTTGACACTAATCCGGATGACTCTAAGTCACAAACCGGATGTGTATTTTTATTGAACGGTGGAGCTGTCAGTTGATGCAGATCCAAGCAGAGCATCGTGGCGGGATCTACGTGTGAAGCGGAGTACATAGCTGCTTCGGAAGCAGCAAATGAAGGAGTCTGGATGAAGGAGTTCATATCCTATCTAGGTGTTATACCTAGTGCATCAGGTCCAATGAAAATCTTTTGTGACAACGCTGGAGAAATAGCCTTGGCGAAGGAATCCAGGTTTCACAAGAGAACAAAGCACATCAAGAGATGTTTCAATTCCATCCGCGATCAAGTCAAGGAGGGAGTCATAGAAATTTGCAAGATACATACGGATCTGAATGTCGCAGATCTGTTCACTAAGCCTCTTCCACGAGCAAAACATGATCAACACCAAGACTCCATGGGTGTTAGAATCATTACTATGTAATCTAGATTATTGACTCTAGTTCAAGTGGTAGACTGAAGGAAATATGCCCTAGAGGCAATAATAAAGTTGTTATTTGTATTTCCTTATATCATGATAAATGCTTATTATTCATGCTAGAATTGTATTAACTGGAAACTTAGTACATGTGTGAATACATAGACAAAACAGAATGTCCCTAGTATGCCTCTACTAGACTAGCTCATTGATCAAAGATGGTTATGTTTCCTAGCCATAGACATGAGTTGTCATTTGATCAACGGGATCACATCATTAGGAGAATGATGTTATGGACAAGACCCATATGTTAGCTTAGCAACTTGATCGTTTAGTTTTACTGCTATTGCTTTCTTCATAACTTATACATGTTCCTATGACTATGAGATTGTGCAACTCCCGAATACCGGAGGAACACCTTGTGTGCTATCAAACGTCACAACGTGACTGGGTGATTATATAGATGCTCTATAGGTGTCTCCGATGGTGTTCGTGGTGTTGGCATAGATCAAGAATAGGATTTGTCACTCAGAGTATCGGAGAGGTATCTCCGGGCCCTCTCGGTAGTACACATCATAATAAGCCTTGCAAGCAAAGGACTAATGAGTTAGTCATGAGAAGATGTATTACGGAACGAGTAAAGAGACTTGCCGGTAACGAAATTATCTAGGTATAGTGACACTGACGATCGAATCTCGGGAAAGTAACATACCGATGACAAAGGGAACAACGTATGTTGTTATGTGGTTTGACCGATAAAAATCTTCGTAGAATATGTAGGAGCCAATATGAGCATCTAGGTTCCGCTATTGGTTATTGACCGGAGATGAGTCTCGGTCATGTCTACATTGTTCTCGAACTCGTAGGGTCCGCACGCTTAATGTTCGGTGACGATCGGTATTATGAGTTTACGGACATGACGAGGAGTCTCGGAATGTCCGAGATATAAAGATTAATATATTGGACGACTATATTCAGACACCGGTATTGTTCCGGGTGTTATCGGATAAAACCGGAGTGCCAGAGGGGTTACCGGAACCCCCCCCCCTCCCGGGGGAGTATGGACCATAGGGGGCCTTGAGGGAAAAGAGAGAGGCAGCCCATAGGGCTAGCCGCCCCCTAGCAATCCTAGTTGGACTAGGAGAGGGGGGAGGCGTCCCTCTCCTTCCTTCTCCTCTCCTCCTTCCTTTCCTACTCCTAGTAGGAATAGGAAGGGGGATTCCTATTCCTACTAGGAGTAGGAATCCTACTCCTGGCGCACCATACATAGGCCGGCCGCACATCCCCCTTGCTCCTTTATATACGGTGGCAGGGGGCACCGAAAGACACACAAGAAACATTGTTTTAGCCGTGTGCGGTGCCCCCCTCCATAGAAACACACCTCGGTCATACAGTTGCAGTGCTTAGGCGAAGCACTGTGCCGGTAGCTTCATTATCTCCGTCACCATGCCGTCGTGCTGACGAAACTCTCCCATGAAGCTCAACTGGATCAAGAGCTCGTGGGACATCATCGAGTTGAATGTCTGCTGAACGCGGAGGTGCCGTACGTTCGGTGCTTACATCATTTGGATCGTGAAGACGTTCGACTACATGAACCGCGTCACTAGATGCTTCCACTTTTGGTCTACGAGGGTACATAGACACACTCTCCCGTGTCATTGCTATGCATCTAGTAGATAGATCTTGCGTGATCGTAGGAAAATTTTGAAATAATATGTTCCCCAACAGTATCAACGCCATGTGTCTTGGTTTTAATGGCTATAGGAGGTGTCGTGCAGATAGCTGCTTGACTGAACGGGAGGCGTGCGAGCGTAGTCCGGTGTGCAGGCTGACCGAGAGGCGTGCAAGCTGTCAGCCAATGCGCAGGCTCATCGGGAAGCATGTGAGTGGTACGCTGTGCAGGCTCACTAGGAAGCCACCCCTTTGACTTCCATGGCCAACGGCCTTCCTCTCCATTAATGGTGCCTTAGCCGCTGTTTAATATGGGCGGCCTTACTGTTCTCCTCCCATTCCCCTCCCTCCCACAGACCTCCACCAATGCCATGGCGCAGAAGGATCATCTGCCACTAGTCTTCAAGTTTTGTGAAGTCGACTCAGAGCCGAAGGAGATAGAAAATAAGGAGGAATGAGGCCTCATGGACATGGCCTTGAATGAGCTGGCCGCAGCGATTTCTGCCCCTGCTCCCGTCCCAGCTCCCATCCCCGCACCCGCGCCAGCGACCATCCCCGTTGAATTGGTGGGTGGTCGCCGAGCACTATCACAGAGCTGGAAGCCGCGGACGTCAGCGAGGTCTGCATGGACCTGCACGATCTTGTGTACATGCTAGCGCGAGCACCTGTGCCCATGCGCGCCCCTCCACCCACTGCGGCGCGGTCCCCGTGCGTTTGGCTGCACCCATTGTGCCCATGCCCATGCGCACACCCCCCTAAGCGACATCGGACGCCATTGTCGACCACTATCTCTCAGCGCCGCCAGTTGCCATCTTCCCGCGCCCCTCCCGTCGATCATGCGGCGACATGATGTTTGATTGACAAGTGAAGAACATCCTGTGCTTTCTTGAAGACTTGAAGAACGGCGTCCTAGAGGACGACAACGACAATGATGGCATGGCACGCTGCCTCCGCCTTCGCCAGAAATAGTTTTTTTGGGGGATTAATACTATATCTCGATCATATGAATATAAACTCGCAGTGTGACTGAATGAAAGATATGGTTTGAACGAACTTGTGTTTTTCTCTCTTAATTTACAACCTTATCAAACAATTTTCTTTAAAAAAAAGGGCAATGGTTTTTAAATATAAAACACTCATCGCATACGTTTTAGTTACAATACTCGTGTGGAAGCTGACAGCTTCCCCAGGAAGCCAAGGGAAAATGTGCCGAGCAGGATTTGTGCAGCTCTTGATCGCAAACATTTTAGATTGAACACCTATATGCAAATTCAGACTTCGGCGCTAAGCAAAGAGAAAATGCGCCGACCAGGATTTGTGCTTCCCTTCAATGCAAACATTTGTTTTAGATGACCCATGTGCAACCACGTACAAACAATTCTTAAGATTTTCATTTGTCATATTGGGCATGTTGCCCTTTGTCAAACTTGAAAGATTGACATTTGTTAATCTAGTAACATTGCCATTTGTCAGCCTTGTAACATTGCGATTTGTCAAAATATGCAGCTAAAAATCAGGAGCACTATCTAATTTTTGCAACTAAAATTAAGTAATTAAGCATAGATTTCATTCATAGATTAAGCAGTCGTTCTTTATACAGACAGTTCAACTCGACAGCTGAACCGACCAAACTTTTCCCCAATTGTTGCCAACCACGTACTGATATAGCTAGTTCAACAATATATACTAGCTAAATTTAAGTATGTTGTACAGTTCCACCACAACTGTAGTCAGCTGAACTGAACAATATAGCCCCTAAATACTACTACTACTACAACGGAGGGGCTTTGTACTACTTCCGGCAGCCTCTCCTCTGTCGAGCACGCTCAATAAGAGGCAGAGGAGGAGGAGCCTACCAACGAGCTGGACAACAACAATACGGTGCCTATCGCTACTACACCTTCAGTGACGCTCACCTCGAACGCCCTCTACGGCTCCAAACGGCCCCTCTCGAAGCGGTGGTTCTCCTCATAGATCTCCTGATACCTCGCCTCTGAGGCGGCGTGTGCCGTGGCCATGGTGGCGGTAAGGCTCTTTGCGTGCTGGATGAGGCGCTCCTCCTCCTCCCGTAGGAACCCGGTGTAGCGCGCAAAGTCGCTGACGCACATGCGGGCCTCCACCTCCGCCACCCACCTTCGAGCGGCGGTGGCGTAGCTGGTGATGACCTCAGAGGCTGATGGTGGGTTAGCGGCCACGGTGGCCGACGATGGGGTGGCAAACATGACCGCGACATCCCGCCTTCGGGCCACAGTGGCGGAGCGGGTGATGGCCATGGTGGCCGGCAGTGGTGTGGCGGCCACGACGGCCACCTCCCGCCTTTGGCCCGCGGCAACGGAGCAGGCGATGGCCCTGGCTTTCAATGGTGTTGTGGCGGCAACGGCGGCCAGCAACAAGTGCCGATGGGTAGCGGCGGTGGAGCGTGTGGTGGGTGTTCCGCGCACACCCAACAGGGATGCCACGCGCACTACACTATGCGAGGTCTGGGCCGCCGCTGTGGTGTAGCCTCCCAGCTGGAGTTGTCCTCTGATGACAGTGGAGTGGCTGAGCGACGATGACAGGCCGGTGCCATTGGTGATTGTGGGAGAAGCAGACGAGATAAGCTACATGGAGGGAAGGGAAAATACGACGTAGGACTCGTCGACCGTGAGGGTTTATATAGCAGGCCGGTAAGCATTGGGCTTTGGGGGATTTCACCGAGTCTGACGGGAAGCTTGTGATACGTCTCCAACGTATCTATAATTTTTATTGTTCCATGCTATTATATTATACTTCTAGGATGTTAAGTGGGCTTTAATATACACTTTTATATGATTTTTGGGACTAACCTATTAACCCAGGGCCTAGTGCCATTTTCTGTTTTTCCCTTGTTTTTGAGTGTCACAGAAAAGGAATACCAAACGGAGTCCAATTGACCTGAAACTCAACGGAGGTTATTTTGGACCAGAAGAAGCCCAAGGAGTACTGGAGATGGACCAGAAGAGTCCCGGGCTGCCCACGAGGGTGGGGGCCCCCTACGTCGTGGATAGCCCGGAGACCCCCCTTACTTGTTCCAGACTCCAACACCTCCTATATATACAAAAACCTCCAGTAAATAACCTAGATTGGGAGTTCCGCCGCCACAAGCCTCTGGAGCCACCAAAACCCTATTGGGACCCTGTTCCAGCACCCTGCCGGAGGGGGGAATCCCTCTCCGGTGGCCATCTTCATCATCCTAGCGCTCTCCATGACGAGGAGGGAGTAGTTCACCCTCGGGGCTGAGGGTATGTACCAGTAGCTATGTGTTTGATCTCTCTCTCTCTCGTGTTATTGAGATGGCACGATCTTGGTGTATCACGAGCTTTGCTACTATAGTTGAACCTTATGATGTTTCTCCCCCTCTACTCTCTTGAGATGAATTGAGTTTTCCCTTTGAAGTTATCTTATCGGATTGAGTAATTAAGGATTTGAGAACACTTGATGTATGTCTTGCATCTGCTTATCTGTGGTGACAATGGGATATCATGTGATCTACTTGATGTATGTTTTGGTGATCAACTTGCGGGTTCCGTGACCTTGGGAATCAATGCATAGGGGTTGGCACATGTTTTTGTCTTGACTCTCCGGTAGAAACTTTGGGGCACTCTTTGAAGTTCTTTTGTGTTGGTTGAATAGATGAATCTGAGATTGTGTGATGCATATCGTATAATCATGCCCACAAATATTTGAGGTGACAATGGAGTATCTAGGTGACATTAGGGTTTTGGTTTATTTGTATCTTAAGGTGTTATTCTAGTACGAACTCTAAGATAGATCAAACGGAAAGAATAGCTTCATGCTATTTTACTACGGACTCTTGAATAGATCGATCAGAAAGAATAACTTTGAGGTGGTTTTGTACCCTACAATAATCTCTTCGTTTGTTCTTCGCTATTAGTGACTTTGGAGTGACTCTCTGTTGCGTGTTGAGGGATAATTATATGATCCATTTATGTTATTATTGTTGAGAGAACTTGCACTAGTGAAAGTATGAACCCTAGGCCTTGTTTCAACGAATTTCAATACCGTTTATGCTCACTTTTATCATTAGTTACCTTGTTGTTTTTATATTTTCATATTAGAAAAACCTATATCTATCATCCATATTGCACTTGTATCACCATATCTCCGCCGAACTAGTGCACCTATACAATTTACCATTGTATTGGGTGTGTTGGGGACACAAGAGACTCTTTGTTATTTGGTTGCAGGGTTGCTTGAGAGAGACCATCTACATCCTACGCCTCCCACGGATTGATAAACCTTAGGTCATCTACTTGAGGGAAATTTGCCACTGTCCCACAAACCTCTGCGCTTGGAGGCCCAACAACGTCTACAAGAAGAAGGTTGTGTAGTAGACATCAAGCTCTTTTCTAGCACCGTTGCCGCGGAGGCTAGGTAAGCGGCACTCACATCCCGTCAACGAAGCTCTTTTCTGGCACCGTTGCCGGGGAGGTGAGTGCTTGAAGGTATATCTTTAGATCCTGCAATTGAATCTTTTTGTTTCTAGTTTTATCACTAGTTTAGTTTATAAAATAAAACTTCAAAAATTGGAATTGAGGTTGCCTCATGTGCTTCATCTTTGTAATATCTTTCGTGAAAATGATGGGAAGGAAAATTGTGCTCAAGTACTAGAAGAATTACATAGAATGTTTGGAATAAAATATGCGAATGATGAGCATGATTGCAATGTTTTTAGTATGAATTTTTAGAATACCCATGATGCTAATGATATGCAAATCCACAAGCTTGGGGATGCTATGTTTGATGAAGATGATAAGTCTAGTCCCCCAAGTTTTGATGAGCAAATTTATTATGATGAAAGCATTCCTCCTATTTATGATGATTTTTGTGATGACATGTATGCTATAAACAATAAAGATAACCATGAAACTTGTCATCATGATTTTAATTTTCAATTGGATTATGCTTCACATGATAGTTATTTTGTTGAATTTGCTACTCCCACTACTATGAATGAGAAGAATTTTGCTTATGATGGGAGTAGTAAAATTTCTATGCCTATGGATCATGAAAAGAATGCTTTATGTGATGATTATATTGTTGAATTCACTCATGATGATACTGACAATTATTATGATAGAGAAACATATGTTTCTACCTATTGCAATAATATCAAGTTTCCTCTCTATATGTTGAAAGTTTTGAAGCTATGCTTGTTTTCCCTTCCTATGCTAGTTGATTCTCATTCCCATAAGTTGTTTGCTCACATAATCCCTATGCATAGGTAGTGGGTTAAACTTAAATGTGCTAGTTGTATTCTTCATGATGCTCTCTTTATGCTTCAATTCTTATCTTTTATGTTAACATCATTGAAATCATTATGCCAAGCTAAAAGGCATTAAGGAAAAGCGCTTGTTGGGAGACAAACCAATATTTATCCCCACTGTTTTTTGTGTTCACATGATTTTGCTACTGTAGTAATCATGTTTTATAGCTTTTGTTTCAATAAAGTGCCAAGTAGAACCTTTGGGATGACTTGGGTGAAGTCTTTGCGATCTTGCTGCAAAAAATAGAAACTTTTGCGCTCACGAGATTAGCTGCCATTTTTTATTGGAGAGTGATTTTAGGTTGACTCTTTTTGCATATGATTAATAAAAAAATTCCTCGCGCCCACCAATTTATTTCAGAATTTTAAGAGTTACAGAAGTATTCGAAAGTTATAGATTACTACAGACTGTTTTGTTTTTGACAGATTCTCTTTTCCGTGTGTTGTTTGCTTGATGAATCTATGAGTAGTATCGGAGGGTATGAACCATAGAGAAGTTGGAATACATTAGATATTACACCAATATGAATCTAGAATGAGTTCACAACAGTACCTAAGTGGTAGTTTTATTTTCTTATAATAATGGAGCTTACGAGTTTTCTGTTAAGTTTTGTGTTGTGAAGTTTTCAAGTTTTGGGTAAAGATTCGATGGACTATGGAATAAGGAGTTGCAAGAGCCTAAGTTTGCGGATGCCCCAGGCACCCCAAGGTAATATTCAAGGACAACCAAGAGCCTAAGCTTGGGGATGCCCCGGGAAGGCATCCCCTCTTACGTCTTTATCTATCGGTAACTTTACTAGAGGCTATATTTTTATTCACCACATGATATGTGTTTTGCTTGGAGCGTTAATTTATTTTATTTTGTTTTGCTTGTTATTTGACTAATATCATAAGATCTGAAATTCTTAAATGTTAGAGAGTCTTCACATAGTTACATAATTATTTGACTACTCATTGATCTTCACATATATCTTCCGGAGTAGTTTGTCATTTGCTCTAGTGCTTCACTTATATCTTTTAGAGCATGACAGTGGTTTTATTTTGAAGAAATTGATGAACTATCATGCTTCACTTACATTATTTGGGTGTCTTTTAGAACAGCATGGTAATTTTCTTAGGTTATGAATTTAGTCCTAATATGATGGGCATCCAAGAAGGATATAATAAAAACTATCATATAAAGTGCATTGAATATCATGAGAAGTTTGATACTTGATGATTGTTTTGAGATATGAGGATGGTGATGTTAGAGTCATGCTAGTAGAGTGGTTGTGAATTTGGTAAATACTTGTGTTGTGGTTTGCATGTCCCGTAGCATGCATGTATGGTAACCGTTGTGCGACAAATTTGAAGCATGAGGTATTCCATAGAGTGTCATCCTTTGTGTGGAGGTCGGGATCGCGCGATGGTTAACTCCTACCAACCCTTCCCCTAGGAGCATGCGTGTAGTACTTTGTTTTGATGACTCGTAGATTTTTGCAATAAGTATGTGAGTTCTTTATGACTAATGTGAGTCCATGGATTAAACACACTCTCACCGTTCCGCCATTGCTAGCCTCTCTTACACCGCGCAACTTTCGCCGGTACCATACACCCACCATATACCTTCCTCAAAACAGCCACCATACCTACCCATCATGGCATTTCCATAGCCATTCTGAGATATATTGCCATGCAACTTTCCATCGTTCCGTTCATATGACACGCTTCATCATTTTTATATTGCCATGCATGATCATGTAGTTGAAGTCATATTTGTGGCTAGGCCACCATGCATAGTTTTCCTACATGTCACTCTTAATTCATTGCACTTCCCGGTACACCGCCGGAGGCATTCATATAGAGTCATACTTTGTTCTAGTATCGAGTTGTAATATAGAGTTGTAAGTAAATAAAAGTGTGATGATCATCATGATTAGAGCATTGTCCCGAAAAAAGAAAAAAAAAGAAGAAAGGCCAAAGAAAAAAAGAAAGGCCCAAAAAAAGAAAAAAAGAAAAAAAAAGAAAAAGAAAAAAAGGGACAATGCTATTATCTTTTTCCACACTTGTGCTTCAAAGTAGTACAATGATATTCATGATAGAGAGTCTCTCCCTTTGTCACTTTCATATACTAGTGGGAATTTTCATTATAGAACTTGGCTGGTATATTCCAATGATGGGCTTCCTCAAATATCCTAGGTCTTCGTGAGCAAGCAAGTTGGATGCACACACACTTCGTTTCTTTTGTTGAGCTTTCATACATTTATAGCTCTAGTGCATCCGTTGCATGGCAATCCCTACTCACTAACATTGATATCTATTGATGGGCATCTCGATAGCCCATTGATTTGCCTAGTTGATGTGAGACCATCTTCCTCTTTTGTCTTCTCCACAACCACCATTCTATTCCACCTATAGTTCTATATCCATGGCTCACGCTCACGTATTGCGTGAAAGTTGAAACAGTTTGAAAAAAATTAAGTATGAAACAATTGCTTGGCTGAAACCGGGGTTGTGCATGATCTGAGTATTTTGTGTGACGAAGATGGAGCATAGCCAAACTATATGACTTTGTAGGAATGAACTTTCTTTGCCCATGTTATTTTCAGAAGACATAATTGCTTTATTAGTATGCTTGATGTATTATTATTCTTATTTCAATATAGACTTTTGTCTTGAATAGTTCGGCTCTGAACATTCATGCCACAATAAAGAAAATTTCATTGATAAATATGTTAGGTAGCATTCCACATAAAAAATTATGTTTTTATCATTTACCTACTCGAGGACGAGCAGGAATTAAGGTTGGGGAGGCTTGATATGCCTCCAACGTATCTATAATTTCTGATTGTTCCATGCTAATATATTATCCTTCTAGGATGTTTAGTGGGCTTTAATATACACTTTCATACGATTTTTCGGACTAACCTATTAACCCAGAGCCTAGTGCCAGTTTCTGTTTTTCCCTTGTTTTTGAGTTTCGTGGAAAAGGAATACCAAACGGAGCCCAATTGACCTAAAACTCAACGGAGGTTGTTTTTGGACCAGAAGAAGCCCGAGGAGTACCGGAGATGGACCAGAAGAGTCTCGAGCTGACCACGAGCGTGGGGGCGCGCCCACCCCCTGGGCGCGCCCCCTACCTCGTGGACAGCCCGGAGACCCCCTTACTTGTTCCTGACTCCAACACCTCCTATATATACAGAAACCTCTAAAAAATAACCTAGATTGGGAGTTCCGCCGCCGAAAGCCTCTAGAGCCACCAAAAACCAATCGGGACCCTGTTCCGGCACACTGCCGGAGAGGGGAATCTATCGGTGTATTTGGAACGACACCTATGGGATCACAAGAATCCCTACTATGGTTGCGGGGCGCGGGGTTGAGAGAAGAGCGGATCTAATGGTCAGGACACGGTTCCTTTACCCAGGTTCGGGCCACAAAGATGCATAAAACCCTACTCCTGCTTTGGTGGATTATATGTTTGTGTTCTTCAGCTAGTGAGGAGCTCCAAAAGAGTCGTGAGGAGTTCTAAAAAGCCGAATCCTCCTCCTGGTCGCCTCGGGCCTCCTTTTATAGGAAAAGGGGTTGCCACAGTGGCACACAGGAGGTGGAAAGGGTACAGTGATGCGAGGTTATCCCTCGCATTACAGGACAAGGCGCATTTAATGCGCTTAGCTTAGGTGTCCGTGCTTTATCGGGAACGAGGGGAGACGTCCGTCTTGTCCGTCGCCACTCCTCCTCGTGTTGACACGCGCCCTGGCCAGCGGTGCCTGAGGTGCCATGTAGGCAGGCAGGCAGCTGAGGTGGCGCAACGGCGGGTCTCCACGAAGATCTGCAAGTTGCCACGCAGGAGCCTGTCCAGCTGCTTGGGTCGGCAGCTGCGTGGGGCGGTGGAAATACAGTTGGTGCGGGCCTGATGGTGGCCCTGCGGGTGTCCTCGGCAAGGGCCTTGCCGGGGCCCCGGCAAGGGTCTTATCGCGGCACGTGCTGTCATCCCCGACAAGGTGCTTGCCGGAGGCCTTGTGGTCCTCCTTGGCTGGAATCCCGCCAAGGGTCGTCGTCTTCTTAGCTTGTATCTGATCTTGGATGTCTTCACAAAGATCTGCATGCCACCATGGGGATATCTCCCGAATCCTCGCCCCATGGGGGCGGTGGACTCAAGGGCGATCTGCTCCGTAGGCGTGGGGCGAGCTGCTGCGGCAAGAGTCTTGTCGGTGCTGCCAGAGCCGGCCCCAGCAAGGGTCTTGCTAGGGCTGCTAAAACTGCCTCCGGTCAAGGACCTTGCCGGAGAAAGCCACTTCGCCCCTTTGCAGTTTGTGGTCTTGTTCTTGGCGTTGTTCCAGTCTCCATCAAGCTTCGGTCTTACCCCGGCTCACCTCCCTTGCCATGCTTGGTGTGGTGGTGCCCGTGGCTCAGACTGCCCGTGCACAGTCATAGGGGTACAAAAAGTGTACCCCTCTTTTTGTACACCGACAGGAGCCCTCGGGCCTGGGCCACACATAAGCGTGACACGTTGTTGGGCCAGGCCCAGAACGGTGCGCGGGCAGGCGGGGCAGTTTTCAATGTGGTAAAGTTTTCCGCGCGCTGCGCCTCCCACGTCCCGCGCGCGTGGCGCGTGGTGGAAGGGCGTGCGTGACGTGGGCGACATGCGTGGGGCGGTTTCTGCAGGCATGCGTCACGTCGCAGTAAATGTGAAAGGAGGCGGCTCGCGTCCCCCCATAAAAAGGAATAACCGCGAGCGCGCTGCTCACTTCCCCCATTTTCCTCGCGCCTCTTCCAATATCAGAGCCGCTGTTCCCTCTCTTCCTTCCTTCCGAAGCCTCCGCCGTCGTCTGCCGCCGCCGCTTCGCCATCTCCTTCCCTTAGCCCTCCCACTCAGCCGCTATGGCGTCCAAACCCGCCAAGGGCAAAGGTTCGGCCAAGGGCGTCGGGCCTGTGGCGCCGCCGGAGGGCGCGTTTACGGGGGACCAGACGAAGGCCGCTTTCTTCATCCCGTCGTCGGTCGACGTCCACGAGCTCTGGGCCGCCTTCAAACCCCTTTGGGGGGCGGAGATGGGGGGGAGAACTTGGGCCATCCGGTGACGCGCGTCATTCCGGCCGCTTGCGCCCAGCCTGGCTCAAATAAGTACCCTTTCTTTGTTGATTACTTATCTTGCGGGTTGTGTCCCCCCTTCTCCGATTTCTTCTGTGACGTCATGCACACCATTGGCTTCCGCCTTTTGGATCTTACCCCAAATGCGGTGGCGTGCATGGCTTTCTTCGCGCACATCTATGAGGGCTTCGTCGGAGTGCAGCCCAACACGGCGCTCTTCCGCCACTATTTCACCCCTCGGATCCAGCCGGGAGGCGCCGTCTCTGGATGCATCACTGGATTCCGAGACCCAAGGTAATGTATCCGGAGGGCACCGTGAAGGAGAGGTGGGACGAATGGCGCGGCCGGTGGTGCTGGATTGAGGAAAAGGAGGCGCCAACATTCTGCAGGGTCCGCCGGGTGCCCCGGTCCGTGGCAGCGACTGGAGCGACGTCGACGCCGCCGACGGGAGGCTCATTGTCGCCTTCACCAGGATCAACCGGCTCGTCCAGGCCGGGCTCACCCTTGAGATGATCGGGGCGGATTACATTCGCTGTCGGATGGCCCCGCTGCACAACAAGGGGAGCCCAGCCTGGCTCTTCAGGAACCCGGCTGACGTCATGCGGCTCCGCCCCGGCCTCGAACACAACCTCACAGTGATGGGACACGCCCATTTCTGTCAGTGGCTCTTCCAGCTGGATGTGGGTCGCGATGGCAAAGTCGAACGGACCGGCAAGGCTGCGAAGGCTGCCGCAAAGGCCGGCAAGGCCGTCAATGGGCAGCTCTTCAAGCTGCTAGCGGGAGTGGTCCCGCTGTGCAACAATTCGCGCGAGTTCGAGATCGTTGCCATGATGTCGGAATGCAACGCGCACGGCCCCGTCCCGAGCTGGCAGGAGCCGGAGGATGAGTTCGTGCAGCAGTTCTTCGACACTCTGGTCGAGGTGTGCGTCAATCCTGACGCCGAGCAGTGGCTTGTCAGGGACACCACCCTGGAGGAGCTGGACTACATCACCACCAGGGCGAGGGAGGCGCAGCTCGTCAGGGAGGCCGACAGCGCCACAGGTATGGAGGACCAGGATGCCGCGGCCACGGAGGAGGAGGAGCTCGCCCAGTGTGCTGCGACTGCCGGAGAGGCGAGCAGCGCCAGCACCGGAGCTCAGCTGGTTGAAGACGCGGCCGACGAGTCGTCGTCGGAGGAGGACGCTGCGGCTGGTCCGGCGCCAGCCAGGGGAAGAGGGCGAGTCTTGCGGTGGGCCTGTTCCGGCGAGCCGGTCCGGCCCGGCAAGACTGCGCAGCCTCAATTGGCCCTGGAGGGGTCCGGGCGCCTCACGAGGGCCACAACGGCGAAGAGGTTGACGAAGACCGCCAAAAAGAAGAAAGCGGCAGCTCTCTCTTCGTCGAGGCGCGCACAAACTCCGCCCCCTCCTTCGCCTCCCCCAGCAGACATCGATTCGGAGGGCGACGCGGAGTTCCCCTTCGACCTCGGGTCCCTCAACCTGAAGAGGAAGAGGAAGACGGCGGAGGAGGAGGAGGTGGACGACGAGTAAGTATTCCATTCCTTACCGTCATTTCCATCTTCCTAGACCATGCCACTCATCTTGATTTGTTCTTGCTTCTTCAGGGATGCAGAGATACTGGCCCAGAGGGTAAAGAGGGCCAAGGCTTCGGCGAACAGCCAGCCCCCAGTCGGGGCTACAGGGACACCATTGGTGGTGTTGAGCAGCCCAGATGGCAGCCCCCGCACAGCCCCCAGCGTGTGTCCACCGTCCTCTTCTCGCTCGACATGCAGTAGGCGTTTGATGCTAAGGTGCGGACCTTGCCGGTTCTGTAGGACGGGAGCAGCAGGAGGAGGAGCCGCAGGGGGCTACTCCCAACGCGCCACCCCCATCGACCACGCCGCCACGAGGGGCGTCCCCGGCAAGGGCAGCAAGCACGGAGCCCACACGCATGGAGGAAGAGGGGAACTCGGGCGCTGGTGGCTCAGCCCCGATGCTGGACGCCAGCGGGGAGGGGACTTCCGCTTCACAGCCCGGCACTGGTGAGTCGCATGTCTTCTGCCTTTGCTTTTCCCTTATCACTTTTTCTTGACTTCGTCATCCCCACCACGGCCCAAGCCCTCCTTCAACAGATGCGGATGACATGGACGCCGTCATCAAGGAGGTTGCTGAGGAGGCCGCGGCGGAGGCTAACAAGATCGCTGCCGAGGAGGCCGCCGGGGCCGCCGCCGGGGCCGCCGCGGATAAAGCCACAGAGGACGCTGCCAGAGGCGTCGCCGAGGGTGTCGGCGGTGGGCCTGTCGGGGAGGCCGGCAAGGCCGCAGCCAAGGAAGAGGCGATTGATGATCAGCCTTCTTCCTCCATGACCTCGGGCCCCGGCAGGTATCTGAAGGTGGGCGACAACCTCTTTGTCCATCTTGCCGGGGCATCAAGCTCCCGGGCGCCCGCCGGAGGGGAAGTCTTTGATGGCGAGGTGCTCGCTGCCACCGGGCTCGAGGTTGTTGATGAACCGGGCGCCGACGGCGACGGCTCTCCAGAAGGGCAGCTCTTCCGGGCTATGGGGGCCAACTTCCGGAAGCTCCAGGCGCTCTACCGTGCCCGTCTGGACAAAGTTAAGTCCAGAACGGCAGCGGTGGACGACGCGGTGGTGGACTTCCATGCGCGCGTCGCTCAGGCGCAAACCTGGTTCCACAAGTCCCGCGAAGAGCAGCGGGCCTTCCAGGAAGAACTGGCCAAGCGTAATGCGGAGTTCATCATGAAGATGGCTGACATCGAGAAGGCCCAAGAAGAGGCAGCGAACTTGGCTGCCGCGGCGGAGGCCGCCCGGAACCAGCATCAAGCCGCCCTCGATTCCCAGGAAGAAGACCTCTCCGCGTGTGAGGCGAACCTTGCCGCAACGCTCCGCGGCAAGGATGAGGAGCTCGAGGCTCTTGTCGAGCGGCATACTCGTGAGCTGGGGCAGAGGCACAAAGAGGCGCTCGATGCCCAAGCTCTGGCTCATGCCGGCAAGGTACAAGAGCTGGAGGTGGAGCGGGACGGGCTGAAGGAGCATGCCCTCAGGCTGTCCGACGAAAAGAACAGGCTCAACTGCACCTTGACAGAGGCGCAGGGAGCGGTCATTAGTAGGACCGGGGAGCTCTCCGAGGCGCAAAAATCCATCAGAAATCTCAGGCTGAGGCTGGAGAATCTCGAGAAGATGTTGGCGGAGAGCTCAGCTCGGGAGGAGGCCTTGACCAAGAGCCTGGAGGAGGAGAAGCAGCTGCGGGCGGATGAGGGCTCCTCCCACCAAGAATTCGGGGCGGGCGAGAACAGGTGGATCAGCCGGCTGGAGGACATCGCCGGCAAGGTTACCTCACAGTTGGCCCTCATGGGGATGCCAAACGTGAGGTATGCCCTTGAATGGAGCGGGTCCATCAACGACAAGCTGACCCTGTTCTTCGAGGGTGTCCTTAGTGCCTTGACTAATCTTCACTCCAACAGAACGGCCATGCTCGCCGGGGTGGCCCGGCAGCTCTGCCGGGGGGTCATGACCAAGGTCCTCACCAAGGTGGCGTTCTGGAACCCCGCCCTCGACTTCGAAGCCGCGATGGACAGCTTGCCGGAGGATGCCGACCTCACGGCGCTCAAGGAGCGCATCAAGCCCGTCATCAGCCGCATCGACGAAATCAAGAGGGTGGAGGGCCAGCGCCGGGATTAGGCATCCCGCTCTTCCTTGCCGCTGCGGATTCATGACCAAGACGAATTTTATCTATAGTTAGAACCGCAGCGATGGCACGATGTAATATAACTTTGAAATATCTTCAGAATCATGCATGTTATTATCCTGTTTTCTGCCTCTTTGTGTGTCTACCCTACGTTAACTAGGTAGGCTTGCCGGCGCGAAATACCCAAGGCGGCATCTTGGGGACGGGTCCCCATTGACCTGCCGGGCGAGCGTGCAGCCGGGTCCGCCACCTTGCCGCTCTTAACGCAGCCGCTCGAACTGTCGAGCTTGACTCGAGTCAGAGTCGAGAGCTTTGTCAATTGCGAAAGGCTACCCTACTGTTTCCAACGCAGCCGTTTCAACTGTTGAGCGGACACGAAATAGAACAAAGGCATTGTCGATCGGGAAGGGCCCCATTTGCCTGCAGGTTTCTTTTTGCACAAAGAATGAGAGCTCCGAGGATAATAACTTTAAATAATAGGGTAGAAATATCCAAGGTTCGATGTAACTTAGCTTCTATTTGTAGTTGCTCGAGCGCAGATCTTCCGGCCTCCTCAAATGGCCACGAAGACGAGAGAGCGTCGGGCCAACGACTAGAGCCGATTCTCACAACTGCGCCCCTACCTGGCATGCCAAAGATGTCCGTGTATTTGGATCGACACCAATGGGATCACAAGAATCCCTACTACGGTTGCGGGGCCCGGGTTGAGAGAAGAGCGGATCTAATGGTCAGGACATGGTTCCTTTACCCAGGTTCGGGCCGCAAAGATGCGTAAAACCCTACTCCTGCTTTGGTGGATTATATGTTTGTGTTCTTCAGCTAGTGAGGATCTCCAAAAGAGCCGTGAGGAGTTCTAAAAAGCCGAATCCTCCTCCTGGTCGCCTCGGGCTTCCTTTTATAGGAAAAAGGGGTTGCCACAGTGGCACACAGGAGGTGGAAAGGGTACAGTGATGCGAGGTTATCCCTTGCATTACAGGACAAGGCGCATTTAATGCGCTTAGCTTAGGTGTCCTTGCTTTATCAGGAACGAGGGGAGACGTCCGTCTTGTCCGTCACCGCTCCTCCTCGTGTTGACACGTGCCCTGGCCAGCGGTGCCTGAGGTGCCATGTAGGCAGGCAGGCAGCTGAGGTGGCGCAATGGCGGGTCTCCACGAAGATCTGCAAGTTACCATGCAGGAGCCTGTCCAGCTGGTTGGGTCGGCAGCTCCGTGGGGCGGTGGAAATATAGTTGGTGCAGGCCTGATGGTGGCCCTGCGGGTGTCCTAGGCAAGGGCCTTGCCGGGGCCCCGGCAAGGGTCTTGTCGCGGCGCCTGCTGTCATCCCCGGCAAGGTGCTTGCTGGAGGCCTTTCGGTCCTCCTTGGCTGGAATCCCGCCAAGGGTCGTCGTCTTCTTAGCTTGTATCTGATCTTGGATGTCCTCACAAAGATCTGCATGCCACCACGAGGATATCTCCCGAATCCTCGCCCCATGGGGGCGGTGGACTCAAGGGCGATCTGCTCCGTAGGCATGGGGCGAGCTGCCGCGGCAAGGGTCTTGCCGGGGCTGCCAGAGCCGGCCCCAGCAAGGGTCCTGCCAGGGCTGCTAAAACTGGCTCCGGTCAAGGACCTTGCCGGAGAAAGCCGCTTCGCCCCTTTGCTCTTTGTGGTCTTGTTCTTGGCGTTGTTCCAGTCTCCATCAAGCTTTGGTCTTACCCCGACTCACCTCCCTTGCCATGCTTGGTGTGGTGGTACCCGTGGCTTAGACTGCCCGTGCATAGTCATAGGGGTACAAAAAGTGTACCCCTCTTTTTGTACACCGACAAAATCCCTCTCCGGTGGCCATCTTCATCATCCCGGCGCTCTCAATGACGAGGAGGGAATAGTTCACCCTCGGGGATGAGGGTATGTAGCAGTAGCTACGTGTTTGATCTCTCTCTCTCTCTCGTGTTCTTGAGATGGCACGATCTTGATGTATCGCGAGCTTTGCTATTATAGTTGGATCTTATGATGATTCTCCCCCTCTACTATCTTGTGATGAATTGAGTTTTCCCTTTCAAGTTATCTTATCGGATTGAGTCTTTAAGGATTTGAGAACACTTGATGTTTGTCTTGCATGTGCTTATCTGTGGTGACAATGGGATATCACGTGATCTACTTGATGCATGTTTTGGTGATCAACTTGCGGGTTCCATGACCTTGGGAATCTATGCATAGGGGTTGGCACACCTTTTCGTCTTGACTCTCCGGTAGAAACTTTGGGGCACTCTTTGAAGTTCTTTTGTGTTGGTTGAACAGATGAATCTCACATTGTGTGATGCATATCGTATAATCATGCCCACGGAAACTTGAGGTGACAGTGGAGTATCTAGGTGACATTAGGGTTTTGGTTGATTTGTATGTTAAGGTGTTATTCTAGTACGATATCTAAGATAGATTGAACAGAAACAATAGCTTCGTGCTATTTTACTACGGACTCTTGAATAGATCGATCAAAAAGAATAACTTTGAAGTGGTTTCGTACCCTGCAATGATCTCTTCGTTTGTTCTCCGCTATTAGTGACTTTGGAGTGACTCTTTGTTGCATGTTGAGGGATAATTATATGATCCAGTTATGTTATTATTGTTGAGAGAACTTGCACTAGTGAAAGTATGAACCATAGGCCTTGTTTCAACGCATTGCAATACCGTTTATGCTCACTTTTATCATTAGTTACCTGCTATTTTTATATTTTCGGATTACAAAAACCTATATCTATCATCCATATTGTACTTGTATCACCATCTCTTCGCAGAACTAGTGCACCTATACAATTTACCATTGTATTGGGTGTGTTGGGGACACTAGAGATTCTTTGTTATTTGGTAGCAGGGTTGCTTGAGAGAGACCATCTTCATCCTACGTCTCCCATAGATTGATAAACCTTAGGTCATCCACTTGAGGGAAATTTGCTACTGTCCTACATACCTCTGCACTTGGAGGCCTAACAACGTCTACAAGAAGAAGGTTGTGTAGTAAACATCACTTGCGAGGGAACCTGCACGGTTGCACGGGAACAGGCTCACCGATGATTCATTGGTGCCACTTCGAGCCACCATTTACGATGTATGTCCTCTGCAGCCGCGGGGTGACAAGACATGCGAGAGGAGGACGAAAGGCCATGTACAAATACAGTTAATAAAAAATGTTTGCGATTTAATTACCTAATATAACCCCATCCTGGTTTATAAGTAGGATTTAACTAATAAAATATGAATGCATGTCGCCAAAGATTATATAGTTGGATTCGTATTGGAACATATATAGTTTCCAATTATATAATTTTTATAACATGCATTAACATTTTGTGGGTTAAATTTTAATTTAAGTGTAAAGTATTGCATAGAATACAAAGGGGGATATAGACCAAGATGGAGGAAGTAGCACACGGCCTCTCTCTACGCTGCGATGCAACTATTGGTCGGCTTGTAGGCGACCATTTCCTGAGTGTTCAACTGCTCTATGTGTGTGGTTGCTTGTGGTTGAGGCGGCCACGACACACTCTGCTCGCGTCCCGCCGTGCGAGCTCTGCTCTCGCGTCCCTCCGGGTGCTCTTCCCTCGTCCCTCCATGCGCGTACCAGTGTTTGGGCCGGCGCATGATCATGCACGTTCGAGTGCATGTGGTTGCGCCGGGCGCGGCGCGGAGATGCATTTATCTGCTACAAAAACTGCCATGCGGGCGCGTCGAGAATCCAAGCTGGCCAACCCCCATTTATTCCTCTAGCCATTTACCTTCATCTCTCGCGTCACACAACACAATAAGCACACCCATGACGACACATACATAGATGACAGCATCGGTTCCAATGATGCTCCTCGTGGCTCCAATGGCCCTCCTAGCGACAGACGACGAAAACGGCGGGCAGTTCACCATGCATCACATAGTGGACACCCACGTGAGGGGGAAGGCCCTCTCCGTGGTGTACACGAATGATCCGGTCTCAGTGGAGAACTCCATCCAAAGTATGGAGCAGTTCCATGACGAGGACAAGTACCAAGTGGTCAGCTTCGACCTCGAGTACACCATTGGTCGTACCGGGCATGATCAGAAGGTTGTCATTGCCTAGTTGCGCGTGCGACTTGACGTCCTCATTGATGCTTGCTTGAACAATGTCAGTTTTCCCTCAAAGAGGAAGGGATGATGCAGCACAACAATTGTAGGTATTTCCCTCAGTGATGAGACCAAGCTTATCAAACCTGTAGGAGAACCACGCAACAGTACGTGAATGGCACCTGCACACAAATAACAAATAAAAACAACCTGACGTATTAAAGGGGTTGTCGATCCTTTTCGGGCAACGGTGCCAGAAATTGGCAAACGGACGTGAGAAAGTTGTAATAAGTTTATAGATCGAATGCCAAATAATATAAAGTGCAGCAAGGTATCTTTGTATTTTTGGTTTAATAGATCTGAAAATAAAAGAAAATAAAATAGATTATGAAGGCAAATATATTTGAGAAGAGACTTTGGGGGCGTAGGTTTCACTGTTGGCTTCTCTCGAGAAAAATAGTGAACGGTGGGTAAACGAATTACTGTTGGGCAATTGTTAGAACTTCAAATAATCATAACGATATCCAGGCAATGATCATTATATAGGCATCACATCCAAGATTAGTAGACCGACTCCTGCCTACATCTACTACTATTACTCCAGACGTCGACCACTATCCAGCATGCATCTAGTGTATTAAGTTCATGGAAAAATGGATAATGCAATTAGAATGATGACATGATGTAGACAAGATCTATTGATGTGGAAATAGACCCCGTCTTGTTATGCTTAATAGAAACGATACATACGTGTCGGTTCCCCTTCTGTCACTGGGATCGAGAACCGTAAAATCAAACCCATCACAAAGCACATCTTCCCATTGCAAGCTAAATAGATCAAGTTGGCCTAACAAAACCCAAATATCGGAGATGAAATATGGGGCTATAAGCCATCAAGCATATAAGAGATCAAATAACTTCCATGGATAGAAAAAGATAGATCTAATCATAAATTCAAAGTTCATCGGATCCCATCAAACACACCACAAAAAGAGTTACATCATATGGATATCCGAGAGACCATTATATTAATAATCAAAAGAGAGAGAGGAAGTCATCTAGCTATTAACTACGGACACATAAGTCTACAAAGAACTACTCACACATCATCAGAGAGGCACCAATGGAATTGATGAACCCCCCCTGTGGTGGTGTCTAGATTGGATCTAGTGGTTCTTGAACTTGCGGTGGCTGGAATTGATTTTCGTCGACTCCCCTAGGGTTTGTGGAATATTGGGGTATTTATAGAGCGGAGAGGTGGTGCAGGAGGCCACCGAGGTGGCAACAACCCACCTGGGCGTTCCTGGGGCCCAGGCGTGCCGTGGTGGGTTGTGTCCCCCTCGGGGCACCCCAAGTGCTTTTCTGGCCCAACAGGTGTGTTCTGGTCCCAAAAAATCCACAAAAAGTTTCACTGCATTTGTACTCCATTTGGTATTGATTTCCTGAAGTGTAAAAAACAAGCAGAAAACATCAACTGGCACCTAGCACTATGTCAATAGGTTAGTACCAAAAATGATATAAAATGATTGTAAAACATCCAAGAATGATAAATATAATAGCATGGAACAATAAAAATTTATAGATACGTTGGAGACGTATCAGCATCCCTAAGCTTAATTCCTGCTCGTCCTCGAGTAGAAATGATAAAAACATAATTTTTGATGTGGAATGTTGCCTATCATGTTCATCACATATTCTTACCTTTATAGCATGGACAATTCGACTTTTATGTGGTTCAAAGCAATAGTCTAGTTTTGACATGAGGACTTCAATATTCAAGCATATCAACAAACAACCATGTCCTTCAAAATATCAATACTAAAGCAAGTTATCCCTAGACCATCATGCTCAATCATTGATCCATTCATGCGACACATCCAATGCAGTTGGTGCTTTGTAAGAGAAGATGGAGACTCAAATAATTTTTTTTGCATAAAGTGAAATATAGGCCCTTCGCAGAGGGAAGTACGGATTTGTAGAGGTGCCAGAGCTCAAAGCTTAAATTGAGAGAAGAATTATTTTGGGTGGCATACATTTCTCACCAGGGAGAACGACTTAGAGTTCACAACACTTTCCATGCTAGATATATCATAGGCAGTTCCCAAACATAAAATAAAGTTTATTCCCGTTTCCACCAAACTTTAACACGCCATGGCTAGCCGTATCCACGGTTGCCCTCCATACTATCACTTTCCAAGGAATTTATTATATGACAACATAAAGTAAATTTTCTTTTTTTATTTCGGGACTGGGAATCCCTATTACCGCCATACTCTCGTGCAACGACAACTGAATAAACACTCATCTTGAGAATAACACATCTAGCATGAAAAATATTATCCACCCATCGCCTCTTCATGAGCGATACGGGCACACAAAAGATAAATTTATTTTGAAATTTTGAGTTGGCATATACAAATTTGCTTAGACCGGCTTGGAAATACCGCAACAAGATATTTTGTGTTACGGGCACACAAGATATTTGATTAGCTTGAAACCATCTAGCTACTAGCTATGGACCCGTAGGTCTGTGGTAAACTACTCACACTTCATCGGTAGGGCAACAAGGTTGATGTAGATGCCATCCGTGATTGAATCCCCCTCTGATAGAGTACCAAAAAAAGGCCCCAAGATGGGATATCACAAGAACAGAAGCTTGCAGTAGTGGAAAAGTATTTTTGGTGTGCCCTCTGACGTAGGGGGAATATTTGGGTATTTATAGAGCTGAGATTAGGGTTAGAAGAGCCAAGAGGGGCCCACAAGCCCTACGGGCGCGCCCTAGCGGCTTGTGGCCACCTTGTAGGTCTTCTGGCCTCTTCCCGAAGCTCCTTGGATGTCTTCTAGTCCAAGAAAAATCACCTCAAAGTTTTATTCCATTTGGACTCCATTTGATATTGATCTGTAAAATATAAAAACATGGAAAACTAGAACCTTGCAGTGGGCACTAGGTTAATAGGTTAGTCCCAAAAATGATATAAAATAACATATTAATGCATATGAAACATCCAAAGTAGATAATATAGTTGCATGGAACAATCAAAATTTAGATACGTTGGAGATGTATCATGTATAGACGCAAGGGCTCATATATACGCGCATACACTCATCCCTATGAACGCACACACGCACGCCCTACCCCCATGAGCACCTTCGAGAGAATGAGCCAGCACATCATATTGAGATTTTATGAAGTCATCATAGGTGCCTCGTACTCGATGTAAACGCCCCCTCCCGTTAAACATGCATCGCCAGAATTTCTATTGTAGGGGGCCACCACAGAGCCATAAATGCGAGCACCAGGACTTGAACCTTGTTTACAGCAAAACTACCTTGGTGTTGTTTTGTGTAGAAATAAAAAGTTCTCAGAATTGAATGAAAATTTACGGAGAATTATTTTGGAATTAATAAAAATACTGGCGAAAAGATCTACTATAGGGGGCCACCACAGAGCCATAAGCTCAGGTGGCACCCCTAGGGCGCGCCACCCAGGCTTGTGGGCCCCTCAAGCCTCAGTTTTCCCTACCTCCAAGTCCATAAGTAACGTCTTCCCAAGAAAAAAATCTGGGAAGAAGAATTATCGCATTTTATGGTACGGAGCCGCCGTCGCAACCTCTTGTTCTTCATTGGGAGGTTTGATCTGGAGTCCATTCGGGGCTCCAGAGAGGGGGGGGGGGTCCATCACCATCGTCATCAATAACCCTTCTCCATCAACAATTCCATGATTCTCCACACCAGAAGTGAGTAATTCCTTAATAGGCTTGTAGGACGAGGATGGATGAGATTTGTCAAGTAATCAAGTCAATTTGATAGGGCTTGATTCCTAGTGTCCACTATGTTCTGAGATTGATGTCACTGGGGTCTGAGTGCCATGATTTCAAATCTGAACCTATTATGTTTTCATGAATATAAGTGAGTTTTATATCATATCTTGCAAGTTGTATGTACCTTTTACATGTTATGATTCGCAGACCCCAAGGTGACAATAATTGGGATTCACTCCGGTGAGGACCATTGTGAGTATACGACAATCTATGGGGCCAAGGAGCCCCTTTACGTTCAGTGAGGAGGGCGCCACAAACAAAGAGAAAACCCAACCACACACACCACACACAAGTTTTTACCTAAGTTAAGGCCACAGTATGCGTAAAACCCTACTCCTGCTTTGGTGGATCGATGCGTGTTTGGAACCATGTATTACAGAGAGCGCAAACTCTTACCGGCAAGGTGCTCGGAGAGTGCTGCTAAGCTACTACAAATGGGCAGTGGTCCGACCCTTGTAAATGTTGCCATGGTCCTCCTTTTATACATGAAAGAGGTCACCATCGTGGCAAAATGGTAATTACAGGGTGAATAGTGGATACAGTGCTGACATACCTAACACTGTCGGCATAGGACAAACACATTTAATGCGTTGTTAAATGTCACATTGGGATGTATGGTGGCAAGGGAGCTTCGCTCCACCCGTATCGTCAGCCCAACTACCATTTATTATTGCTTCACGCCTTTGGACGTGTGTCAATAAAGTTGATCTTCAGGTAGTGGATCGCCATGTGACCCAAGATGCTCTACCTAACCACATGCGCACTCGCAACATGTCGGGAAGGTCCTGACAGGTGAATGCGGCGAAGCGGTGGAGGGAGCTTGGGCTTGTCGATCTGGAGCTTATCGGCCTTGAGCTTGCGGGCAACATTCAAGATACCTTGCCGGAAAGATTGCTTCTAGGCAGCCTGAATCTTGATCTTGAAATGATCTTCTCGGTAACCTACCTGGAGGTCTTGTTCATGGTATTTTTCGACCATGTCTTGTGTTCTTTTTAATTAAATTATCTTTTTCCATGCCCTTTCCGGTAGGGAGGATACAACTGTCTATGCGTAGTCAGGTGTATGAACACCCACTGTTCACTACACCGACAACCGTAATATGAGGAGTTCATGTATTCACTAAGTGTTAACACTTTCTTCCTATTTTCTATCAAAAGGAGGCCTTAATTACTCGTGTTGGGCCTCCAAGTCCAGATTTTTGTAGGACGGTAGCAATTTTCCCTGAAGTGGATGACCTAAGGTTTATCAATCGATGGGAGGCGTAGGATGAAGAGGGTCTCTATCAAACAACCATGCAACCAAATAAAAAAGAGTCTATTGTGTCCCCAACACACCGAATACAATGGTAAATTGTATAGGTGCACTAGTTCGGCGAAGAGATGGTGATACAAATGTATTATGTATAGTAGATATAGGTTTTGGTAATCTGAAAATATAAAAACAGCAAGGCAACAAGTAGTAAAAGTGAGCAAAAACGATACTGCAATGCTTGAAAACAATACCTAGGGTTCATACTTTCACTAGCGCAAAATGTCCCAACAATGATAACATAATTGGATCGTATAACAATCCCTCAACATGCAACAATGACTCACTTGAAAGTTCCTATCGCGGAGAACATAAGATGAAATTGCCTGTAGGGTACGAAACCACCTCAAAGTTATTATTTTTGATAAATCTATTGGGCTATTCCTATAAGTGTCACAAACAGCCCTAGTGTTCATACTAAAATAACACCACATGACACATATCAATCAACCCTAATGTCACCTAGATACTCTAATGTCACCACAAGTATCCGTGGGTCAAATATACGATATGAATCACACAACTTTAGATTAATAATATTCAATCCAAAACAAAGAACTTCAAGAGTACCCCAAGATTGCTATCCGAGAAAAGAATATGAAAACGCGTACCAACCCCTATGCATAGATTACCCCAATGTCACCATGGGAGTCCGCAAATTGATACCCAAAACATACATCAAGTGGATCAATAGAACATCCCATTATCACCACGGATATCCCATCGCAAGACATACATCAAGTGCTCTCACATCCAAAAGATTCAATCTGACATAGCAAAATTTCAAAGGAAAATACTCAATTCATCACAAGTTAGAGAGGGAAGAACACCATAAGATCCAACTATAATAACAAAGTTCACGTTCGGTACATCAAGAATGTGCTAAATCAAGAACACGAGAGAGAGAGAGAGAGAGAGAGAGAGAGAGAGAGAGAGAGAGAGATACATAGCTACAGGTACAAACCATCAACCCCGAGGGTGGAATACTCCCTGCTCATCATGGTGGTCACTGGGATGATGAAGATGGCCTCCGGTGATGATTTCTCCCGCCGGTAGGGTGCCAGATTTCATGGCTACGGAGGCTTGTGGCGGCGGAACTTCCGATCTAGGGTTCTTTTCGGAGGTTTGGGTATTTATAAGAATTTTTGGCGTCGGTCTCACGTCAGGGGAATGCTCGAGGGGCCCACAAGCTAGGGGGGCCCCTAGGCTTGTGGACTCCTCATTCACTCCCTGGCCCAGCTCCGATGCTTTGGGGGTCTCTTTTGGTCCATAAAAAATCATCGTAAATTTTTAGCCCATTCCGAGAACTTCTATTTCTGAACAAAAAATGACACCACGGTAGTTCTGCTGAAAACTGCGTTAGTCCGGGTTAGTTCTAATCAAATCATACCAAAACCATATAAAATTGTTGCAAACATGGCATGAATACTTCATAAATTATAGATACGTTGGAGACATATCAACATCCCCAAGCTTAATTCCTGCTCGTCCTCGAGTAGGTAAATGATAAAAAGAAATAATTTATCAAGTGTGAATGCTACCTACATATTTATCAATGTAATATTATTTATTGTGGCATGAGTGTTAAGATCCATAAGATTCAAAACAAAAGTTTAATATTGACATAAATACAATAATACTTCAAGTATACTAATAAAGCAATCATATCTTCTCAAAATAACATGGTCAAAGAAAGTTATCCCTACAAACCCATATAGTCTGGCTATGCTCACAAAGTATTTCATCATGCACAACCCTGGTGTTAGTCAAGCAACTATTTCTTACTTTTAGTGTTCTCAAACCTTTTCAACTTTCATGCAATACATGAGCATGAGCCATGGATATAGCACTATATGTGGAACATAATATGGTGGTTGTGGAGAAGACAAAAAGGAAGGATAAAGTCTCACATCAACTAGGCAAATTAATGGGAAATTGAGATGCCTATCAACTGATATTGATACAAGTGAGTAGGGGTTGCCATGCAACGGGTGCACTAGAGCTATAAGTGTATGAAAGCTAAAAAAGAAACTAAGTGGGTGTGCATCCAACTTGCTTGCTCATGAAGACCTAGGGCAATTTGAGGAAGCCCATCATTGGAATATACAAGCCAAGTTCTATAATGAAAAAATCCCACTAGTATATGAAAGTGATAAAATAGGAGACTCTCTATCATGAAGAACATGGTGCTACTTTGAGGCACAAGTGTGTAAAAAGGATAGTAACATTGTCCCTTCTGTCTTTTTCTCTCATTTTTTTATTTTAGGCACTTTGGCCTCTTTTTATTTATTTATTTGGGCTCTTTGGCCTCATTTTTTATGACCTCACATGGGACAATGCTCTAATAATGATGATCATCACACTTCTATTTAGTTACAACTCAAACATACAACTCAATTATGACTCTATATGAATGCCTCTAGCGGTGTACCAGGATGTGCAATGATCAATGTGATCATGCAAAGCAATATGACAATAATGATGTGTGTCATAATATAAGCGGAACGACGCAAGTTGCATGACATTATATCTCGGAATGGCTATGGAAATGCCATATAGGTAGGTATGGTGGCTGTTTTGAGGAAAAGTAAACGGTGGGTTTAATGCACCGGCGAAAGTTGCACGGTACTAGAGAGGCTAACCAGTGTGGAAGGGTGAGGGTGCGTATGGACTCAACATTAGTCATAAAGAACTCGCATACTTATTGCAAAAGTTTATTAGGCATCAAAACAAAGTACTAATACGCATGCTCCTGTGGGAGAGGTTGGTAGGAGTTAACCATCGCATGCTCCCGACCTCCACACAAAGGATGACAATCAATAAATAAATCATGCTCCGACTTCATCACATAGCAGTTCAACATACGTGCATGCTACGGGAATCAGAAACTTTAACACAAGTATTTCTACCAATCTACAATTACTCACTAGCATGACTCTAATATCACCATCTTTATATCTAAATACAAGTGCAAGGAATCAAGCTTCTCATATATTCGATGCTCCTTATATGAAAGCTTTTATTACATCCTTTTTGAATATCTACCATATTGGGGCCAATTTCAAAACACATGCATGTTACCATTACTAGTTATAAGACTCTCAAAAAGATATAAGTTAAGCACAAGAGTAAATGACAAACTACTCTAAAAGATATAAGTGAAGATCAAGTGAGTAGTTGAATAATTATGTAGTTATGTGAAGACTCTCTCTCATTTAAATTTTCTAGATCTTGGGATATTTGTTAAAACAGCAAGCAAAACAAAATAAAATGGCATTTCAAGGATAGCAGACATCATGGGAAGAAGAAAAAACTTAGGTTCAGCATATACTAACCGATAATTGTTGATGAAGAAAGGTGGGATGCCAACCAGGGCATACCCAATCTTAGATGATTGAGACTTCTTTAAATATTAAGTATGGATGCCTTGGGCATCTCCAATCTTGAGATCGTGTGTCTCTTTAATTCCTCTTATGTCATAGTTTCCCTAAATCTCAAAAACTTCATCCACACAAAACTCCACAAGAACTCGTGAGATAAGTTAGTATAAATCCATGCAAAACCTTATCATTGTCAAATAGGGTCTAGTTTGCATATATTGTATTTGTACGTGTATACGTATGTAACCTAATCATCTATATATAGTGAGACGTGAGGTGGATGTATCACCCATGCAAAACCCTAAACCTATATGTTTTAACTTGGTATCAGAGCCTCCTGGGCCGCCGCGCGAAACCATACGCCACCGCCTCGATCCATCTGCCGCCGCCGTGTGCCGCCTCATTCCGCGCCACCATCGCGAGTCAACCTCTCCACTGCCGTGCGTCGCTCTCCTCCGCGCCGCTGCGATATCATCCGCTACCTTCTCGCTCTCCAACTGCGTCGGCGCCATCACCTCGCCCGTGGCCGCCTCGGTTCCCGCCGCGCTCGCCATTTCGGTAATCTCCATTCGCCTCGACTGCCACAACTTCATGTTGTGGGGTGCATCGTCGGCACTGTGCTCGCTGGTGCCAACCTCCATGGCTACCTTGATGTCAGCATAGCGGCACCGGACAAAACCATCGCCGTGGGCACTAGCGATGCCGCGACGACTGCAGCCAACCCAGCGTACCACCATTGGTGGACTCGGGATCAGAAGGTCAAGGGACTTCTGTCACATCCCTAGTTCTAGTAATGCTAGTGCTAGCATCTTGTGCTGCATCATGTTTAAGTTTCAACTAAACTTGAAATGGGGAATGACCAAACCCTGGCACCAAATGAATTCAAATAGGCTCAAATAAAATCACATTCAATGAACCCAAAATGCCCTTTGAAAATGTTCATGATTTCTGATAAAGGGAAAACCCATGCCAAAAATGATGAACATATTTCTAGGTCATTCCTGGATTTTTGAATTAAATTTTATTGTATTTGACTTTGGGCATTTAAGCACTATAAATAATTTAAATGCTCAAATAATGTTGGAACTATTTATGGGCCACTGAAATAATTCAGAAAGTTCTCATGAATATTTTCAGGATTTATAAAATTGATTTGGTTTCTAAAACTGGATCAAAAACAAACTGCAAATAGAAAATAAGAACAAAAATAGAAAACCAGAGAGAGGAAAGAGCTTACCTGCAGCCCACCTGGCGGCCCACTTACCTCGCCCAGCCACCAGGGGCAAGGTTGTCTTCAACGTTGTGCCTACTGGAAGCCAGCGCACGCACCCGAGCGGCCACCTCCTGCTTCGTCCTGTCTATGCCTCCTGCGCACTCAACTAGCGCTGTGGAGCTGCCCTAGACGCCCTGAACCTTCTCCCTCTCTCTCTCTGCTCTCTCCCTCGGACTCTAGCCCCCTCTCCAAAATGTCCCCGAGCGCCTCCATCATCGCCGTACGCTCCCACCGCGGCCACCGACCCTCCCTCGTCCCCCAGCGTGTCCAAGAGAACCATCTCGGCCCCGTCTTCCTCCTCGATGCCCCACGCAACCGGGGACGCATCACATCTCATGCATCGCCCTCGTCTTCAACGTGGGGCATCCGAGATCGTCTTCGCCGCCCTGCTTAGCTCTGTCCTTCCCCAAGCCAGATGACCAGCTCATCGACCTCTTCGTGAGCCCCTGCTCCGAACCCCTCTTCTCCCCCTCGCGTTTGCACCGTCTTGGCCGTAGTTCCTCCATGGCCTAAGCTCGCCTCCGCTCGAGCTTGTTGCCGGCATTGCTCCGGTGACCTTTTGGTCACGCTAGTGCGCCTAACACTCTCACTTCACCTAGTAGTGCCCCTCTAGCATTTCAATTCACGCGTTTGCACGCTGCAGCCGCGCCCCCGTACAGCCGAACTCCCGTTGCCGCAAACATGGTCGCCGACGTCATTCTCAGCCACCCCATCCCCGGCCGAGGGCACTGCTCGATGCGCCGCACCGCCAGCTCTTCGAAGAGCCTACCCACGCCTCGAACGGAGCCCCGTGGGTGAATTCCGAGCCACCCCACCGCCGCGGCACCTCACCGGCGTTTTAGCTAAGCCTAAACACCAGCTAAAACTAACCTAATGACCCTCCTGGGTCACTGACATGTGGGCCCTGCCCTGTGTAATCTTTAGTTTAGGTTTAGTTTTACCCTAATTATTTTAGTTATTGACTGAGTCACTAACCAGTGGGACCCAGTTGTCAGGTTTGACCTGGTCCAACCCTGTTGACTGGAAGACGTCAGCATGATGCAGTGTTGACGTCATAAATATTTTTGGAATATTTAATAATTAAGAATGATTTTTTTTTATTCCAGAAAATAGCCAAAACTTCTAAAATCGTAGTAAATCAACCATAACTCCAAATGAAATAATTTATGTATGAAAAATTATCAGAAAAATACAAGGAATCTGTTTATGCCATTTTCATGCATGTTAGAACATCCTACAACCACTGTATATATGATAATTTGGTTAAATGGCATTTTAAATGTCTTATGTGGAGTTTGAATTTGAACCTTGGGCTCAAGTCAACTTCATTTAATTTGTTGCTAGCTGCATTATCTCAAATCACAGCATATTGCCATGTCACATTCATGCATCATATTGTTGCATTGCATTGATTATGTTCTTTTCTTGTTTGCTGGTGTTTGTCCCCTCTTAGTAAATGCTATTCCGACGATGTGATCGATGACACTGATGAAGAACTGTACTATCTTCAGAAGTGCCAGGCAAGCAACCCCCATTGAACATTTCGATAAAATCCCACTCTCTCACTCTTGCTCTCTTTTACTACATTGGGACAACAATGATTCAACTGCTATATGCTACAGTAGCTGAACCCCTTTTCCTCTGCATGACCTGTCATTGCCATAGTAAGTAGTTGAAACCCACTAGGATCAGTAGGAGTTGTTTGAGCCATGTTGCGCCTACTCATTCGTGCCTGCTTCTTATGCCTACTAATGCTTAGAGTTGAGTCAGGTCTGATTCATCGGGGATGAATTGGAATGTGGTCATCATGTCCTACTGGTTGAGAGCTAAGTGTGTGAACACGATTTGGTAAAGGTAGCGATGAGAGGCCACGTAGGAGTACATGGTGGATTGTCTCATTGAAGCCGTCCTCAGGAACTGAGTTATGTGTTTTTGATCCAAGAAAGTTACTACCACACATTGGGATCCTTAATTGACTCTCTGGACTTATTAGCTGCCTTGATCTCTGTCCAAGAGATGCCACTAGTTTCTGGTGTTTGTAGGATATGTGTTCGAGGCCGTGCATAGCGCCAATCCAACGGGTGGGCTATGATGCGGTAGATACATCGTAGCCCGGTGTACCGATTCGCCCGTTTGGTGTCTCGGGAACCCTGTACACATTGTTTGGGGCCGTGAGCGACGCCCCGGTCGGATGTCCTTGCGGATGGAACCCAAATAGGCGATAAACCTGGACTAGAGACATGTGTGGTTAGTCAGGTCGTGGCCGACACCCTCGCCAGGCATCCGCTTGAAGGTTGCTGAGATACATGACGTGTACATGGCGGTAAGTTGCGAGAGCGTGTGTGAAGAAGTACTCCCCTACAGGGTTAACATGATCTATTCGAATAGTCGCGACCGTAGTAATGGACTACTGGGGTGCCTATACAGTTCATAGACAAGTGGAAGTGGGTACTCTAAAATGCAAAGATAAGCGTGAGTGCTATGGATGGTGTTCTCGTAGGGAGACGGGAGCGGATCCATAGTGGTGTATTGATTCGTCAATATGTGGACTCGTGTGCGCCACCTCAAAAGAGTTACCAGCAGTCGCAGTATAGGATACCCACTGAGTCAAAGCTGGCTTGCTGCAGTTAAACCCCACAACCCCATTTGTTGATAATGATGCATATCTCGTTAGTTCTCATGTAAGTCTTGCTGAGTACCTTGTACTCACGTTTGCTTAATTCATGTTTTGCAGAGAGACTCCAGTCTCACTAGTAGTTCCGCGTGGACTTCGACATTTAGCTTATTACCTCAGCTACGATCTTGTACCCTTGGGTGGGTCTTGTAGATAGTCAGGCTTGATAGCCTTCTTCCTTTTCAGATGTCTGTACTCACACATGTTTATGCTTCCGTTGCCTGTATGCTCTGTATGCTGGGTCATGAGACCCACTGCTTGTAATATATGTTGTGATGGCTCTTCTGGGCCTTTATCTATATGAGTTGTTGAGTTATGTTGTGATGCCATGTTGTACAGCACATACTCGCATGTTATGCGTACGTGTAATGTGTAATGCTATATGTGGGATCCGACACCTAGTTGTTTACCCTTGGTATCCTATCTTATGGGGAAATGCCTCCTAGTGATTCCACTGAGCCTTGGTAGCTTGCTACTGCTCCGGAACACTTAGGCTGGCCCGCATGTGTCCTTCTTCCTTCATGTGTCTGTCCCCTCAGGGAAATGTCACGTGTTGTTCCTTTAAGTCCTTGTAGCTTGCTATGACTTGGGTTCATACGTTGATGACCGACACGTTCATTGCTAGTTCATGTAACCATGTCCCTATAATTGAGCGCCACTTTTGGTTTACAACTAGTCATGTCGGCCCGGGTTCTCTATAATATGGATGCTAGCGACACTATCATATACGTGAGCCAAAATACACAAACGGTCCCGGGCCAGGTAAGGTGGCACCCATGGGGATACCGTGAGTGAGGCCACAAAGTGATATGATGTGTTACATGCTAGATCGGTGTGACTTAGGATCGGGGTGCCGACAGCTTTGGTATCAGAGCCTGACTACCTGTAGGATTACCAGGCCAAACTGGTCGAAGTCGAGTCTAGAAATTCTTTAGTTATATAAGGAAATTGATTGTGGAAGGGAACATAAGGCTCTTTTACTCGTATACGTTATGTCCTTCTGATCTGAGTCGTCCTCTTCTTTTCTATGGGGATTAAGAACTAGGATTCTCATTGTATTGATGAGGATCATGTTAATGGTGGATTCAACTCTCATTTCAGTTTCTAGTACTTCCCTGTGTTAACAGCTCGTCTTGGAATCTTGTTATTGTGATGTTGAGTGGTTATGTTATCTTTGTGTAGGAGTCCCAAAAGTCTTTTTGAGCATTTACAACCGTTATGTTGTCCGAGTCATTCCAGGTTTCTAAACAATCCAATGCATTTGCAAATCTTTCCTCCCTATTCTTAATGTCCTTTTAGGCTAGATTAACCACACTAGTCGGTGTGTTGAGGTACTCCGTTGCCTCGACATATAGGTTGGAGCTGTTATTATGACCCTAGGTGTCTTAGGGAATCACCTAGTAATCTAGCCATGTTTTATATTCCTGGTGTGATGATTCTGGCCAGCCTTTTCGAAAGCATCCCGTGAAGCCATTTAGTTAGTAGGCATTTTATTCCCGAGTTCTTGAATCCAAGATCCACTCTACTTACCTCGTGTTGATAGTGTTTGCTCGTTCCTTTAGGATATTAGTAACCTTTGCGATAGTCCTCGAGGTCCATGGTATTTTCCTCTTCCAAATACCACGAACTACTTATGGCAGAAGTTTCTTGTTGAAGCGAAACATCACAACCCGAGTGCTCTTGACGAGTTCTCGATTCCATGTTGTGACTCTGCCAGTTCTACCTTTCTGCATGGGTTACCTGGAAGAGATATGTTGAACTCGTTCGACATGCTAATCTATGCATCCACAACTCAGAAAATCTTATGTTCCTTTGAGTTGTTCCTCTTTAGTTGTATTACGGCCTTCGTCTATTAGCTGATAGTCAAGGGTATGTGTGCATTCATGTTTATCGATGCCTTTTACTCCTATGGTCCATCAAGTATCCTATTCAGAATGACTAGGAGAAACAAACTCCAGTACCTTATCCTTATCTAGGATTGGGTCAAAGCAGATGTATTTCGTAGATCAAAATGCCAATCCAGCTTTTGTTTTGTTCTACCTTGGGGTATTACCATCTTTAGGTCAAGAATGTCATGAGAATTGCACAACCTCTTATAGATTTTTGATGTAGTGATACTTCTTGCCATTATTATTCATTCCTCGGCCCTCGTGTTGTTGTAATCAAAATGCTGACAAGTGAATTGTGATGCATGAAATCAATACTCTGAGCAACTCGTTGCATGGTAGTAAATGGACAATATTCTCATTCTTAGCGTGTTAGTTATTGAATCATCATTCTAAGATAGATTATGCTACCTAGTCCTTTTTTCTGGTGCACTCTTCGATCAATGAGTGAGGATTGTGTCAATCTCTCGCTCTTTTGATCATATCATCTTGCCTTGAAAAGCAAGATTGTTCTCGAGCTTAGTAACATATTGGTGGTTCGTGATTTTCCGAATATCTTATCAGAAGTATTACCAGGTTGTCACCTGACCGCTATGTTGAGTTCGTGATCATGTTGGTTTTCCTCCAAATCACCCATTCTCCAAGATTCTGTGTTGGATACCCTGAACTAGTTGGTTGAGCTAAACAACAACTTGGAGAGTTGGAAGATGAAAGCTTGTCCCACTTAGTTTATTTCAGAAGGGATATCTGTCGGGACCCCGATCCTAAGTCACACCGGTCTATCATGTAATACACCATATCACTTTGCGGCCTCACGCATGGTATCCCCACGGGTGCCACCTTACTTGGCCCAGGACCGTTTGCGCATTTTGGCTCACATATATGGTAGTGTCGCTAGCATCCATATGACAGAGAACCCGGGACGACATGACTAGTTATAATCCCGAGGTGGTGCTAACTTATAGGAACAGGCATACATGACCCAACAACGAACGGGTCGGTCATCAACGTATGAACCCAAGTCGTAGCAAGCTACAAGGACTTAAAGGAACAACACGTGACATTTCCCCAAAGGGACAGACACAGGAATGAAGAAGGACACATGCCGGCCAGCCTAAGTGTTCCGGAGCAGTAGCAAGCTCCCAAGGCTCAGTGGAAGCACTAGGAGACATTTCCCCATAAGAGAGGCTACCAAGTGGAAACAACTAGGTTGTCGGATCCCACACATACCAAGCATTTCAATAACATACACACAATATGTGCGATATGTGCAAATACAACATGGCATCACAACAAGACTTTATGAAACAATGTATTTATTCATTAGGCTCCGAGGAGCCAGATATTAAAAACATGGGTCTCATGACCCAACATTCAGAGCATACAAGCAACCAGCGGAAGCATAACATGTCTGAGTACAGACAACTACAAAAGAAAAAGGCTGAAGAGCCTGATTATCTACAACACTCGTTCAAGATCATAGCTGAGGTAGCAAGCTACTTGTCGTAGTCCAAGCGGAACTACTAGTGAGACAGAAGTCTCATCTACAAAACATAAATTAAGCAAACATGAGTACAAGGTACTCAGCAAGACGTACATCAGAACCTATCATACATGCAGTTGTATCAAGAAGGCAAAGTGGGGTTCAGTTGCAGCAAGCCAGCTTTGACTCAGTGGCTATCCTGTACTACGACTGCTGGTAACTCTTGAGGTGGCGCACATGAGTCCACTAATCACCACTCAATACACCACTATGGATTCATCCCCGTCTCCCTACGAGAAGGCCATCCATAGCACTCACACTTGTCTTGAGTATTTTAGAGTATCCACTTCCAGTTGTCTATGTACCAGATAAGCATCCAAGAAGTCCATAACTGTGGACTCGGCTATTCGAATAGATCATGTTAATCCTGCAGGGGTGTACTTCTTCACAAACGCTCTCGCCACTAACCGCCATCTACACGTCGTGTATCTCAGCAACCTTCAAGCGGAAGCCTGGCGAGGGTGTCGGCCACGACCTGACTAACCACACAAGACTCTAGTCTAGGTTTATCGACTATTCGGGTTCCATCCGCAAGGGAGTCCAGCCGAGGTTTCCATCACGGCCCCAAACGATGTGTACAGGGTTCCCGAGCCCACAATCCGGGTGCCACTCGGTACACCGGGCCACGTGTGCCTAGTCTGTCCCAAGTCCACCCTGCCGGGTGCCGCTTGGTAGAGAAATAACACTACCTACAAACACCAGAAACTAGTTGCGACTCCTCGACAGAGACCAAGTTGATTAATAAGTCCAGAGGGGCACTTAAGCATTCCAATGTGTGGTAGTAGCTAGTCATTGGATAACATACACAGAACTCAGTGCTTAAGGACGGTTCAACTGAGACAACCCACCATGTACTCCTACGTGGCCTCTCACCGCTACCTTTACCAAATCGTGTTCACAAACTTAACGCTCAGCATCAGAACATATCACTGCACTCCAATTCATTCCCAATGAATCAGACCTGGCACACTCTAAGTAATAGCAATCAAGGCATGGTAAGAACACAACATGGCTTCAATCAACGCCTACACATGCTAGTGGGTTTAACCTATTTACTGTGGCAATGACAGGTCATGCAGAGGAATGTGTTCAACTACCGCAGCATAAAGTGGCAGTTGAATCATTGTTGTCCTAATGCAATAACAGAGAGCAGGAGCGAGAGAGTAGGATTGTATCGGAATGAACAAAGGGGTTTTGCTTGCCTGATAGATCAAAGGGGGGGCACTGCTCCTCGGACAGGTACTCTGGAACGGTCTCCGGAGCAGGACCTATCGAGAAGGACTGTGCCAGCAATCAAACACAAGCATATGCAACAATATGATGCATGAACATGGCCTGAAGATATGACGTTGTTTGAGTTAATGCAACTAGCACTTATTTGGTTGAAGTCCATTTGAACCAAGGGTTCAAATGCAACTCCAAATTAAACATTTATAAATGCCATTTATGTGTTTTCATATAAACAGTGGTTATAACTTCATTTGTCATGCACGAAAATGGTACAAATGGATAGATTGAATTTTTCTGATAATTTTTCTTATATAAATTATTTCAATCTGAGCTACGGTTGAATTTCTGTGATTTTTTGAACTTTAAACCAATTTCTGAAATAAATAAATCATTTAAGATTTATTTAAATTCAAGAATTGGATTACTGCGTCAGCATGACCAAAGCATGACGTTAGCAGGTCAACCAGGCTAACTAGAGTCAAACCTGACAGTGGGGTCCACTGGTCAGTGACTTAGTTAATTAACTGAGTTAATTAACACTAAAACTAATCCTAACAAAAATCAGCAGGGCTGGGCCCACGTGTCAGTGGCTCCACTAATTAACTAACTTAACTAATTAAACTAATCTGGTCAACTAACTAGGGGGGATCACGTGTCATTGACCCAGGGGGTCAAATCCCTGGTCACCCCGCGGCTAACACGCCGGCGTTTAGCCGCCGGTGGCAACAAACGCGGCGGAGGGCGTTGGGGTTGGGCCCCTGGCGTCCAAATGGACGGTCGAGGCCATCTGCATGTTGCGGAGGCTCGTTCGCATCAATCTACGCCAACGGGTGGTTGCGGGGGCGCCGGAGCTGGCCGGAACGAAGCTCGCGGCGGCGTCGGAGTTCGGGCCTTGTCGGAAACGGCGCTACAGGGCACGGGGAGGCCAGAGGAGGGGCTCTACGGCCTCCTGGCGGTGTGGCGAACATGGTGACGCGCTAGGTTGCAAGCCGCGGTGGCTCTGGCCACGGCGGAGAGGAAGCACGGCGGCGCGACCACTCGGGTCCGGTGGGTGGCGTGGCTACGGCGTGTGAACGACGAAACGGAGAGCGGGGTTCGAGGGAGAGGCTCACGACGGTCGCAGCGGTGCAGACGGAGAGCTCGGAGGAGGGCCGGAGCGAGCAGGGTGGCGGAGGGGATCTCCGGCGGCCGGCGATGAAGAAGACAGCGGTGATAGCTCCTCAGGGTGTCCGGCGACGCGTGGCTCGACGGAGAGGTCGGGGACGAGGTGGCGGAGCTCTCGTGCACATTGGCTGGGCGTGGGGTAGCCTATGGCCAGGGCAGCAGCGACCGGGGGCGACGGTGGCGCTCGGGTCCGAGCGAGAGAGGGAGACAAAGGAGGGCAGAGGCCACGAGAGAGAGCAAGAGAGGTCTGGGGAGGTGCGTGGCAACGACCAGAACATCCACGCGGGGAGGGGGAGGGCAGGCAGGCAGGAGGCGTGGCGGCCATGCGCGAGAGCGGCGGGCGTGTGCCCCTGCCTCCTGTCGTCGCCAGGAGGACGACGACTGGCAGCTGGGCCGGCCTAGTGCCAGGCCAGCAAGTGGCCCAGTTAAGCTCTAACCCTTTATTTCTTTTGTGTTTTCTATTTCTATAATTCTGTTTTGATTTAGTTTCTAAACTAAATCATTTATTTTCTTCTGACCCTTTTTTTCAGGGAAATAAGGAATTAATCCAAAGCCCCTCACAATAGAAATCAGAATTTTGGACATATATAAAATAAATAATAAATATATATCCAAGGCAAAATAATTATTGTATTAATTCCAAATGCCCAAAATAAATATTTATGAGCTCCTGAAAATATTGGTTTGAATTTTACCTCTGTCCAATATTTTCAGAGAGAAACATGAACATTTTCTTGGACCCTTTTGGAGCAATTTTTTTGGGTCATTTTTCAAAAGGGTTTCTGAGGGTTTCACAAGTCCCCAATTCCAATTCATTTGAAAGCTAAATATGATGCAAACACCAAGCTAGCCTAGTGCATACCAGAACTAGGGTTGTGACAACTCGTTCCCGCTCGAAACAATCTCGTCCCGAGATTCAGGAGTCGGCGGAAAGAAGGTGGGGTATTCCAGTCGGAGACGATCTTCGAGGGACATGCTCTGCTTGATCCAGAATGCGAACGGGGTACTCTCGATATGTGAGGTTATCTTGGAGATCAAGCGTTTCGTGGTCCACTCCGCGGATGGGATCCGAGAAGCAACGCCTGAGTTGAGAGACGTGGAAGACATCATGTACTCGAGAAAGATGTGGGGGTAGTTCCAACTGTTAGGCAACCTCTCCTCATTTAGCAAGAATGCGAAAAGGACCAATGTAACGAGGAGCCAACTTGCCCCTGATACCGAAATGATGGGTACCCTTCAAAGGGGTAACCCGAAGATAAGCTTTGTCGCCAACTTCATAAGCCACTTCCTTATGATGGCGATCATACTGGCTCTTTTGACGAGATTGAGCTGTTTTCAAATTCTCACGAATTATGCGAACTTGCTCTTCTTCTTCCTGGATCATGTCCGGCCCAAAGAATTGTCTTTCACCGGTTTCTGACCAGTTCAAAGGTGTTCGACATCTTCGTCCATAGAGTATCTCAAAAGGAGCTTTCTTGAGACTGGATTGATAGCTATTGTTATAATCAAACTCGGCGAAAGGAAGACATTTCTCCCAATCCATACCGAATGAGATAACGCAAGCTCTAAGCATGTCTTCAAGAATTTGGTTGACCCGTTCCACCTGACCACTTGACTGAGGGTGGAAAGCGGTACTGAAGGAAAGATGGGTGCCCTTGGCAGTCTGGAAACTCTCCCACAAATGAGAAGTGAAAAGACTACCACGGTCTGAATTGATCTCTAGTGGAACACCATGAAGTGACACTATTCGAGAAATATACAAGTCAGCGAGCTGATTAGCAGTGATACTCTCTCGAATAGGTAGGAAGTGAGCCACTTTGGACAGACGGTCAATGACTACGAAGATAGCATTATTCCCTCTCTTGGTCCTGTGAAAGCCGGTGATGAAGTCCATACTAACTTTATGCCATTTCCACTCAGGAATAGCTAAAGGCTGAAGGGTGCCAGCAGGTCTTTGATGTTCTGCCTTAACGCGACGACAAACGTCACACTTAGCAATGAACTCAGCAATTTCTCTCTTCATCCTAGTCCACCAGAACCTCTGGCGTAGGTCCTGATACATCTTAGTACTGCCGGGATGAATCGTGAGAGGAGAATCATGAGCCTACTTAAGGATCAGTTGTCGCAGATGTTGATTCTTGGGAACCACCAAGCGATTCTCAAAGAACACAACACCTCGATCATCCAAAGAGAAACATCCACCAACTCCCTTCTTAATGTTTCTCTTGATGCGGGTAACACCCCTATCAAACTTCTGGTCAGCAATGATCTGATCCTCAAGGTTAGGTTTCACCACCAAGGTAGAAAGGAATCCGTGAGGAGTAATGTGAAGGTTAAGCTTACATAATTCCTCATGGAGAAGTGGTTGGCCCTGCTGCAGCATGAGATTGTTGCAATATGACTTACGACTTAAAGCATCGGCCATGACATTGGCCTTGCCTGTGGTCTAAGTAATCCCCAAGTCGTAATCTGAGATCAACTCCAACCAACGTCTTTGCCTAAGGTTCAAATCTGGCTGGGTGAAGATATACTTGAGACTCTGGTCATCGGTGTAGATCTCACAACGATTACCAAGAAGTTAATGTCGCCATGTATTAAGTGCATAGACTACAGCTGCAAGCTCTAGATCGTGTGTAGGATAATTTTCCTCATAAGGATGCAACTGTCGAGATGCATAGGCAATCACATGACGATCTTGCATAAGAATGCAATCTAGTCCCTGTCGTGAGGCATCACAATATATAACAAAGTCCTTAGTGTAATCCGGTGGCACAAGTATGGGAGCAGAAGTCAGGCGTCTTTTCAGTTCCCGAAAACTGTGCTCACACAGTGGGGACCACTCAAACTTTTTATCTTTCTTCAGAAGTTCCGTGAGAGGTTTGGCCACTTTCGAGAAGTTCTCAACAAAGCGGCGACAATAGCTGGCTAGACCAAGGAAACTCCTGACTTGTTTAACTGTTTCAGGTGGAGTCCAATCAAGAACGGCCTGAACTCTCTCGGGATTGACAGCAATGCCCTTACCAGAGATTACGTGGCCGAGATAGGTCACTTCTGGCAACCAAAATTCACACTTGGAGAACTTGGCATAAAGGCGGTGCTCTCTGAGTTTTTCCAACACAAGCCTAAGATGTTCGGCATGCTCTTCCTCGTTCTTCGAGTAAATAAGAATATCATCGAGGTAAACCACGAAGAACTTATCTAAGTACTCCATGAAGATCGAGTTCATAAAGCGGGAGAATGTGGCTGGAGCATTTGTTAGACCGAGGGACATAACGGTGTACTCGTACTGGCCATAACGAGTTACAAAAGCCGTCTTAGGAATGTCCCCATTTCTAATCTTGGTTTGATGGTAGCCTAACCTCAAATCCATCTTGGAGAAGACTGTGGATCCAGCGAGCTGATCATACAGGTCGTTGATCCTGGGGAGCGGATACTTGTACTTTATCATGACCAAATTAACGGGACGATAATCTACAACCATCCGTTTCGTGCCATCCTTCTTCTTGACGAAGAGGACGGAACAAGCCCAAGGAGAAGAACTAGGACGGATGAAACCCTATTTCAAGGACTCATCAAGTTGTTCCTTAAGCTCAGCTAATTCTAGGGGTGCCATCTTGTAAGGTCTCCTAGAAATTGGAATAGTTTCTGGGATAAGATCTATGAAAAACTCTACATCCTTGTTAGGTGGAACACCTGGTAGTTCCTATGGAAAGACATCAGGAAAGTCACGGACTATCGGGATATCTTCAAGGTCTGGGAGGGGGCTGGCATTAAGAGAATAGAGTTGACGCTTTGCAACTCAAGTGGAGACAGTGACTATCTTGCCAGATGGATGTGTAAGCTGAACAGACCTAGTGTAACAATCAATTTTGGCATGATGAGCTGTCATCCAGTCCATACCCAAGATGATGTTAATATCCGAAGACTTGAGGGCTATAAGTGAGGCAAGGAATACTAGTCTGTCAACAAGTATTCCATTACCATGGCTTATTCTGGTAGTTTGCCATCTAGACCCTGGGGTTTGGATTTCAAGCGGAGTTGGCATATCACAAAATGGCATGTCGTGCAAACGGGCATAGCCTTCATAGATGAAGGAGTGAGATGCTCCGATATCGAACAGAACCGAAGCTGGACGGCAATTGACAAGGAGTGTACCAAGAACGACATTTGGATCATCATGAGCGTCTTTAGCTGAGACGTGATGCACACGTCCATGTTTAGTGGCAGCTGGATTGGCACTGATCGTCTTGCGTGGTGGCTTACCATGAAGAACGGACTTCTCGGGCTGGAGTGGAGCAAGACTGGCCTGAGTGCAGTCACGTGCATAGTGTCCTGGCTTTCCGCATGTGAAGCAAGTCCCTGAGGTAGGTCGTGGACCCGCATTGACAAGCGGTCTACCAATAGGCCTGGGTAGAGCATAAAACTGAGTTGGGTGAGGCACCTCATAAGATGGCCTTGGTGAATATCTGTGTGGAAGAGCGGAGTTTGGAACCCAAATCCGACGCTTCTGGGAACTAGTGCCGGAACAAGATCCCAAATCACGGTTGTGCTTACGAGACTCCTCGTAAGTGAGCTGAGTGGTGTCTGCATTGATGGCCTGGTTCACTAGAGCCTGGAATGTATTGCAATGATGCAAGTGAAGATCACGACACAGTTTGGGGTTGAGACCCTTCCGGAACCTAGCCTGCTTCTTGGCGTCCGTGGACACTTCTTCTGTAGCATAGCCGACAAGGTTTTCAAATTCTCTACTATAAGCATCAACAGCCATCTTAGCCTGGGTAAGACTACAGAACTCTTCTCTCCTGCGGTCGATGAGAGCTTGAGGAATGTGATGCTCGCGAAAAGCCTCAGTGAAATCTCTCCAGGTAGGAATCTAGCCAGCTGGAATCATGGCCTCATAATTCTGCCACCAAAGACTAGCAGGACCTTCCAGGTGATATGTGGCATAGATGACCTTGTCACCTTCAGCTACGTTCGCAGAACGCAGCTTGTGAGTGATACTACGGAGCCAGTCATCTGCATCGAGTGGCTCAATGGGATGATGGAAGGTGGGTGGTTTCAGACGAATGAAGTCATGAATGGTTGCTGACTCTTTGCACTGATGTGTGGTGTTCTCCTCAATACGTGCCAACAAGCGGTTAGACTCTCGCTTGTTCCTCTCCATCTCTAACATGACCTCTACCAATGAAGGCTCGTCGGGAGGATCCTCCTCATCCCTACCACCTCCGTGGTTCTTTCCACAAGCAACTTAACCTCGGGTAACTGACGACATCCTGAGAAATGAAACCAAGGACGGAATCAGCATCAACCAGGCTGTAGAAGGTAGGATAAGAAATAGTTATCTCTCGAACTCCTAGGATAATTCCGGCAGCATAACAGTAGTAAAATGCTCAGAATGAGATATCCCGCTAACAAAGGGATAGTACCATACTCAACAACATCACTCAAGGTTCTGTGATAGTACTAAACAATCTACACCGGAAGAACTTGAAATAGGAGTATGACTCTCATCAAACAATCCTATGGAACTACGGAATAGTAACACGAGATCCTGATAGACGGAAGAGAAGCCTAGTTCCTTAACCCCGTAGGAAAAGTAAGATGACTCAGATCAGAGGACATAAGGTATAAGGAGTAAAAAGAGCCTTACGTTCCCTTCCACAATCAATTCCCTTATATAACTAAAGAATTTCTAGACTCGACTTCGACCAGTTTGGCTTGGTAATCCTACAGGCAGTCAGGCTCTGATACCAAAGCTGTCGGGACCCCGATCCTAAGTCACACCGGTGTAGCATGTAATACACCGTATCACTTTGCGGCCTCACGCACGATATCCCCGCAGGTGCCACCTTACCTGGCCCGGGACCATTTGCGCATTTTGGCTCACGTATATGATAGTGTCGCTAGCATCCATATGACAGAGAACCCGGGCTGACATGACTAGTTATAATCCCAAGGTGGCGCTAACTTATAGGAACAGGCATACATGACCCAACAACGAACGTGTCGGTCCTCAACGTATGAACCCAAGTCGTAGCAAGCTACAAGGACTTAAAGCAACAACGTGTGAAATTTCCCCAAAGGGACAGACACAGGAACAAAGAAGGACACATGCCGACCAGCCTAAGTGTTCCGGAGCAGTAGCAAGCTACCAAGGCTCAGTGGAAGCACTAGGAGACATTTCCCCATAAGAGAGGCTACCAAGAGGAAACAACTAGGTTGTCGGATCCCACACATACCAAGTATTTCAATACACACAATATGCTTGATATGTGCAAATACAACATAGCATCAGAACAAGACTTTATGAAACAAAGTATTTATTCATTAGGCTCCGAGGAGCCAGATATTACAAACATGGGTCTCATGACCCAACATTCAGAGCATACAAGCAACCAGCGGAAGCATAACATGTCTGAGTACAGACAACTACAAAAGAAAAAGGCTGAAGAGCCTGATTATCAACAACACTCGTCCAAGATCGTAGCTGAGGTAGCAAGCTACTTGTCGAAGTCCAAGCGGAACTACTAGTGAGACAGAAGTCTCTTCTGCAAAACATAAATTAAGCAAACATGAGTACAAGGTACTCAGCAAGACTTACACACTACTAGGAAAAGGGCTATAGATGGAATTGATACTAATGGCGCACCGGACAAGCAGTGCGCCATTAGTATATAGTAATGGCGCACCAGCAACAGATACGCCATTAGAGCTCGAACTACTAATGGCGCACGATGTCTAGAGTGCGCCATTAGTATCAAGAAGTTTTTTTTTGAACTAGCGCGCCTGTCCAAACATACTAATGGCGCATCCAGAAAAAAGTGCACCATTACTAGTTGTAACTAGTAATGGCGCACCAGCAGTAAAGTGCGCCACTAATGCTCTTTTTTTATGATATTTTTTATTCTTTTTTTTTACAAAACTACTAATGGCGCACTGTCCCGGAGTGCGCCATATTACTAGTTTAACCGGAGTGCGCCATTACTTGTTTAAACTAGTAATGGCGCACTGTGCGTCAGTGCGCCATTAGTGTGTTATTTTTAAATTTCATGGACACTCGATCTCGACCCCCCCTCCATCTCGATTGCTATCCCACCTCGCCAGATTCCGGTCCCCCTCGCCGCCGAGCACCCCCCCGGTCCACCAGCCGCCGCCGCCGACCCCCCGCACCCTCGATTCCCCTACTCAACCGCCGCCGCCGACCCCCGGCCCGCACCCTCGATTCCCCTACTCAACC
>LR738712.1:438872966-438887499 GCA_902687465.1 Secale cereale | reverse complement strand
GCCACCGAGCACCCCCCGGTCCACCGCGGCCGCCGCCGCCGACCCCCTGCACCCTCGATTCCCCTACTCAACCGCCGCCGCCGACCCATGATATCTTCAAAATAATAAATTTGATGATATTTTTTCATATTCATAAATATTTTCAAATAACAAATTTGATGATATTTTTTAAAAAATTATTACTTTTTTATAAAAAAATATTACTGTTATGATTTAAACAAGTTTGAACATATTTAAACACAAATAAGTGTCAAACAACATTTTTTAAAAGCAAAAAAAAATTGGGGAGGCTTGGAATCGAACCCAGGACCTCTTGGTGGGTATGCAGAGTGCTGACCAGTCGGGCTAGTGTGGGGGTTCTGTTAGGTAGTGGGTCAGTTGAAACATATAGCTTTCTTTCGGGCTAGTGAGTAGAACACACTACATTAGAGTCCATTAGAGTCCACATACTTATGGCGCACATAGCAGAAATGCGCCATTAGTAATCCCCCATACTTGGGGCCGGCCGCACCCTCCTCTCTCTCCCTCTCGTCAGATCTCTCCCCCCCCCCTCTCCCCCCGACGCCTCTCTCTCCCTCACCGCCGACGCCCTCGCCCCCCTCTTCCCGACGCCTCTCTCTCCCTCACCGCCGACACCCTCGCCCCCGACGCTGACTCGGCGCCCTCGCCCCCAACCCTAGTTCGGCGACGACTCGGCGCACAGCGGCGGTTGGTTCGGAGCCGACGAGGGCCACTCGGGGCACGTGAAGGGAGCGCCGCCGCCGGCCTCCGCGGCATCGTCGAGAAGGACCTCCTCGAGGGTTTCGCAGTCCAGGTGCGCCGCTTACCACACCCACCGCCCCCTCCCCGCTCGATCTTTTGGCTTGTCAAAAGTCAAGATTATCTTACATTTTACGATCAATTAATCCCATAGGTAGTCTCTTTAGGCAGATGTTATCGATATCGCTGTGTTAGCTCGTGTCCAGTTTAGCCCAATAATTAACTGAAACCTTCTTGCAGTAGACTCTAATGGTTTCAGTAGTTTGCTTGGAGCAGTAGTTAGACTAGCAGTAGTTAGACTAGTAGTTAGACTAGTGCTTGGAGCAGTAGTTAGACTAGTTAGACTAGTAGTTAGACTCTAATGGTTTCAGTAGTTTGCTTGGAGCAGTAGTTAGACTAGTAGTAGTTAGACTAGTAGTTAGACTAGTGCTTGGAGCAGTAGTTAGACTAGTTAGACTAGTAGTTAGACTTGCTGAAAAACACATGAATCTCAAATCTGAAAAACACATGAATCTCAAATCTGAAAAACACATGAATCTCAAATCTGAAGTTCAGTAGTTAGACTAGTTAGACTAGTTTAAGTAGTTAGACTAGTTAGACTAGTTTCAGTAGTTTCAGTAGTTTCAGTAGTTAGACTAGTTTCAGTAGTTTCAGTAGTTGGACTAGTTAGACTAGTTTCAGTAGTTAGACTAGTTAGACTAGTTTCAGTAGTTTCAGTAGTTTCAGTAGTTAGACTAGTTTCAGTAGTTTCAGTAGTTAGACTAGTTTCAGTAGTTCAGTAGTTTTTTCAGCAACTTGTACTCTGAAAAACACTTGAAAAACTTGTTGCTGTTAATTTTTCTGCTAAGCCATAGTTTAAATTTTTCTACTAGGCAAACTGTTGTTGCTTGGAGTAATTGACATGATGAACTTGTTGTTAATAAAAAAGCAATGTTGTGATATTATATTTAAAAAACACTGTTGTGATAGTAAAACTCTAGTATGAAAAGCAACCAAGAACAAATGCAGGTCCAGGCCACCAAGCTCTGAGGTTTGTATGGTGCCTCCAGTAAAAAAAAGAATATGAGGAAAATTGGCTCCACAAATAAAAGAATATGATGAGGTTTGTATGGTGGCTCTAGTAATAAAACTGTAGATATCTAGTGACGATGGTATGTAGCAGAACTAGTGCAAAAGTGTTGACAATGTTAGTCCTAATGAGCCTAGGATGGTGCCACAGCTAGCTTGTCTAGGTACATATTTTTAATTTATAAAGTTTAATCTCTTTGAAACAGAGGAAATGTTGTCTTCCGACGACGATAGGATCCCGGAGTGCTCCTGGTGCGGTGACGACCGGGGTCTGTGCGACAGGCCTCACCTGGTAGACGGTCGTTACTTCAGTATTAAGCTCGACGAGACCTTCGATGTCGAAACGGTACGCAACGACAAGTCTTGTTTCGTAATTAATTAAGCACGATTTCTAGCTACTTCAACGTCTAAGTAATTAATTTTCATCTTTTACATGCAACTAGTTTATCCCGTGTCATGCAAGACGCTATGTCTTGGAGAGGATGGGATTTGAAGATCATGAAACTACGGAGACAAAGCAAATTCAACTAAGGACCATGCATAATGTTGATTTAGAAGTGGATTTGTACAATTCAGATAACGTAACCACTTTTGGTTGCAAGAATTGGGAATCATTTTGCAAGATATATGGTTTTTATGAGGGTATGCTTCTCACCATGGATCTTGGAAATCCGGATTCCATCGCCGAAGACGATTCGGACATTTGGGTCCTTGTTGACGATATGATTCCAATTCTACCGAGAAGTGAGTTTATCAAACATAGTTATTTAGTAATTTATATTGTTTATTTCAAAATAGTTGACAACTTATTTCCATTGATAGGTTATTTTTATTATTCAAATAATGTGAGGATGATGCAAGATAGAACCTACTACACCCCTGGCTCAGAATGTACTTATAAGGACAAAGAGCAGATCATCTTCTTTTATTCCTTTCTTGTGGATTACATTCAATATCGTAATATTGATCCACAATATAGTCAATAGGTCCCACTAGTGCACGTCTTGAACTACGTTAATATCAATGGAGATACCATGGTAAGATTTTTTTACTATTACGACATTCGTGCATGTTTTGCATTAGTTCTTCTCGAACTGAACTACAATGCTAACTACGAAGTCTTACTATGTTTTGCAACAGATTCTCCCTAGTGATTGTGTGCCTCCTGTCATGTTTCAATCTGGTCAACTACAAGTTTTAAACATTCTGCCAGGTGAACCTACAAATCACACGTGTCCATATCGGATTTCTTCTAAAAATGAAGGAATGAGAATCAAAGAATGGCGAAAAATAACGAAAACTCGTAAGGAGGTACTTGGAAGCAATAGAGTGAGAAGGGCAAGAAATGGAGACAAGATAATCTGCGTTCTCCATAATGGCCCTTTAAATCTAATTGATTTAGAGACAAACGCCATCTTGTTTTATGCCATTTTATCTTAGAAAATTGCTACGTAGTAGAAGTTGTATGGTCGATAATGATGTGTAAGACTTATTATTTAATACCAATGTTGAGTTTTTATTATTATTATGATCGATGATGCATGATGCTAAGTTGTTCTATGAGCTATTATATACTCCCTCCGTTCCGATTTACTCGTCGTGGTTTTAGTTCAAATTTGAACTAAAACCACAATGAGTAAATCGGAACGGAGGGAGTAGATTCTAATAGTTTCGATGTGCGTACCATATATGTTGGCTCCACGAGAAATTATATTTATATATATGCATAACCTGTGCAAAAAACAGAAAAATAAAAAATAAAAAAAAACCTAATATTCATACTAATGGCGCATCACAGCACAGTGCGCCATTAGTATGCCAAAGCACCTGGCTACACATGGCCCCTTTGAGGCATATTAATGGCGCGCACTACTGTGCATACTAATGGCGCATCAACGGTGCGCCATTAGTATACCAGATACTAATGGCGCACCAGAGGTGCGCCATTAGTAAAATATACTAATGGCGTGCTAGTAATGGCGCACCCCTAATGCGCCATTAATGGCCAAATTAGGTGCGCCATTAATAGGCCTTTTCCTAGTAGTGACATCATAACCAATCATGCATGCAGTTGTATCAAGAAGGCAAAGTGGGGTTTAGTTGCAGCAAGCCAGCTTTGACTCAGTGGCTATCCTGTACTACGACTGCTGGTAACTCTTGAGGTGGCGCACACGAGTCCACTAATCACCACTCAATACACCACTATGGATTCATCCCCGTTTCCCTACGAGAAGGCCATCCATAGCACTCACACTTGTCTTGAGTATTTTAGAGTATCCACTTCCAGTTGTCTATGTACCACGTAAGCATCCAAGAAGTCCATAATTGTGGACTCGGCTATTCGAATAGATCATGTTAACCCTGCAGGGGTGTACTTCTTCACACACGCTCTCGCCACTTACCGCCATGTACACGTCGTGTATCTCGGCAACCTTCAAGCGGAAGCCTGGCGAGGGTGTCGGCCACGACCTGACTAACCACACAAGACTCTAGTCTAGGTTTATCGACTATTCGGGTTCCATCCGCAAGGGAGTCCGGCCGAGGTTTCCATCACGGCCCCAAACGATGTGTACAGGGTTCCCGAGCCCACCATCCGGGTGCCACTCGGTACACCGGGCCACGTGTGCCTAGTCTGTCCCAAGCCCACCCTGCCGGGTGCCGCTTGGTAGAGAAATAACACTACCTACAAACACCAGAAACTAGTTGCGACTCCTGGACAGAGACCAAGTTGATTAATAAGTCGAGAGGGGCACTTAAGCATTCCAATGTGTGGTAGTAGCTAGTCATTGGATAACATACACAGAACTCAGTGCTTAAGGACGGTTCCAGTGAGACAACCCACCATGTACTCCTACGTGGCCTCTCACCGCTACCTTTACCAAATCGTGTTCACAAACTTAACGCTCAGCATCAGAACATATCACTGCACTCCAATTCATTCCCAATGAATCAGACCTGACACACTCTAAGTAATAGCAAGCAAGGCATGGTAAGAACACAACATGGCTTCAATCAACTCCTACACATGCTAGTGGGTTTAACCTATTTACTGTGGCAATGACAGGTCATGCAGAGGAATGTGTTCAACTACCGCAGCATAAAGTAGCAGTTGAATCATTGTTGTCCTAATGCAATAACAGAGAGCAGGAGTGAGAGAGTAGGATTGTATCAGAATGAACAAAGGGGTTTTGCTTGCCTGATAGATCAACAGGGGGGCACTGCTCCTCGGACAGGTACTCTGGAACGGTCTCCGGAGCAGGACCTATCGAGAAGGACGGTGCCAGCAATCAAACACAAGCAAATGCAACAATATGATGCATGAACATGGCATGAAGATATGACATTGTTTGAGTTAATGCAACTAGCACTTATTTGGTTGAAGTCCATTTGAACCAAGGGTTCAAATGCAACTCCAAATTAAACATTTATAAATGCCATTTATGTGTTTTCATATAAACAGTGGGTATAACTTCATTTGTCATGCATGAAAATGGTACAGATGGATAGATTAAATTTTTCTGATAATTTTTCATATATAAATTATTTCAATCTGAGCTACGGTTGAATTTCTGTGATTTTTTGAAGTTTAAACCAATTTCTGAAATAAATAAATTATTTAAGATTTATTTAAATTCCAGAACTGGATTACTGCGTCAGCATGACCAAAGCATGACGTCAGCAGGTCAACCAGGCTGACCAGAGTCAAACCTGACAGTGGGGTCCACTGGTCAGTGACTCAGTTAATTAACTGAGTTAATTAACACTAAAACTAACCCTAACAAAAATCAGCATGGCTGGGCCCACGTGTCAGTGGCTCCACTAATTAACTAACTTAACTAATTAAACTAATCTGGTCAACTAAATGGGGGGCCCACCTGTCATTGACCCAGGGGGTCAAATCCCTGGTTAACCCGCGGCTAACATGCCGGCGTTTAGCCGCCGGCGGCAGCGAACGTGGTGGAGGGCTTCGGGATGGGGCCCCCGGCGTCCAAATGGACGGTCGAGGCCATCTGCAGGTTGCGGAGGCTCGTCCGCATCCATCTACGCCAACGGGAGGTTGCGGGGGCGCCGTAGCTGGCCGGAACAAAGCTCGCGGCGGTGCTGGAGTTCGGACCTCGTCCGAAACGGCGCTACGGGGCATGGGGAGGCCAGAGGAGGGGATCTACGGCCTCCTGGCGGTGTGGCAAACGGGGTGACGCGCTAGGTTGCAAGCCGCGGTGGCTCTGGCCACGGTGGCTCTGGCCACGGTGGAGAGGAACCACGGCGGCGCGACCACTCTAGTCCGGTGGGTGGCGTGGCTACGGCGTGTGAATGACGAAACAGAGAGCGGGGTTCGAGGGAGAGGCTCACGGCGGACGCAGCGGTGCAGACGGAGAGCTCGGAGGAGGGCCGAAGCGAGCAGGGCGGCGGAGGGGATCTCCGGCTGCAGGCGATGAAGAACACGGCGGTGACAGCTCCTTAGGGCGTCTGGCGACACGTGGCTCGACGGAGAGGACGGGGACGAGGTGGTGGAGCTCTCTGGCACGTTGGCTGGGCGTGGGGTAGCCTGTGGCCACGGCAGCGGCGACCGGCGGCGACGGTGGCGCTCGGGTCCGAGCGAGAGAGGGAGACAGAGGAGGGGAGAGGCGATGAGAGAGAGCAAGAGAGGTCTGGGGAGGTGCATGGCAACGACCAGAACATTCAGGCGGCGAGGGGGAGGGCAGGCAGGCAGGAGGCGTGGCGGCCATGCGTGAGAGCGGCGGGCGCGTGCCCTTGCCTCCTGTCGTCGCCAGGAGGACGACGACTGGCAGCTGGGCCGGCCCAGTGCCAGGCCAGCAAGTGGCCCAGGTAAGCTCTAACCCTTTATTTCTTTTCTATTTTCCATTTCTAATTCGGTTTTGATACAGTTTCTAAACTAAATCATTTATTTTCTTCTGACCCTTTTTTGGAGGGACCTAAGGAATTAATCCAAAGCCCCTCACAATAGAAATCAGAATTTTTGACATATATAAAATATATAATAAATATATATCCAAGGAAAAATAATTATTGCATTAATTCCAAATGCCCAAAATAAATATTTATGAGCTCCTGAAAATATTGGTTTGATTTTTACCTCTGTCCAATATTTTCAGAGAGAAACATGAACATTTTCTTGGACCCTTTTGGAGCAATTTTTATTTGGGTCATTTTTCAAAAGGGTTTCTAAGGGTTTCACAAGTCCCAAATTCAAATTCACTTGAAAGCTAAACATGATGCAAACACCAAGCTAGCCTAGTGCATACCAGAACTAGGGTTGTGACAATATCCTTGTGTTGTCGATTGATCCTCGTGATCAGTTGTCGGTGCTATTGTCTTACCCAATCTTTGATTTGTGCATGGGCTATCGTCAAATCAAATCAGGACCAACGATGTTCGTATTGTTGTCTTACTCGTGGTTGATCCCTCGAGCATACACCATTACATCCTTTGGTCTGACGAATGCTATCACCGTGTTCACTTAATTGTGGAATTCCACCTATATGGAAGCCTGGATGGATTGTTGTTGAGCCCATTGCCAACATTTTCATCTTGTCCATGATTCATGTTGAACATCTAAGCTAGTGTTGGAAACTTGTGCAAGCATTCTCTTCATGTTACATTCATGAATAATATGTTCGGATGAAAGAAGTGACTTCCTCTAATTCATGTCCATTGATGCAAGTTGCCGCCGTGAATTCGAGAAAGTCAATGTTGCTTCCTCTGGATTCATCCCAAGTCAGTCATGCATGTGCGAAGTTGTAATGCCCACGATGGAGTTATACCTCCTACATGTCGAGGCACGACTTAAAGGCATAAGTCCATCCTAGAATGATCTCAAGTTTGGTATCTTGACATTTTGGTTTTGCCCTTAGAGGGTTGTGATATTCTTAATGTATGATGATTGAGACTTGAATTGTAATTCTGTGACATGGCGAGTGTAAGCCAACTATTTATGTTTACAATCCCCTCTTTTACATGAGTTGTGCAAAGATTACCAAACTTGAGATCATTCTAGGATGGACTTATGCCTTTAAGTCGTGCCTCGACACGTAGGAGGTATAACTCCATCCTGGGCATTACAAGTTGGTATTCAGAGCCTTCTCCGACCTAGGAGCCCCCACTGTTTGATCGAATCGTTGACGGTCGAGTCTAGGCACACACTGAAAACTTTTTGAGTCCTATATTATATCGGAGAGTAGGATTTCTTTGCTTCTCATCCCCTTTCTCTCTGGTGAGGACTCCTGACGACTACTCTTGTCTCTTCTATCTTCAAAAATTGCACAAATTTTTTTTAGGAATCCCGCGAGTATTCTGGGATTGTTTCGATGTTCTTGTGATGAGGATATAGTTCTCGATGCCTCCTGTTCCCGGGGAGTTGAGCTTCGGGGTATTGTTGTCACAAGCATATCGCGGCAGTACTAAATACTTAAGACGGCCGACATCGAAAATCTCTCCTATACGGCCAGTGGCAAGATAACCCCGACATCACCCAGTACTGGGGAGGTAGTTCGGGAGTATTGCCATAGCTTGTTATAGTGGATGCTTTTCGAAGGTCCGAGGTAAACAGTTTCCCAGAAAGACTGGTTATGTGTTGAAGGATGGATACACCTGGATTTAGGTTTAGAGTTGATTGCGCGGTGCTTCCCGTGTATCCCAAACACCTGATTGCATAACTGGAATCTTTCGGAAATCTATAGGTGGGTTTATCCAGTAGATCGTAGGCATTCTTCCAACGAATGCAGGTTAGCGAGTTCAGGGTTCTACATTGAGTGAAGTGGTTATATGACCGATGTTACTATCAGGAGTTGCATCTTAAAGGGTCCTTGGCTATGCTGATCCGGGGATTGCAAAACCTTTTCGTAACGCGTTCATATGCTTTCAGCACAAAGATGTTAGAACGAAACTCCTCTCTTGTGTTTGTTCCCATCCATACCTTGTTGTTTTTCTTATTTTCATTTTGATCCCTATGTGGCTTCTCGTGAAGATAGATGTTATCATTTAACTGAGAATATCATTCGTTCCTCTTGTTCGAATGATTTCATTCGTTCTTATTGTTCGAATGATTATTGTGAAGACCTGTTGCAATTCAGTCCATTGATTCAGCTTATACCTTTTGTCAATCAATTGCTGATTCGTGGTCATCTCTTTTAGGATGGCTCCGAAAAAGGTTCCCAACGCTAACCCAGAGGTGGAAGAGGTCCCAGAACATCCTCCTTCCCCTCCTCCTCCGCCTGAGGCTTGGAGAGCAATTATGCAGACTACAGCTCAGAACACCCAGTTGATGATGCAAATGATGCAGCAGATGCAAGCTAATCAAGCTAATCAGGGTGTTCCAGGGAACCAAGGCAACTTCTTCAACCAGCAGCACCATGCTACTCTCAACCAGTTCTTGGCCAACAATCCTAAAGCTTTCAGTTACTGTGTCGACCCTCTTGATGCTGAAGATTGGTTAACCGACATAAAGAAGCATTTTGAGTGCAGTAACGTGAAGGAAGATGATTATGTGAAGTTTGCAGCCTTCCAACTAAAAGATCAAGCAGCTGACTGGTGGCAGCAGTACAAAGACTCCAGGCCGGGTCAAGTGATCTCTTGGGAGAATTTCTGCAAGGATTTTCGCTCGCACCACATTCCTAGAAGGGTCATCGAGGGTATGCGTGAGTAATTCCGCAACCTGAAGCAGGGCTCCATGACAGTCTATCAGTATAATGTCAAGTTCCAAAACCTCGCCCGTTATGCTAAGCAAGACATTCCTGATGCCAAGAGTAAAATCTACCAGTTCCGTGGAGGTCTCAAAGATGAACTTCAGCTTGCTCTCACCTTGTTCCAGTCGGATGAATTCGACAAGTTCTATAACATGGCTTTGAAACAAGAAGCAGCTCAGCTTAAGATGGAGGCTTCTAAGAAGAGAATTCGAGATGCCGTTCATTCTTCCTCATCGTCTCAGATGGTCTCGAAGCATCAGAAATTCTGGCTTCCTCCTCCTCCAGTGATTTAAGCTCCATACAACAACTCCAACAACTCCAACAACTCCAACTACAAGAACTCTAGTGGTCGTGGTTTCTCCCACCCACCCAACCCGAGCAACCAGTCGAAGAAGCAGTTTCAGTCTCAAGGCTCCAAGTCAAGTGGTTCTCATTTCCGTCCTCTCTCTCAAGTGGTGTGCAACAAGTGTGGCCAGAAAGGTCACTATGCCAACAGATGTCCGAATCCGAAGCGTCTTCCACCTCCTCCACCTGTGAGTTCAGCTATTGTCAGGCATGATCCAAAGGCAGCAAGGGTCAATCTGATGAATGCAGCACAAGCGGAGAATTCTTCTGATGTCATTTTGGGTAACCTTCCAGTTAACTCTTTTCTAGCTAAAGTGTTATTTGATTCGGGTGCTTCATGCTCTTTTATGTCTCAAACATTTGCATCCAAGTATAATGTTGACGTCCAAAGTCTGCCTCAGAAGTTGCAAGTTATTTCTCCGGGGAGACGTATGTCTTCTAGTGTCTATGCTCCGGATGTTTCTATTCGCATGGGTGATTATCGCTTTCTGGCTAAACCGGTGATTCTTGGTAATTCTGACATTGACCTCATCCTCGGAATGGATTGGCTTTCTCAGCACGATGCTCATATTGATTGTGCACAGAAGGAAGTCAAGTTGACTCATTCTGATGAAGATGTGATTATCTTTGCCTCAAGGGATAACACTATCAGACTTTCTCTCTCAATGATAAGGGCGAAATTAATGCCATATCTCAAATTCCGGTGGTGAACGAATATCAAGACGTCTTTCCTGAAGAACTTCCAGGCATGCCTCCACACCGTCAGGTGGAATTCGTAATTGAACTCGAGCCGGGTACTGAGCCAGCATGACGGCGTCCGTACAAGCTCTCTCCGGATGAATTGAAGGAATTGAAGAAGCAGCTTGATAAGCAGGAGAGTATGGGTCTCATCAGACCTAGTACGTCTCCATGGGGCTGTGGTGTCTTATTTGTCAAGAAGAAAGATGGCACAGAGCGTCTCTGTGTTGATTACCGGCCATTGAACAAGAAGACGATTAAGAACAAGTATCCGCTCCCCAACATCAACGAACTCTTCGAGCAGCTCAAAGGAGCTAAAGTGTTCTCTAAGCTCGACCTCCGAATGGGCTATCACCAAATTCGCATTCGCGAGGAAGACATTCCCAAGACGGCCTTCAGAACGAGCTACGGTTCGTACGAGTATACCGTCATGTCCTTCGGTCTCGCCAATGCTCCTCCTACCTTCTCGAGGATGATGCATTACATCTTCAACCCCTATACTGGCGAGTCTGTGCTTGTGTATCTGGATGATATTCTGGTGTTTTCCAAGAATGAAGAAGATCACGAAAAGCACTTACGTCTGGTTCTTGATCGACTCCGAGAGCATAAATTCTATGCCAAGTTCTCCAAGTGCGAGTTTTGGCTCGATAAGGTTTTGTACCTGGGCCACATCATCTCAGCTGACGGTATTGCGGTTAATCCCGAGAAAGTTGAAGCAATTGTCAACTGGGAAGCTCCTCAGAACGTCAAGCAGCTCCGCAGTTTTCTGGGTCTTGCCAGCTATTGCAGAAGGTTCGTTGAGAACTTCTCCAAGATTGCCAAGCCTCTTTCCAACTTGCTTCAGAAGAATGTCAAATACTTTTGGTCTCCAGAGTGTGAAGTGGCATTCAAAACACTCAAAGAGAAGCTTGTCTCTGCTCCAGTTCTGACTCCTCCAGATGAATCCAAGCCCTATGAAGTATTCTGTGATGCTTCTCTTCAAGGTCTTGGTGGTGTGCTTATGCAAGATAAGAGAATTGTGGCATACACTTCTCGTCAGCTCAAGCCAAGTGAGAAGAACTATCCCACACATGATCTCGAGCTAGCAGCTGTTGTACATGCTCTGATTACGTGGAGACATCTGTTGTTGGGCAGAAAGGTCGACATCTTCACTGATCACAAGAGCTTGAAGTACATCTTCACACAGCCGCATCTGAACCTCCGTCAGACTCGTTGGGTTGAAATGATCCAAGAGTACAATCCCAGCATTGAATACACTCCTGGCAAGGCGAATGTGATTGCAGATGCTTTGAGCAGAAAGGCATATTGCAACAGCCTTCTTATCAAGCCGTACCAGCCTGAGCTTTGTGAAGCTTTCAGGAAGCTCAACCTCCAAGTTGTTCCGCAGGGTTTTCTTGCAAATCTTCAAATTGCTCCTACCTTGGAAGATCAAGTCCGTGAGGCCCAACTCAGTGATACAATGGTGAAGAAAGTGAAACATGCTATTGCTAAGGGCATTCCGAAATATATGTGCTTCCGTGTTGATGAGAGAGATACCTTGTTCTTCGAGGACAGACTCGTTGTTCCCAAAGGTGATCTCAGGAAGCTCATAATGGAAGAAGCTCATGATTCTCTCCTTTCCATTCATCCTGGCAGTTCCAAGATGTATCAAGATCTCAAGCAATCTTACTGGTGGACACGCATGAAAAGGGAGATTGCCCAATTCGTGAATGAATGTGATGTTTGCAGAAGAGTGAAAGCAGAACATCAACGTCCAGCCGGTCTTCTCCAACCTCTTCCTATTCCCGAGTGGAAGTTTGACCACATTGAAATGGACTTCGTCACTGGTTTTCCTAAATCCAAGCGAGGAAATGATGCTATCTTCGTGGTGATTGACAAGCTTACCAAAGTCGCTCACTTCCTGCCAGTCAAGGAATCAATCAATGCAGCTCAACTTGCAGAGCTGTACACTTCCAGAATTGTGTCCCTACATGGCATTCCTCAAGTTATATCCTCAGACCGTGGAAGCTTGTTCACATCAAGGTTCTGGGACTCCTTTCAGTCCGCCATGGGCACGAAGATCAGGTTCAGCACTGCCTTTCACCCTCAGACTAGTGGTCAAGTCGAGCGTGTGAATCAGATTCTAGAAGACATGCTCAGAGCCTGTGTCATCTCCTTTGGCATGAAATGGGAAGCCTGCCTTCCATTTGCCGAGTTCTCTTACAACAACAGCTTTCAAGCATGTGCAGGCAAATCACCGTTTGAAATTCTCTATGGCAGAAAGTGCCGTACCCCTCTCAACTGGTCTGAAACAGGCGAACGTCAACTCCTTGGCAATGACTTGATCTCAGAAGCCGAAGAAATGTGCAAAGTCATACATGAGAATCTCAAGGCCGCTCAGTCGCGTCAGAAGAGCTACTATGACGGCAAGCATCGTGATTTGGCATTCAACATTGATGATCACGTCTATCTCCGTGTGTCTCCGATGAAAGGCACCCAAAGATTCGCTATCAAAGGAAAGCTTGCTCCTAGATACGTCGGGCCTTTCAAGATTCTTGGCAAGAGAGGCGATCTAGCCTATCAACTTGAGCTCCCTCCAAACTTCGCCAATGTTCATGATGTCTTCCATGTGTCTCAACTTCGCAAATGTTTCAAGGCACCTGAGCGCATGATTCCGTTTGAAGAGATTGATCTTCAACAAGACCTGTCCTACCGAGAGCATCCAGTTGCCATTATCGAAGAAACCGAACGCAAGACCCGCAACAAGTCCATCAAATTTCTGAAAGTCAAGTGGTCACATCACACAGACCGAGAGGCTACGTGGGAATGAGAAGATCATCTTCGTTCCGAGTACCCTTCCTTTTTCCATTCCTAGATCTCGGGACGAGATCTTTTTGTAGTAGAGGAGAGTTTGTAATGCTCCGGATGTAATACTTTCCCTTTTGGGCATATAATATATCTCCGGCTTCATCTATTTCCATTCCGGGTTCTTTGTCTTTCGGGTTTTCGTCGTTTTGTTGTGTGAGTGTGTGGCATTAATTCATATCATGTAGACATGTGCATCGCATTGCATTTGTGTTGTCGGTTGCATCCGGTTCCACGTGTTTCTTCCCGTTGTCCGTTTCGCGTTACGGAGCTCCCTCACGTGTCCGTGACGTCCCGTAGGCCTACTTTGTTGTTGGGCGTGTAACGTTACCGGTGTGCCGCGAGGTTGTTGTGTGTGTTGTTGTTTTGTTGTGTGCAACCCGCCTCTCAAATCTCGTCTCGTTTGGACTCTGTTGGCTATCCCATCCGTTATTCGTGTGGGTCCAAAGTGCCTTCACTTTGTGTCCCGGAAACATCCCTCCTGCAGCCACTACCCTCTCCTAAGCCCATCTAAACTACCCCCGCGATCGGATCCGTCGGATCGCGATCGGCGGGCTCCTAGCACCCCTAAATCCGCAAACCCTAGCTATCTGCTATATATAGACCCCTAGTCTATTTGGGCATCTAGCTTCTTCCCCTTCTCCCCTATTTTTTTCTCAGATCCAACCACCCCCCTCCTCTCCACTTGAAAAATCCTCCACGAATCCCGAGGGAACCAGCAGATCGCCGACGTAATTTTTCGCTCAGCCGCCGACCGCTGCAGCCTCAAGGGCGCCGCCGCTGCGCACTGGTCCGACCTCTCCCTCGATCCCAGATCGGATCGCAGGGTCAACGCGCGCCGCTAGGCCCTCCCGCGGGTGGAGATCGAGCGCTGGGCTTCCTCGGCCACTCCGCCGTCGCGCCAGGTCCAGGCCAGGACCACTTCGCCACCGATCGGGCGCCGCGACGGGGCCGGCCCGTCTGCTTCCCCCCCCCCCCCCCCCCCCCCCCCCCCCCCCCCCCCCCCCCCCCCCCCCCCCCCCCCCCCCCCCCCCCCCCCCCCCCCCCCCCCCCCCCCCCCCCCCCCCCCCCCCCCC
>LR738712.1:438804855-438863367 GCA_902687465.1 Secale cereale | reverse complement strand
GGGGGGGGGGTACAAGTATTATGTTAGTTTTGTTGATGAATACACGTGTTTCACTTGGATTTATTTGCTTAAACACATGTCTGATGTTGAGCAAGTCTTCTATGATTTTCAGGCTCATGTTGAACGCCTTTTGGATTGTAAAATCAAGTTTTTTCAGTCCGATTGGGGTGGTGAAAACCACAAACTCCATTGCAACTTCCAACGCACGGGCATCTCTCATCGTGTGTCTTGTCCACATACATCCCGGCAGAACGGTATTGCGGAGCGCAAACACCGTCATTTGGTCGAGACCAACCTTGCCTTACTTGTGCACTCGTCTCTCCCACTATGGTTTTGTGATGAGGCTTTTCTTACGGCATGTTATCTCATCAAATATATGCCCACTCCGGTTCTCAACATGGACACGCCCTTGTTCCGTATATTTCACATTCAGCCCAACTATTCCTCTCTTCGGATTTTTGGCTGTGCTTGCTGGCCTAGTCTTCGCAAGTACAACGCTGGCAAGCTTGAGTTCCATTCAAAGATGTGCATATTCCTTGGCTATATTCCACTGCATAAGGGCTATAAATGTCTTGATCGCACCTCGGGGAGGATCTATATTTCTCGTGATGTTGTTTTCGACGAGACAGTTTTTCCTTACTCCGACCCAGGTGTTTCGATTGACACTGCTTCTCTTGAGTATGCCCTCACTTTTCCATCTAATGAACCGGTTTCGGATGTCCATGTGTGGAAATATGACCTGTCCTATATCTCATCTGACTTGTTACCTGCAGGAGATTTTGCTTTGTTGTCTTCACGGGAAACCATCACTACTCCTGCGCCTGGCGTTGCGATCGACGTGCATGCATCAGACATGCATGCCACGCCTCCCGATGCTAATGCAGAGTCTGCGGCCTCGGCTGGGTCGTCGGCTGCATCTCCCGGGCTGCCGTCCTCGCCTAGTTCCCCAGCATCGTCTGGACCGGCCCAGCCCACCGCGTCGGCCTTGGCTAGGTTGCCTACAGCATCGCCCAGCTCTCTCGCGTCGCATGGACCAACCTCGCCCATCGCGTCGCCCCAGCCTGTGTCGCCTGTCGCTGAAGAGACTTGAACCGTCATACCACTCGTCGGGTCTCCCCCGCCGCTGCCACCCTCTACCGACGATGCAGCTCAACGGCATGCCATGGTCACTCGTAACCGTGATCACACGCTCAAGGACAAGACTTACACCGATGGCACGGTTCGATATGACTCTCGTCGGCAAGCATTCTTCGTCGCCCCGGTTTCTCATCGTGATTATCTTGGTGAACCTTCTTGGCATGCCGTTGTGTCTGAGGAGTTTGCTGCTCTTCGTCATACGAACACATGGGTGTTGTTGCCTCGGCCTCCCGGTGTTAATGTTGTGAGCTGCAAGTGGATTTTCAAGACCAAGCATCGTCCGGATGGTTCTGTCGACAAGCACAAAGCTCACCTTGTTGCTCGCGGTTTCACTCAACAGCAAGGGATAGACTATGGATGTACTTTCAACCCAGTGGTGAAGCCTGCCACGGTTCGCCTGGTTCCCTCTCTTGCTGGGTCTTAGGGGTGGAGCCTTCGACAGATTGATGTGAGTAATGCCTTTCCTCATGGTACTTGGCCGAAGATGTCTACATGCAGTAGCCACACGGATTTGAGGATGCTCTTTATCCTTCTCTTGTTTGCAAACTTCATACGTCCATCTATGTGCTCAATCAGTCGCCTCGTGCCTGGTATGCTTGGTTGAGTAAGCGCCTTTCATAGCTTGGTTTTGTTGTCTCCAAAGCAGACGCGTCCTTGATCATCTTTTCACATGGTGCTATTCAGATATACGTGCTCGTGTACGTTGATGATATTGCGATTGCTGGCTCTACACCTGTTGTGGTTGAACGCCTTGTGCAGTCCCTGTCTGCTAGTTTTCCCATCAAAGAATTGGGTCGGCTGGAGTACTTCCTTGGAATGGAAGCGCCCTTTCATTCAGGGGGCATGACATTGACGCAGAAAAAGTATGTGCTTGATCTTCTTCATCGCATCAACATGGAGAACTACAAGTCCACGTCCACTCCGCTTGCTACATCCCAGAGCCTCTCACGTCATAGTGGTGCACTGCTGGGTACTAATGATTCTTTCAGGTATCGCGGCGTAGTTGGAGCACTCTAGTGTTTGACACTCACCCGTCCCAATATCTCCTTTGCTCTGAACAAAGTATGTCAGTTTCTGTCTCAGCCTACGGGAAATCATTGGGAGGCAGTCAATCGTATTCTCAAGTATGTCAAAGGTACGCTAGACACATGACTACGCATTCGTATGTCCCGATTTACTGGAGTCAGTATATTCACCGATGCAGACTGGTCAGGCTTTGTTGATGAAAGGTGTTCCAGGGGTGGCTTTGTTGTGTTTGTTGGACCCAATCCTATATCTTGGAGTTCAAAGAAGTAGCCTACAGTCTCGAGATCTAGCACTGAGGCAGAGTATAAGGCATTAGCCAATGGCGCGGCCGAAGCCATTTGGATAGACTCAGTTCTCATAGAACTTGGAGTTACACAGCAGCGCACACCTATATTGTTGTGTGATAATTTAGGGGCTAACTTCCAATTTGTGAGGGAAGGAGTAGCTATCGGTGCATTGGAGGTCAGGTTCATTTCAACAGATGATCAGCTAGTGGATTTATTTACTAAACCCGCTAACCGTTAGATGCTAGACCGCTTGAGAACCAATCTGAATCTTGTATGTAGTTCAGATTGAGGGGGCATGTCAAATAGTGTCTAGTTTGCATATATTGTATTTATACGTGTATACGTATGTAACCTGATCATCTATATATAGTGAGACGTTAGGAGGATGTATCACCCACGCAAAACCCTAAACCTATCTGTTTTAACTATCATTCTATACTATAGAAAATGACTAACATTATGATTTAACATTGCATACCAAATGCCTCTGCATATTGAATACTCCTATCCTCAAATAGAATCATTAAACACGCAAACATATGCAAACAATGCAAACATGACATCAATCTGTCTAAACAGGACAATCTATAAAGAGGGCAATTGTACTCGTACTTCCCAAGATGAAAATATTCTAAACAATTACCACATTACGGATAACTTATTCATGCTAACTATGTAAAAAATTCAAGATTTTATCAAGTTCTGACTTTCCATAAGAATTCAGACAATTATAGAAAACGTTTTGATTTCAAACAGCAACATATAGACTTCCAAAATAGGCATTGTAAAGGCTATACTTGTCTTTTTTTATTGAAATAAAAGATGCAAAACACTATTCTAAGTAACAGTAAGCAAATAAAAACAAAACCAAATGATGTTCCAAACGAAACTCATATCATGTGACGAATAAAAATATAGCTCCAAGTGAGGTTACCAATAATGTTGAAGACGAAAAAGGGGATTCCTTCCGGGGCATCCCCAAGCTTAGTTGCTTTTGTCTTCCTTGAAAATTACCTTGAGGTTCCTTGGGCATCCCCAAGCTTAGTGTCTCACCACTCCTTATTCTCCTCATACCGATATCTCACCCAAAACATGAAAACTTCGATCACACAAAACTTAACGGAACTTCGTGAGATCCGTTAGTATAATATATCAAATCATTCACTTGGGTACTGTCAAAGACAAGATTCATAATTGTTCTAACACAATGCCTACTATACCTTATCACTTCGAAAACTTATATCACATAATATAAGCTTTGGAGACACTAAAACAAGCAAACTAAGCATTGAAAACAGAATCTGTCAAAAACAGAATAGTCTGTAATGATCTAGACAACCACCATACTTCTGCAACTCTGAAAATTCTTAACAATTAGGACAACGTAGGAAATTTGTATATCAAACACGTGTGAAATATTTTGGTAATTATCTTGTTCTAGTGATTTATTTAATTTTTTGCACTCGACGCAAAACTTTTTGTTTTTGTAGAGAAACAAATCAACTATCATCCACACTACCCCAAAGGCTTTACTTGGCACTTTATTGAAACAAAAGCTATAAGACATGATTACTTGAGTAGCTTAGTCATGTGGACACACAAAAACACTAGGTATAAGTATTGGGTTGTCTCGCAACAAGAAATTTTCTTTAATCCTTTTTAGCTAGGCATGATGATTTTAATGATAATCAAGTAAAGAAGAATTGAAACACAAATAGAGCATAATGAATCACATGGCAATCACATTTAAGTCTAACCCACTTCCTATGCATAGGGATTTTGTGAGCAAATAATTTATGGGAACAAGAATGAACTAGCATAGGAAGGCAAAACAAGTATGACATCAACACTTTCAACACATAGAGAGGAAACTTAATATTATTGAGATAATTAAAAGCATGTTTTCCTCTCTCATAATAATTTTCAGTAGCATCATGAATAAATGCAACAATATAGCTATCACATAATGTCGCAGGATAACCACGACCACCTATGGGATGGAGGTCCCTTTTGGTTCGGCAAGGGGATGGGCACGTTGCACAAAGAGCGAACAAGCGCAGAGGAGCACGTCGGGGATCGCACGGGCAGTTTTTACCCAGGTTTAGGCCGCCGCGAGGCGTAAAACCCTACTCCTCCTTTGGTGCATCGATGGTGGAATGGTGGAAAACGGACGCGTTGCTCTTGCCCAGCATGGTTGCCTTGGGGTGAGAGCGGCCGCGCGTATGAGTGTATGCGGGTTCGAATGGTCGAATCCTTTCTATGGTTGCCATGGGCTTCCTTTTACATGTTAAGGGGTCACCACAGTCGCAAATTAGTCTTTCCAAGATGATTAGATAGCAAACAATGCTATCATACATAACTCTGTAGCTAACAGAGTGCATTAAATGCACCACTTAGTGTCACATAACAGCTCGTCCGACAAGCCTTGTCGGGCTGTTTTGCCAGCTGTGTTCCTTCTTTCTTAACACGTCTCTGGGCGGGTGTCATTTGGTGGTTCTTGCGGTAGGAGATGGCTGCCACGTAGAAAGAGGTGGCCACTAAGCCACCTTGGAGCTTGACACCGCACCGATCGTTGATGGGCGTCGCTGTGAAGTGGAGTTTTACCTCCGCGTGCCCTGGCAAGCCTGCTGGAGCGATCTTGGTGGCTTGCTGCCGGGGGGAGGGTGCATCCGACTCCTCGCCAGGCACACATGCGCGGCAAGGATGGTTCTTCAGCTGGTGGTGTCTTGTATCTTTAGCTAGTCTTGGTTGTCTTGATCTTCTTAACCAGCCCTCTGATTTATCAAGGAGCTGATATCTTCGTGCCTTCATCTGGTGTTTGGTGCTGCAAACTTGCCCTTGAGCCTGTGCACTTGTTTTCTGGGCACTAGCCATGGGAAAACACATACCCCTATTTGTGTACCCCCAACATAAGCCCCTGGCCTGAGCCATAAAACGGCTCATTATGATGACTAGTTTCTCCAGCGTTGGGTTAGGCCCCAAACAGTGCGCGGACACGTGGCAGGGAGAAGCCATAAAACGGCTCATTATGATGACTAGTTTGTCCAGCGTCCACTTTGCGCAATTATCGTGAATTGTGGGGGGCGTGGGACTGTAGCTGACTAGTTTGTCTAGTTTGTCCAGCGTCCACTTTGCGCAATTATCGCAAATCGTGGGGGGGCGTGGAGAAGCCATAAAACGGCTCATTATGATGACTAGTTTGTCCAATAACTTTTTCTGAGGAGTCGCGCCGCCCCCACGTCTTATCCCATAAAAGGGGAAAAACGTAAAACTGCACCGCACATCCATTGCCCGTCTTGCCTCTACTTCATCTTCCTCCGCAAGCCAAGCAATTGACGTCTTCCCTTCTTCCCGCATTTGCCGCCGATTCCTCCTCGATCCTCTTCTCGCACCACCCCCCCCCCCACTGCGATCTAGGGAGATGGGGAAAAAAACCACATCCATGAAGAAACTGGAGGCTGTGGTACAAGAAGTGGCGCTCGAGGGGAACAAGAGGGGAGCGGAGCTCGACAAGAAGCGGAGGGAAGATGTCGTCTTCTTCGCATTGAACCTCGATGCTGACATACTACAGGCGAGGTATGGATATCTGTGGAGGAGGGTCATCCCAGAGGGGCACGTCGCTCCTAAAGTTTTGGCGGAGGGAAAAGAAGATCCTCTACATTCATACCGGTTCTTTTCCGCGTATTTCATCTGCGGTCTATGCCCTCCTTACTCAAATTTCTTCGAGGCGATGATGGTAGTTGTCACACCCCGCATTTTGTATCATGTTATTTGTAACTTTGAAGCATGAAAATTTGGACCAGCAAAAATTTTTAGCATCATTTGGCCTTTATTTGAAATTGAGTTTTTCTTCATTTGCTTTTTCTTGTGCTCATTAAAGTCAACTATGATCTCTTGTAGATTTCATCTCCATACTCAAAACTCCTGCCCAATGATCATGCCAAGTGTTATATAACAGTATAGTATTTTCTTACAAAATTAATTTGGCCAAAAGATATTTTATAAATTTAGTTTTCCAAAAAACCCCTGAATTGAGATTTGCACTGCAAGTACTTGATTTAGGGTGAGAAAATTATTTCAAAAGGTTTAATTGAGACCTAGTAGTCATAGAACTTCCAGAAACCACAAAAGTATAATTTTAAAAGTTATTTTCCTATTTTATTTAAAAGCTTTTTCTTAAGGCCAGAAATGGTCTTTAATAGGGAAAAATTATTTACCTATTTCAAAAATATTTGCCAAAATTCAGAGAGACTCAGAGGACATATATTGTCCATATATAAGAGTTTCAACACTTGGTCATGTTCAAAATAATGGGCTAAACCCTCTAAAACCCTTTCTGGAAGCCTCATGCATTGGAGATCAAGGAAACCCCCTCAAACCCCTTCATAACCATTCTGTCCATATTTGAAGTTTGAGCAACTCTACATTGCCAAACTTGTCCTAATGCTCTCAAATTTGGTGCACATGCTAGGATAGCCTAATAAGGCACCTAGACCAAATGGCACAAGATTTGGAATAGAGCAACTTGATCAGATCACCTCAAAACCCTTTCTGTTCAAATGCAAATTTGAACAACTTTACATTACCAACTTTTTATCTGGAGCCTCAAACTTTGTGAGCATGATTAATACCCCAAATGATGATGCTACACCAAGTGGTGCATCAAGGGGAGATGATTAGCTTGACTCAATCAAGATGGAACTATTTCTGTTGATTTCTAGGGTTCACCAAAGTTACATTGGCTAGTTTCTCCAAATGAGGCCAAATTTGGTGAAGCACCCTATTTTCTCATGTCTTTCAACCATGTAAAGTGCCATGTCAATTGGACCTCATTTACTTGATCAAACCATGATCAAACACCTTCTGCAGAAATCTTAAAACCTCCCTTTTTACCACTTTCACTTTTCTCCATGGCCTCATCTCTTTACCACAGACTCATGGGGTTACTAGCAAACCCCAGTAACTCCCCCAACACCTCATCTCCATGATTGGGGGGTGAAACCCCAGCTTTACCCTGCTGTGCACCCATCTTTCACCATTTTTACCAGCACCCTCCCTCTCTCTCTACACCACAGAGCATCCAAGGCCTCAGGCCATTTCTTTACTTCCCCCTTGACCTTCTAGACACTGCTGGACACGTTGGTTTTGACCAGGTCGGCGAGAGCGCGGCGATGCCAGCCAAACGCGCGCTCTGGAGCACGTAACAGTGCAGACAAGCACTGTAGCTTCAGCCAATCGGCCTCCCCCGACAGCCTCGGGCCTCCCCTTCGCGCCAGTCGAGGCCTCTCGACGTCCGCAACCTCCCCGGCGCTGTCCCCCCTCCTCCTGCGCCCTCCAGTGGTCGTCGTCGCACGCGCGCTGGCCGCCCGCGACGGCCACTCTGCTGCTTCACACGCGCACACGCTCCAGACGCTCCTCCGCTCCTCCTCTCACTTCTACTGGACGTGGAGATCGTCCAGGAACTCCACTGACTCATTCCCTTGGCCTCCCGTGCGCTGTAGCCTCGAGCCGGAGCTCGCCGGCGCACTGGACCTCGGGCCGCCGTCGACCTCCTATAAATAGCCCCTCCCGAGCCTCTCCAGCAGCACCACCAGCCTCTCCTCACTCCACTGAGCCTCCCAGCACCACCCACTCCTCCCCAGGACGTCCCAGTGCTCGGGATCGACCGGAGCTCCGCCGCGTCGGGCTGCCGGTGATCTCGCGGTACGGGCCTCCCCTGCCCCTCCTTTCACCTGATTCGGAACCGCCGTGCTCCACTGACCCTTTCCCCCTTGTTTCCCCCTCCGTTTGCAGTCGGGAACGACCAGAGCCACCACCTCCCGACGAGCTTCCGCGGTCCCACCTCGCCGCCGGCGAACCGGACCTTCCCGGCGTGCCGCACCACCACCACTGCAACCGCCACTCGACGCTGAGTCCATCCCTGGCCTCCGTTGCCGTCGCCGTGGCCGGAAAACTCGCCGGTGAGCTCGCCGTGGCCGTGGCCGCAAGGTTGGAGATGACAGGCGGGCCCCGCCTGTCATCCCCACACCTCTCTCCCCCTCCTCTCTGTCACTGACCCACGGGCCCTGCCCGTCAGGTTCAAAAACCTGACGTGCGCGCGCAGGCTCCCGTGCGGCTGGGCTGGACCGCCCTGGGCCGTGCATTGTGGCCTCTCTGGCCCAGTTGCACAGGTCTTTTTATTCTTTTTCTTTTCTGTGATTGTTTTAAACATTTCTACAGAAAAGAATAATGGTCCAAATTAAATATTTCCAACTCCTAAAATATTGTAATATTCCAACCTATTTAATGGTACCACTTTCATTCAAATCCATGAAACTTTTCTGTACTGTTCAAATTTAAATTCAAATTTGAGCAGTATAACTCCTGATCAAAAATCAATATATCCTATTCTGCAACTCCAAAACTTCAACTAAGATTTTTCCCCATCTTAGAAAATTCTCTAGTATTTTACAAAAATGAGTTGACATTTTTCTGAGCACCTTTGTTTTTCTGTTTTATTTGTATTCTTATTTTTCCGTTATTATTATGCGACGTATAGATCCCGCATTTGACGAAGTTGCTGTGGAAGAAGAAGGAGAAGGACTAGAAGACTTTGAAGACCAAGCTAATCCAGGCAAGCAGCCCTTTGACCATGATACACTTGTTCTCGGAACCCATTTGTTCCCGATGCATGATGATTAGGGTTACGATGGTAACCTTGATGAACCACCATATGATGCATGCTTTATCCTTGATCTTGCTATATGATGGACAACATGCAATAGGTGGCCATGATGCTTATATGATGCATGACATGGTCTTGATCTTGCTATGTGCTAGATGATTTGCATATGGTTAGTAGACATGAAAAGTGATGCATGTGAGACATGAACCTCCATGGTTGGAGTCTTTGCATAAAACCCCGTCGGGTGCCATTTATGCCCAAGGGTGATGATGATAATGACACTGGGTGACCACTTGATGACGAAGTGGTGTGCCAAGGCAAGTGTGTGTGTTTTTCAAACGGATTGGTTGAAGTTGCGACCGTTATTCCAACCATACATGTGCAACCACACTACCCCTTATGGGACGGGGCTTTATTGATTACTTAGGTCGATACTAGCATGGTGCCCGCATTACTAGTGACGGGAAGACTAGAGGTCCTTCCCGGGACGGGGTCGTGCTTGGATAGGCGGCCATGACTGTTTTCACAGGGCACCGGACACACCGTTGGTCCCTTCGGGTACGCGTGAACATTGAAATTAGGGCAAGTCCCGTGATCCATTGTTTGTACCCCAAGGCCGTGTGCCAACGAGTGGACTCTATGTTAGTGTCGTCTAAGGAAAGGTAATGACCGGGTGCTTACCCCGGGTACTTGAGGTACCGCGGGTCGTGGATGACACGGAAGTTCCCCGGATCTTGTGGGTAAAGTGCGCAACCTCTGCAGAGTGATAAACTATTCGAATAGTCGTGTCCACGGTCATGGACAGTTGGGTAACCGCTCTTTGGCTACGTCCAATGTTTGTAAAACCATGCGTGTGTGTGTGATGAGTCAAGATGGTGACTTGACTCAGTGAGATGAATCATATCCATGTGATGTCGGTAACCTGTTCTCGAGGTTACACGAGGTTATTGATGCATAACTTGATGATAGCATATTGTTCTAGCCTCCTGCTAGTTTGTTCATTATTATCCAATTGCATTGCTACTTGAACCACATCATGGGTTGCTTGCGAGTACATTCAAAGTACTCATTGGCTTGCCACTGGTTATTTAATTGGCCAGGCATGGAAGAGCAGGAATATGAGGAAGAGTTCTTTGGAGACGAACATGCGAACTAGGAAGCTATCCCAGTCAGAATGCCTGTAGGGTTAAGGCAGATGGCATGGGTTCTACCCGTTTATCGAAGACTTCCGATATTTGAGTTATTTGCTATTCAGCCCGTGAGGCTCTATCTATGTAAGACTTGGCCATAATGGCCTTAATTCGTGTAAGACTATTTGTATGGATGTAAGACTCTTGTTATTTCAGCTTCTGTGTGTTCAGTGAGCATTGATCTCTAGGATCACTGTACACGTGCATTCGGTGATCTCGACTTCTAAGTCGGGGTCCCCACAGAGATGTGTAGGATCGAAGAAGTATGTCTAGAGGGGGGGTGATTAGACTACTTGACAATATAAAAAAATCTGCCTTTTGATTAAGCAAAGTTTTTGGCAGTTTCACAATTAAGATTATATCAAGTAACAGACTACACATGCAATTCTAGAGTATGGGCAGCGGAAAGTAAATTGCATATATAGTAAAGAGAGGTGGAGTGGATCAAACGCAGTTTGGTGACACGGAGATTTTTGTCGTGGTTCCGATAGGTGGTGCTATCGTACATCCACGTTGATGGAGACTTCAACCCACGGAGGGTAACGGCTGCGCGAGTCCACGGAGGGCTCCACCCACGAAGGGTCCACGAAGAAGCAACCTTGTCTATTCCATCATGGCCTACGCCCACGGAGGACTAGCCTTACTCGGGGTAGATCTTCACGAAGTAGGCGATCTCCTTGCCCTTACAAACTTCTTGGTTCAACTCCACATCTCGAAGACGGAGGCTCCCAAGCGACACCTAACCAATCTAGGAGGCACCACCCTCCAAAAGGTAATAGACGGTGTTGATGGTGATGAACTCCTTGCTCTTGTGCTTCAAATGATAATCTCCCCAACACTCAACTCTCCTCACTGATATGGCTGTGGTGGAAGAAAGGTTTGAGTGGAAAGCAACTTGGGAAGGCTAGAAATCAAGTTTCATATGGTAGGAATGGAATGGCTTGATCTCAACACAAGGGTAGGTGGTTCACTTCTCAGAAAGTGTATGGTAGGAATGGTAGACCTTCTGATGGCTCTCCTCACGAATGAAGAGGGGGTGGAGGGGTATATATAGCCTCCACACAAAATCCAACCGTTACACACACATTTGACCAATCTCGGTGAGACCGAAGTTAAAACTCGGTCAGACCGAAAGTTCAAATATAGTGAACGTTGGGATTTTCGGTGGGACCGAAAATACCATCTCGGTGGGACCGAAAGTGCAAAAGATATGAACGTTGGAGATTTCGGTGAGACCGAGATAGAAAACTCGGTTGGACCGATTTGAGAAAGAGCAGGAACATGCCAGAATCGGTTAGACCGAAAATGGATTATCGGTGAGACCGATTTGAGCCAAGACAGAAGCTTGCCCATTTCGGTGAGACCGATAATACAAACTCGGTTATTCCGAAAAGATGTGAAATGGTTACATAAGGTTGGCAGTTCAGTTTCGGTGAGACCGATCTCAAACTCGGTATGACCGATTTTTCTAGGGTTTGGAATATGGCAGAAGTGGTTCATCTCGGTGGGACTGAATTGGAAAATCGGTTTGTCCGAGATTACTTATTAGTGTGTTAAGTAGTGAAGAGTGCTGATAGTTGAGGGAGATATATAACTAAGCACTTGAGCAACCAGATCATTAACACAACCTCATCCCCTTTTAATAGTATTGGCTTTTCCTATGGACTCAATGTGATCTTTGATCACTAAACCAAAAATGAAGTCTTGAGCTTTTGCCAATGCTTGCCTTAGCATTTGAGGGGTCCACTTCTTCAGTCATCTTGCCATACCAATGTGATTGGATTTCCTGAAACATACTTGATAAAAGCATTAGTCCAACCACAAAGTATGTTGTCATTAATTACCAAAACCACCCAGGGAGCAAATGTGCTTTCAAGCTGGTATCAGAGCCATCCTGACTGTAGGAAGCCTTAGTTAGCATGGGCGTTAGATAGATGAGACCCCTTTTTCAAAACCTTCTGAATCTCTTTTTTTTTCTAAACCTGAGATTTCCTCAGTTTATTAACCCCTCCTATTCCACCTTTGTAGATGGCCGCTGTTCCCGAAGAGCACCTGACCACTGGGTTTCCCATACTTCTCGAGGATAGCCTCCAGGAGTGTCAGTTCCACCGAGCACCCATCCTCACCTACCATGAGCATTGGGTGAGCGATACTGAGGTGGAGTACCACGTGGAAGTGATTGTGAAGGCAAACGATCCTCCCACAAGTTGGTTCTTCGAGGGACCCCAGATGACGACACTACCACTCGCTGCCGAAGCTGCTGCACTCAAGGCACTAACCCGTCTCCGCGAGCTTCTTCCAGAGAGGGCAGCCAAGGTGGCAACTCGCTTCTTACCTTACCGGAAGGAAGGTGACGAAGAAAGCAGCGCACTAGCCCCTCCACTGAAGGATGGACTCTCGCTTCGGTTCCAGACCTACTTCAGTCTATATGCCGACAGCTTGGCACAAGACTTGGCCTCGGAATCAATGAAGCTTCGAGAAGAACTTTACAAGACCAAGGCACTTCTTTGTCGAGCTCAAGAGAAGGCAAACAGAATCAAGAAGGAAGGAGCACCTTCTGGACAATCCGCTATCGCATATCGAGGCGGAAGGCCCTCCGAGGATGTGTCATCCAAGGGTGAAGAACCACCTCGGCGACACCGGATGATAGCGAGGGAATACCGCAAGCTTTTCCCTGCACCACCGTCGAAGCACCGTCGTATCCAACTCCTCCACTCCCCCACTCCCTCAAGCGACAAGGGAGCCCAGACAGATGAAGACAAGGAGGAAGACCCAGAAGAGCCGGAATACGCGACCGAGCATTCCGCCGCTTAGGCATTATTCGCTACTCGGATATGCCCGTTGTAACCCATATGGTAGGATAGGTCGTGTAACCCCTATGCGCAGTCGAGTCCTTGTATGGTTCCTATGAAACCATCTAGTGCTAGCTTTTGCCGTGTCTGGATGTAAGTCGTAATCTTCCTTCGGGAATGTGTAAACGACTACATCACCCATTTGGATTTTAATGGATGTGTTTTGGCCTTTCGGCCCTTGCATAATTTGATTTAGTGTCACACCCACCCCCTTACTAGGCTCCCATCTATCTTGCTTTCCCTCTTCCGAGTCATGAGACCTTTTACCGCTCCAATAGGATGCCTGTTGTAACTCGTACTGGTACCTCTACCCAGCAGCCCGAAGCCGGAGCATCCTCTCAGCCAGAGGCAGGCCACGACCAAACCAACGACCAAGCTCCACGACCACCTCCTCCAAGCATGGACATGGCTCAGCTTCTCCAAGCTTTCCGAGAGGAATGCCAAGCCAACACTGCAGCTCTTCAGCTGATTGCTCAAGCTGTCGCCAACAACCGCCAGCCGGCGGGGAATGGCAATGGACGTTCCACGTTGGCAGAGTTCAAGAAGCATGCACCGCCCACCTTCATCGAGACTGCGGAACCCATGGATGCTGATGACTGGGTCCGTTCAATTGAGGAGATTCTGGAGCTAGTCGGATGCACCGAAGACCGCGAGAAGGTGGCTTATGCAGCCCACTGCCTCGGGGGAACCGCAAGAGCTTGGTGGGATGGATTCAAGGTCATGCATGCTGAACAAGACATCACTTGGGTTAACTTCAAGGCAGAATTCCGCAAGGCCCACATTCCTTCTGGAGTCATGGCTATCAAAAAGCGCGAGTTCCGAGCCCTGAAGCAAGGAAGTGGCACTGTCAAGGAGTACATGCAGAAGTTCAGTATTCTGTCAAGGTATGCCCCTGAGGATGTCAGCACTGATGCTGCCAAAAGGGAGCGCTTCATGGAAGGCCTTAATCAAACTCTGCAATATTCGCTTGTCGTGTGCGACTGCCCGTCTTTCCCTGACCTGGTGAACAAGGCACTTATGCTTGAAGACAAGCGGCGTGCTTTGGAAGACACTCGCAAACGCAAGTTGATCAGTAAGGGAAGTTCCAGCAACCAGAAGCCTCGTCCGTGGCAGTCAGCCCCGGCCAAGCCAACCTATCAGCAGCCAAGAGCTCCTGCGCCTCGTGCCAACCCTCAGCCTCAGCAGTATGCCAACCCCAGGACAGCCTTCAACCCCAATACCAATGGTGGCAACAAGATCAACACTCCAAATCAAGTCACTTGTTTTGGGTGTGGTCAGCCCGGACACATCTCAAGGGTGTGCCCCAACAAGAAGCCTGATGCCCCGCGCCCCAATGCGCAGAACCAGGGACAAGGCCGTGGAATGCCACCAAGGAACCCAGCTCCTCGCAATCCACCGAACCATGGGAAGGGGCGTGTGAATCACGTCACTGCTGAAGAAGCCCAGGAAGACCCGGATGTCGTGCTGGGTACGTTCCTTGTCAACTCAGCACCTGCAACTGTCTTGTTTGATTCTGGAGCAACGCATTCATTTGTCACTCAAAGATTTGCATTAAAAAGTGGCATGACCCCTACACCCCTGAATAACCCTATGGTGGTACAAACCCCCGGAGCCGAGATGAGAGCCAAGATAGGTTGTAAAGGAGTCGGTATTACCATTAACGGTGTAGACTTCCTAGCAGACCTTATCATCCTAAGATCGCAAGGCTTGGATGTGATCTTAGGGATGGATTGGCTCAGTAAGCACCAAGGCTTGTTAGACTGTGCCAATCGGACAGTCACTGTGACCAATGACCAAGGTGTAGAAGTCAAGTTTACCCCCAACTCCTCTTCCGCTCAAGCCGCTAAAGTCAACTGTCTGTCTGAAGTTGGGCTAGACCAAGTACCGGTGGTATGTGAGTATCCTGATGTCTTTCCGGATGAACTACCGGGAATGCCCCCTGACCGTGACATTGAGTTCATCATCGAGCTCATGCCCGGAGCAGGGCCCATCTATAAGAAGCCTTATAGAATGGGGACGGAAGAATTAGCCGAGTTGAAGAAGCAGCTGGAAGAGCAGCTAAGGAAGGGATTTATCCGCCCAAGTGCTTCCCCTTGGGGATCTCCTGTTCTGTTTGTGGCCAAGAGGGACGGTACCATCCGCTTATGCATTGACTATCGTTCCCTCAATGAAGTTACAATCAAGAACAAGTATCCACTTCCCAAGATCGAAGATCTGTTTGATCAGCTCAGCGGAGCCAAGGTGTTCTCCAAGATCGACCTCAGATCTGGGTACTACCAGCTGAAGATCAGACCCCAAGATATTCCGAAGATGGCATTCGTAACCAGATATGGCCTGTACGAGTGCACGGTCATGTCTTTTGGGTTAACCAATGCCCCAGCTTACTTCATGTATCTCATGAATAAAGTCTTCATGGAATACTTGGACAAGTTTGTTGTTGTCTTCATCGATGACATTCTTGTGTTCTCGAAGTCGGAGGAAGAGCACGAGCAGCATCTGAGGATGGTCCTAGACAAGCTTCGTGAGCACCAACTGTATGCCAAATTCAGCAAGTGTGAGTTCTGGCTGCATAAAGTTGGATTCTTAAGTCATGTCTTGACCGAGGAAGGATTATCTGTTGATCCTGCAAAAATCGAAGCTGTGACCCAATGGCAATCTCCAACGACCGTCAAGGAAGTCAGAAGCTTCCTCGGACTAGCGGGCTATTACCGCAAGTTCGTGGAAGGATTCTCTAGCATTGCACGACCAATGACTCAGCTCCTCAAGAAGGACAAGAAGTTCGAGTGGACGCCAAAATGCGAAGAGAGCTTCCAAGAGCTCAAGAAGAGATTGACCACCGCCCCAGTTCTGGCAACACCTGATATTCACAAGGAGTTCGTGATATATTGTGATGCCTCTCGAACCGGATTGGGAAGCGTTCTGATGCAAGAAGGCCGCGTCATAGCATACCTCTCCAGGCAGCTACGACCCCATGAGGAGAACTACGCTACTCACGATCTTGAGATAGCGGCAGTAGTTCATGCCTTGAAGACATGGCGGCATTACCTCCTAGGGAAACAGTGTGAGATCTACACAGACCATAAAAGTCTGAAGTATATTTTCACCCAAAAGGAATTGAACATGAGGCAGCGGAGGTGGTTGGAACTCATCAAAGACTATGACCTCAGTGTTCAGTATCACCCTGGGAAGGCTAACGTGGTGGCTGATGCCTTAAGCAGGAAGGCTTGCTCTTTGAATGCCGTTATTCAAGAAAGACAGCCAGCCTTGTTTAAGGAGTTCGAACAATTCAGTTTGGAATTGGTCACCCCTGGATTTCTGGATCATTTGGAAGTCAGATCGACCCTGATGGACGACGTCAAGAAGGCACAAGATGGACACGCAAGCATCGAAGGCATCAAGAAGAAGATGAAGCTGGGCAAGGCCCCAGGATTCTCCGAAGACGAGCACGGGATTGTTTGGTACAAGGGTCGCATCTGCGTACCAAACAACACCGAGCTGAAGACGCTGATTCTGCAAGAAGCCCACGACACTCCGTGTTCCATCCACCCCGGAGGAACCAAGATGTACCAAGACTTGAAGGCACGATTCTGGTGGCACGGGATGAAAAGAGAGATTGCAACCTACGTTGCGAAGTGTGATGTGTGCCAAAAGGTTAAGGCTGAATATCAGCGACCCGCTGGATTGCTTCAACCACTCAAGGTTCCTGAGTGGAAGTGGGATAAAGTCGGAATGGACTTCATCACTGGATTACCAAGGTCGAGTAGAGGACATGACTCTATCTGGGTCATAGTCGATCATTTGACCAAGGTGGCTCATTTCATTCCTGTCAAGACTACCTACTCAGGCAACCAGTTGGCAACTCTCTATATCAACCGAATTGTAAGTCTTCACGGTGTTCCCAAGGAGATTGTGTCAGATCGAGGCACCCAGTTCACTTCAAGGTTCTGGAAGCGATTCCAAGAAGCCTTGGGAACCAAGTTGTCTTTCAGCACAGCTTTCCACCCACAGACCGGAGGACAGACTGAGCGAGTCAATCAGATTCTCGAAGACATGCTCCGAGCCTGTGTCCTGGCATATGGAGCCAAGTGGGAAGACTGTCTCCCTTTTGCCGAGTTCTCCTATAACAACAGTTACCAGTCAAGCCTTCAGATGGCACCATTTGAGGCGTTGTACGGACGCAGATGTCGCACACCCCTCAACTGGTCAGAGACTGGAGAAGGACTAGTCTTTGGACCGGATATTCTCCGCGCAGCAGAAGAGCAAGTACAACTAGTCAGAGAGCGACTAAAGGCAGCCAAGTCAAGGCAGAAGAGTTATGCTGACACTCGACGCCGAGACATGAGTTTCCGTGTCGGAGATCATGTGTACCTGCGGGTAACTCCTCTGAAGGGAACCAAGCGTTTCCACGTCAAGGGGAAGCTCGCACCAAGGTTCATTGGCCCTTTCAAGATCACCGACCGACGAGGAGAAGTGGCTTATCAGTTGGAACTACCACCTGAGCTATCCGATGTGCACAATGTGTTCCATGTGTCACAACTCCGGAAATGTCTCCAGGTTCCAGACAAGCCCTGTCTCTACAAGGATGTGGATCACCAAGCCATTGATCTGCAGCCTGACTTGACCTACCGCGAGAAGCCTATCCGTATCCTGGACGAAGCAGAACGACGTACGCGGAGCCGTACCATCAAGTACTTCAAGGTCCAGTGGAGCAACCACACCGAAGCAGAAGCAACCTGGGAACGAGAAGACTATCTTAGATCCGAGTTTCCCGACCTCTTTTAAGCCCTAGTTTAGGAATCTCGGGGACGAGATTCTTGTAAGGGGGGTAGGTCTGTCACACCCTGCATTTTGTATCATGTTATTTGTAACTTTGAAGCATGAAAATTTGGACCAGCAAAATTTTTTAGCATCATTTGGCCTTTATTTGAAATTGAGTTTTTCTTCATTTGCTTTTTCTTGTGCTCATTAAAGTCAACTATGATCTCTTGTAGATTTCATCTCCATACTCAAAACTCCTGCCCAATGATCATGCCAAGTGTTATATAACAGTATAGTATTTTCTTACAAAATTAATTTGGCCAAAAGATATTTTATAAATTTAGTTTTCCAAAAAACCCCTAAATTGAGATTTGCACTGCAAGTACTTGATTTAGGGTGAGAAAATTATTTCAAAAGGTTTAATTGAGACCTAGTAGTCATAGAACTTCCAGAAACCACAAAAGTATAATTTTAAAAGTTATTTTCCTATTTTATTTAAAAGCTTTTTCTTAAGGCCAGAAATGGTCTTTAATAGGGAAAAATTATTTACCTATTTCAAAAATATTTGCCAAAATTCAGAGAGACTCAGAGGACATATATTGTCCATATATAAGAGTTTCAACACTTGGTCATGTTCAAAATAATGGGCTAAACCCTCTAAAACCCTTTCTGGATATTTCAAGCTTTTGAAATATTTACAAAGGAAATTTACTCCAAAAATTCCAGGGAAATTCTATCATGTCATATATGGCATAGTTGATGATCTTGCAAAGCCTCATGCATTGGAGATCAAGGAAACCCCCTCAAACCCCTTCATAACCATTCTGTCCATATTTGAAGTTTGAGCAACTCTACATTGCCAAACTTGTCCTAATGCTCTCAAATTTGGTGCACATGCTAGGATAGCCTAATAAGGCACCTAGACCAAATGGCACAAGATTTGGAATAGAGCAACTTGATCAGATCACCTCAAAACCCTTTCTGTTCAAATGCAAATTTGAACAACTTTACATTACCAACTTTTTATCTGGAGCCTCAAACTTTGTGAGCATGATCAATACCCCAAATGATGATGCTACACCAAGTGGTGCATCAAGGGGAGATGATTAGCTTGACTCAATCGAGATGGAACTATTTCTGTTGATTTCTAGGGTTCACCAAAGTTACATTGGCTAGTTTCTCCAAATGAGGCCAAATTTGGTGAAGCACCCTATTTTCTCATGTCTTTCAACCCTGTAAAGTGCCATGTCAATTGGACCTCATTTACTTGATCAAACCATGATCAAACACCTTCTGCAGAAATCTTAAAACCTCCCTTTTTACCACTTTCACTTTTCTCCATGGCCTCATCTCTTTACCACAGACTCATGGGTTTACTAGCAAACCCCAGTAACTCCCCCAGCACCTCATCTCCATGATTGGGGGGTGAAACCCCAGCTTTACCCTGCTGTGCACCCATCTTTCACCATTTTTACCAGCACCCTCCCTCTCTCTCTACACCACAGAGCATCCAAGGCCTCAGGCCATTTCTTTACTTCCCCCTTGACCTTCTAGACATTGCTGGACACATTGGTTTGACCAGGTCGGCGAGAGCGCGGCGATGCCAGCCAAACACGCGCTCTGGAGCACGTAACAGTGCAGACAAGCACTGTAGCTTCAGCCAATCGGCCTCCCCCGACAGCCTCGGGCCTCCCCTTCGCGCCAGTCGAGGCCTCTTGACGTCCGCAACCTCCCCGGCGCTGTCCCCCCTCCTCCTGCGCCCTCCAGTGGTCGTCGTCGCACGCGCGCTGGCCGCCCGCGACGGCCACTCTGCTGCTTCACACGCGCACATGCTCCAGATGCTCCTCTGCTCCTCCTCTCACTTCTACTGGACGTGGAGATCATCCAGGAACTCCACGGACTCATTCCCTTGGCCTCCCGTGCGCTGTAGCCTCGAGCCGGAGCTCGCCGGCGCACTGGACCTCGGGCCGCCGTCGACCTCCTATAAATAGCCCCTCCCGAGCCTCTCCAGCAGCACCACCAGCCTCTCCTCACTCCATTGAGCCTCCCAGCACCACCCACTCCTCCCCAGGACGTCCCAGTGCTCGGGATCGACCGAAGCTCCGCCGCGTCGGGCTGCCGGCGATCTCGCGGTAGGGGCCTCCCCTGCCCCTCCTTTCACCTGATTCGGAACCGCCGTGCTCCACTGACCCTTTCCCCCTTGTTTCCCCCTCCGTTTGCAGTCGGGAACGACCAGAGCCACCACCTCCCGACGAGCTTCCGCCGTCCCACCTCGCCGCCGGCAAACCGGACCTTCCCGGCGTGCCGCACCACCACCACTGCAACCGCCACTCGACGCTGAGTCCATCCCTGGCCTCCGTTGCCGTCGCCGTGGCCGGAAAACTCGCCGGTGAGCTCGCCGTGGCCGTGGCCGCAAGGTTGGAGATGACAGGCGGGCCCCGCCTGTCATCCCCACACCTCTCTCCCCCTCCTCTCTGTCACTGACCCACGGGCCCCGCCCGTCAGGTTCAAAAACCTGACGTGCGCGCGCAGGCTCCCGTGCGGCTGGGCTGGACCGCCCTGGGTCGTGCACTGTGGCCTCTCTGGCCCAGTTGCACAGGTCTTTTTATTCTTTTTCTTTTCTGTGATTGTTTTAAACATTTCTACAGAAAAGAATAATGGTCCAAATTAAATATTTCCAACTCCTAAAATCTTGTAATATTCCAACCTATTTAATGGTACCACTTTCATTCAAATCCATGAAACTTTTCTGTACTGTTCAAATTTAAATTCAAATTTGAGCAGTATAACTCCTGATCAAAAATCAATATATCCTATTCTGCAACTCCAAAACTTCAACTAAGATTTTTCCCCATCTTAGAAAACTCTCTAGTATTTTACAAAAATGAGTTGACATTTTTCTGAGCACCTTTGTTTTTCTGTTTTATTTGTATTCTTATTTTTCCGTTATTATTATGCGACGTATAGATCCCGCGTTTGACGAAGTTGCTGTGGAAGAAGAAGGAGAAGGACTAGAAGACTTTGAAGACCAAGCTAATCCAGGCAAGCAGCCCTTTGACCATGATACACTTGTTCTCGGAACCCATTTGTTCCCGATGCATGATGATTAGGGTTACGATGGTAACCTTGATGAACCACCATATGATGCATGCTTTATCCTTGATCTTGCGTATGATGGACAACATGCAATAGGTGGCCATGATGCTTATATGATGCATGACATGGTCTTGATCTTGCTATGTGCTAGATGATTTGCATATGGTTAGTAGACATGAAAATTGATGCATGTGAGACATGAACCTCCATGGTTGGAGTCTTTGCATAAAACCCCGTCGGGTGCCATTTATGCCCAAGGGTGATGATGATAATGAGACTGCGTGACCACTTGATGACGAAGTGGTGTGCCAAGGCAAGTGTGTGTGTTTTTCAAATGGATTGGTTGAAGTTGCGACCGTTATTCCAACCATACATGTGCAACCACACTACCCCTTATGGGACGGGGCTTTATTGATTACTTAGGTCGATACTAGCATGGTGCCCGCATTACTAGTGACGGGAAGACTAGAGGTCCTTCCCGGGACGGGGTCGTGCTTGGATAGGCGGCCATGACTGTTTTCACAGGGCACCGGACACACCGTTGGTCCCTTCGGGTACGCGTGAACATTGAAATTAGGGCAAGTCCCATGATCCATTGTTTGTACCCCAAGGCCGTGTGCCAACGAGTGGACTCTATGTTAGTGTCGTCTAAGGAAAGGTAATGACCGGGTGCTTACCCCGGGTACTTGAGGTACCGCGGGTCGTGGATGACACGGAAGTTCCCCGGATCTTGTGGGTAAAGTGCGCAACCTCTGCAGAGTGATAAACTATTCGAATAGCCGTGTCCACGGTCATGGACAGTTGGGTAACCACTCTTGGGCTACGTCCAATGTTTGTAAAACCATGCGTGTGTGTGTGATGAGTCAAGATGGTGACTTGACTCAGTGAGATGAATCATATCCATGTGATGTCGGTAACCTGTTCTCGAGGTTACACGAGGTTATTGATGCATAACTTGATGATAGCATATTGTTCTAGCCTCCTGCTAGTTTGTTCATTATTATCCAATTGCATTGCTACTTGAACCACATCATGGGTTGCTTGCGAGTACATTCAAAGTACTCATTAGCTTGCCACTGGTTATTTAATTGGCCAGGCATGGAAGAGCAGGAATATGAGGAAGAGTTCTTTGGAGACGAACATGCGAACTAGGAAGCTATCCCAGTCAGAATGCCTGTAGGGTTAAGGCAGATGGCATGGGTTCTACCCGTTTATCGAAGACTTCCGCTATTTGAGTTATTTGCTATTCAGCTCGTGAGGCTCTATCTATGTAAGACTTGGCCATAATGGCCTTAATTCGTGTAAGACTATTTGTATGGATGTAAGACTCTTGTTATTTCAGCTTCTGTGTGTTCACTGAGCATTGATCTCTGGGATCACTGTACACGTGCATTCGGTGATCTCGACTTCTAAGTCGGGGTCCCCACAGTAGTTTACAGATTTCATCTTCTGGATTTCACACATGGCGATATTTACTCATTTGTGCGAGAACTTTGTTGGGGTGGCCCCCAATGTTCGCTGGTGTGCGTTGGTCCTAAACAAACAGTTTTTAACCCCTTTCCGCGATGGCATTTGGAACCGTCGCCAAGTGAGTGTGGGCGATAGGGGGTCCTTCCCACACGACCCAGATATCGTCGGGGATAGGCCCTCCTGGGACCCAGGCTGGGCCGTTTGCGATCAGGCGAGGCATCGAAACCTAATCATTTCCGTAGGTATTGTCACATCCCTAGTTAGCACTTGCATTAGGATTAGTTGGTGTGTGCATCATGTTTACTTTTCAAAGAAATTTGAAATGGGAATGATAGAAACCCCAGCACCCCTCTTCTAACAACTAGGGTTTGATAAAATATTTTCCAATGTACTCAAAATGCCCTTCAAAAATGTTCATCATTTCTGCCTTGGTCTCAAACCTTTGCTAAAAATGGTGCACAATTTTCTAGGACATCCAAGGTCACTGGATTAAATCATATGGTATTTGAATTTGGGAATTTAAATGCTATAAAATATTTTAAATGCTCAAATAATCATAAACTATAATGTTTCCTACTGTTCATATTATATACAGTAGGTATGACAAGTGTTATGAATTATAAAAATGCTCTGGCATTTTATTTAATTAAACAAAGTTGCAAAACAAATGAAACAGAAAAGAAATAGAAAAAGAGAGAGAGAGAAGAAGTTACCTGGCGCCCCACCCGGCCCACCTGCCGGCCCAGCCCAGCTGCCGCTCCAGCGAGCTGCTTGGCTCGGTCAGGCAGGCAGGCAGGTGCTCGACGGCGACCGCACCGCGCGCCACGCAGCTGCCCGCCGCCCTGCTTCCTCCCCTCGCCGCCCTGGAAGCCTGGATCGGTCGTACACATCGTCCCCGACCTCGCAGACACCTCCCCCTCTCCCCAGCTCCCGTCTCTCGCTCTCCCCGCGCCATGGCCGACGCCGTCGTGCTCGCACCGTCGTAGAAGCCGCGCCCACCGTCGTCCCTGAGCCCCGCCTTGGTGTCCGTCGTCTCCGCCGTCCTCCACTACTTCGAACAGGCCGAGCCCCGAGCGCTCGCCCGCCATGGAGACGCCCCCGACCTCTTCTTCCCCAACTCCGGCCGCGGAGATCCCCGTCGCCGTCCCGCTCAGCTCCGACCACCCCCGAGCTCGCTCCGGCGCCTGCTGCAACCCCTGTGAGCCCAGCTTCGACCTTCCCCTCTCCATTGGCTCTCTTCTGCCCTGGAACGCACCGCACGAAGCTCACCTTCATGCACCGCCGCGGAGTTCGTCGCCGACGGGGCTCCGGCCATCCATTGGTCCGGCCACCGTGCCTATCAGTTTCACCATCACACGTAGATGCTATAGGACTACTTCACGCTCCTCAACGAGCACCGCACCGTCGTTTTCGACTTCGCCGAACTCCGGCCGCCGCTGGACTCATCGCCGGCGTCATCTCCGGCGACCCCGAGGCCAGCCACCACCTCCACTCGATGCGGTTTGCTTCCAGCTAACCGTAGGTGCGCTCCGCCGTCGATTTGGCAGTCGGAGCACGAAACCCGCACCCCACTGCCGTGTTTGGCCTCGCCGGCGGCTAAACGCCGGCGAGATGGACCTGTTTGACCACGGGTTTGACCCCCCTGGGTCACTGACATGTGGGCCCTGCCCGCAAGTCAACCCTAGTTTAGGTGTTAATTTAATTCTAATTAGTTAATTAGTTAACTATGACACTGACCAGTGGGTCCCACTGGTCAGGTTTGACTTGGACTGGCCCTGTTGACTGCCTGACGTCAGCATGATGTCATGCTGACGCAGTAAAGGATTTTCTGGGATTTTAGATTTAAAAATAATTCTGGAAATTCCAGAAAATGCCTAAACTTCAAAAAATCATATAAATTCAACAGTAGCTCAGATGGAAAAGATTTATATATGAAAAATGATCAAAAAAATCCAATCTTTCCAATGGCACGGTTTAATGCATGTTTAAGCAAGTTAACCTTGCTGTATACTTTAAAACATGATAATGCACTTATTTAAATAATAGTTAAAATGCCAATTCGAATCTTTGATTCAAATAGGCCCAAACCCTTCTGGTTTTAGTTGCATTAGCAAACACATATGCATCTTGCCATGTCATGAGCATGCATCATAGTGTTGCATTTGTTTGTTAATGATTGTATCGCCGGTATTCTCTGTGTTAGGTTCTGCTCCCGAGGATACCGCTGCGTATCCAGTTGAAGAGCAGTACCCGACAACCACTTTGTCAGGCAAGCAATCATTGATCATTCCGATACAAACCCAATCTTCTCGCTCTTGCTCTCTTTTACTGCATTAAGGCAACAACGTGTGAACTGCTACTTGCTGCGGTAGTTGAACCCTATCCCTTGCATGACCTGTCATTGCCACAGTAAATAGTTGAAACCCACTAGCATGTGTAGGAGTTGATTGAGCCATGTGATGTGTGATCCACCATGCTATTTGTTTATGTTGCCTGCTATGCTTAGAGTTGTGTCTAGTCTGGTTCATCTGGGTGATGGATCAGAGTGAAATGATCATACCGATAAAGAGAGGGAAGTGTGGAACACGCTTGGTAAAGGTATCGATGAAAGGCCATGTAGGAGTACATGGTGGGTTGTTTCATTGGAATCGTCCATAGGACCCGAGATCTGTGTGTGTGATTCAAGTTACAGTTACTACCACACATTGGGCCCTGAAATATGACCCCGCTCGACTTATTGACTGCCCTTGTACTCTGTCCAGGAGTTGCAACTAGTTTCTGGTGTTTATAGCTTACTGGAGGTCGTGCACAGCACTGACCCTCGGGGTGGGCTGTGATGCGACAGGTACGTGGCACGGTGTACCAGTTGCCCGTTTGGTGGCTCGGGAACCCTGTACACATCGTTTGGGGCCGTGAGCGACACCCCGGCCGGATCTCCCCACGGATGGAACCCAAATAGGCGATAAACCTGGACGAGAGACTTGAGTGGTTGGTTAGGTCGTGGTCTACACCCACGTCGGCTTTCGCTTGAAGTCTGCCGAGCACATGTCGTGTGCAGACGCTAAGTGGTGAAAACATGTGTGAAGAAGTACACCCCTGCAGGGTTATCAAACTATTCGAATAGCCGTTGTTCGCAGTACGGACTACTTGGTTGCTCTTACAGTTCATAGACAAGTTGATGGATACTACTAAAAGCCTTAAGATAAGTGTGAGTGCCGTGGATGGCCCTTCCGTAGGATGACGGAAGAGGATCCTCGGTAGTATATTGATGTGGTGAGTAGAGGACTCGTGTTCGTAATAACATCTTGCAATCTGTTGAGAGTTGTAGTATAGGTTAGCCAAGGTCAAGGCTGGCATTCTGCTATGAACTCCACTACCCCCCTTTGATAATGTTGCATGTATGATAGGTTCTGTGGTAAGACTTGCTGAGTACCTTTGTACTCATGTTTGCTTAATAACTGTTGCAGAGGAGAACCCTGCCCCTGCTGATGGGTTCTACATAGACGTTGACGTCGACGAGTAGCTTGACACCATGACGGAGATCTAGAGCTTGTGAAGGGCCTTGTAGATAGTCAGGCTACACCAAGCCTGTTTTATTTTCTAAGTTGTCTGTACTCAGACATGTAGCTTCCGCTTGTGCTTGTATGACTGTATGACTTGAGTGTTGGGTCATGTGACCCCTACCTGTATGGATATGTTATGTATGGCTCTTGGAGCCGTTTAAATAAAGTACTTTGAGTCATAGAGTTCTGTTGTGATGCAATGTTGTATTTGCACATATTGAGCATATTGCGTGTATGTTTGAAATGCTTGGTATGTGTGGGATCCGACACCTAGTTGTTTTCCTTTGGTAGCCTACCTTACAGGGAAATGCCTCCTAGTGATTCCAATGAGCCTTGGTAGCTTGCTGCTGCTCGGAACACGTAGGCTGGCCGGCATGTGTCCTTCTTCGTTCTTGTGTCTGTCCCTTAGGGGAAATGTCACGCGTTGTTCCTTTAAGTCCATGTAGCTTGCTACAACTTGGGTTCATACGTTGATGACCGACACGTTCGTTGCTGGGTCATGGATGCCTGTCTCTGTAATCTAGTGCCACTTTTGGTTTATAACTAGCCATGTCGGCCCGGGTCCTCTGTCATATGGATGCTAGCGACACTGTCATATACGTGTGCCAAAATGCGCAAACGGTCCCGGGCCAGGTAAGGTGGCACCCGTGGGGTTACCGTGCGTGAGGCCGCAAAGTGATATGACGTGTTACAGCTAGATCGGTGTGACTTAGGATCGGGGTCCTGACAGCGTTGGCATCAGAGCTGGACTGCCTGTAGGTTTCTCAAGCCAAACTGGTCGATGTTGAGTCTAGAAAAATTCTTAGTTATATGTAGGGGAATTGATTGTGGGATGGAACGTAAGGCTCTTTTTACTCCTTTACCTTATGCCTTCTGATCTAAGTCAGTCTATTCTTTCTACGGGGATTTAGGACTAGGTCTCTTATCCTTTCTAGGTTCATGTGTTACTGATCCGTAGACTCTTAGGATTGTTGGTTTCAAGCCTCAGTCCAGTTTCTATCCTTTTAGTATGATGATTGTTGGACCGGAACCTTGATATGGATTGTTGAGTGGCTATGCTATCATTTGTATGATGTCTCAAATCTTTGTTGAGCATTTACAGTTGTTATGCTGCCCGATTTCTTCCAGAAACACTAATGCTTTTGCATTATTCCGTGTTTCAGATGTCTGGCCGCATCCCTCACCAAGTGGTTCGTTTGACTCGGTGCATTAATGTGCCCGGTCACACGGCCATGCTAGTCCGTGTGCTGACTAAGACCGGTTATCGCTGGTATCCTGAGTACACCGTGGAGGAACAGTACCGGGATTTTAATCAGAGTCAGTATTTCTGCACAGTCCGGATATACCCCTCATATCCTGGAGCTAACGACCCCATCCATTGGTCTTATGGGCTCGGGGTTACCATCGAGATGGCAGTGCAGGATGCCGCTGATTCGATGATGACCATTCTCCGTGCTAGGCATGCCATGTTGCTGAACACTAAGTTCTTATACATGCCAGCCTCACTTCCCGGAGAGGAAGGCTACTACACTGGTCTGTATACTGATGCTGCTCATGAAGAGCCACTGCTTCAGACCACTGTTCAGATGCTGGAGGATCGGGACCGTGAGGTCCGTGCCCTCCGAATGGAGCTGTATAACACTCGAGCCGCTCATTGGACTACTTTGACACGGCTTGCACCTGCTGTGCACGCCGGATATCTGGACATGCGGGATTTGTACCCCGTGCGGACTCGTCTGCCTGATCGCATGGATTGGCGTGACGTTGGGGGTATCACACCTCCACGTGGGCGTCGCTTACCACCGGCATTGGGACCGAGGCCACATCCATGTCCCTATGGTCCACAACCTTCGAGTGCTCGCGAGTTCCAAGATCCATCTGTTCCAGTTCCAGGCTACGGTGGTAATCTTTACGAGGATTACTACGCGAATGTCTGAGCTAGACCGTGGTAGTAGTAGTATTGTAGTAGTTGTATTTCCACAGTCCTGCGCGTCTTGTGGAATATGACTTAGTGTGTACTGAGTTCCGGAGGTGCAGTTAAATAATGTATAGGAGCTTGGAATGCCTCTGATGGGATGTATCGTCTTTCACCGCAGTTGTACTTTAGCCTTGGCTTGTACTGAACTTTTATGGTGTGTATGACCACTGGTGTATATATAGCAGTTTCTATATTACCATGTCGTACGGATGAACATCCTTGCATTCCGGGTCATCCATTACATTCTGCACTTCTATGTCAAATTTTTGCCATCCTTGTCTAAACCGTTGTTTTGTTTTCCTAGGATGGTCAACACTCGCAACACTCCTGCTGCTTAGGAGCAGGGTGAGGCTAGTGGGGCTAGAGATGGGAATCTGCCTCAGCCACCCTCCTTGGCGGAAGTTATGCTCGAAGCAGAACGGAACAAGAGAGAGACCAACCGTCTGCTGGAACGCATAGAGCAGAACACTGGGTTCCGTCAGAGGAATGACGTGGTGTCAATCCACGATTTTATCAAGATGTGTCCACCGAAGTTCCATCACTCCACTGAACCTCTGGATGCTGATGACTGGCTACGTAGTATCACCCACAAGCTACACTCTGCCCGTGTGGCCGAAGCTGACAAGGTTATCTACGCCGCCTACCATCTTGAGGGCCCTGCCAGTCTTTGGTGGGAAAACTTTGAAGCTATGCGTCTTGCTGGCCAAGTCACTACCTGGGTTGAGTTCAGTGAGGCATTCCGTGAACATCACATTCCGGAAGGTCTCATGGATCGCAAGCGGGAGGAATTCTGCAATTTCACCTAGGGCCGGTTAACTGTGGATGGCTATAGCCGCGAGTTTGGCAACTTGGCACGCTATGCACTTGAGGAAGTATCCACCGATGCCAAGAAGCAGGCGAGGTTCCGCAAGGGACTCAGCCCTGAACTCCGCCGAGATCTACGTCTGCACGAGTGCACTTCCTTCCAGAAGTTGGTAAACAAGGCTATCAGTGCTGAAACAGGCCAGACCGACTTCGAGGCCACCCGCAAGCATAATCGAGACTTTGGTTCCTCATCCGGCTCTGGCTCTCACAAGCGCCGTGTGTGGGTTCCTAACACTGCTCTGCCACCCAAGTACACACCGAGGCCATCCTATGAGGCGCCTCGCCCAACTCAACAGTTTGCACCTGCTAAGACCGATGGAGGACCACCTTCCAACTTTGCTCCACGCACTACCACTGTGACATGTTTCAAGTGTGGAGAACCGGGGCACTACATGCGTGAGTGTCCTCAGAACCAACCAGGAAAACCCGTTGGCCGTGGTAAACCAACCGGCAAGGTGAATTATGTCAAGCCAATCCCCACTACACGTGGTCATATCAACTATGTCTCTGCCGAGGAAGCTTATGAGGATCCTAACGTCGTCCTTTGTACGCTTCTCGTAAACTGCCATCCGGCATCTGTTCTTTTCGATACTGGAGCATCCCATTCGTTCATATGTGAGAGCTATGCTCGATTGCACAACATGACTTTTTGTGACATGCCTACTTCCATGGTTATTCAAACTCCTGGTTCAAAGTGGCAAACTTCTAGGGTAAGCCATGGAAATGAAATCCTTGTCAATAGACTTGTTTTCGTAGCATCTTTAATCGCCCTCAAGTCCTCGGAAATAAACATCATTTTGGGTATGGATTGGATGACAACTCATTACGCCAAAATTGATTGCTATACTAGGACCATTCAACTTACACATCCATCCGGCAAGATAGTCAATGTCTTGACTCGAATGGCTGAGCGTCAGCTCTACTCTCTTAATGCCAGTCCTCTACCAGAACTCGAAGATATCCCGGTAGTCCGTGACTTCCCGGATGTTTTTCCAGAAGAACTGCCAAGAATCCCACCTGACAGAGATGTCGAGTTCGTGATAGATCTTATCCCAGGAACTGTCCCAATCTCTAGGAGACCTTATAAGATGGCACCACTAGAATTAGCTGAATTAAAGAAACAACTCGATGAGTCCTTGCAAAAAGGTTTCATACGTCCTAGTTCTTCCCCCTGGGCTTGCCCCGTCCTCTTCGTCAAGAAGAAGGATGGAACGGAGCGGATGGTTGTAGATTACTGACCTGTCAATCTGGTCACCATAAAGAATAAGTATCCGCTCCCCAGGATCAACGACCTGTATGATCAGCTCGCTGGATCCTCAGTCTTCTCTAAGATGGATTTGAGGTTGGGCTACCATCAAATCAAAATCAAGAACGGGGACATTCCTAAAACGGCTTTCGTTACTCGTTATGGCGAATATGAGTACACCGTCATGTCCTTCGGATTAACCAATGCCCCAGCTACCTTTTCCTGGTTAATGAATTCTATATTCATGGAGTATTTGGATAAATTCGTCGTGGTATACCTCGATGATATACTCATCTATTCTAAGAACAAGGAAGATCATGCCGAGCATTTAAGGATGGTATTGACGAAACCTCGATAGCACCGCCTTTATGCCAAATTCTCTAAATGTGAATTTTGGTTGCCAGAAGTAACCTATCTAGGTCATGTGATCTCTGGCTTGGGTATTGCTGTCAATCCCGAGCGAGTTCCAGCCGTACTTGATTGGACTCCTCCTGAATCGGTCAAGCAAGTTAGGAGCTTTCTTGCCTTAGCGAGCTATTGCCGACGCTTCGTCGAGAATTTCTCCAAGGTTGCCAAACCTCTAACTGAACTCCTCAAGAAAGATAAAAAGTTTGAGTGGACCCCACAGTGCGAGTCCAGTTTTCAGGAACTGAAAAGACGCCTGACATCTGCACCTGTACTGGTACCACCAGAGTTTTCCAAGGATTTTATAATCTATTGCGACGCCTCGCGACAAGGACTAGGTTGCATTCTCATGCAAGATCGTCAAGTGATTGCATACACATCCCGACAGTTGCGTCCACATGAGGATAACTATCCTACTCATGATTTAGAGCTTGCAGCTGTAGTCCATGCACTCAAAACGTGGCGACATTACCTCCTTGGTAATCGCTGTGAAATCTTCACTGATCATCAAAGTTTTAAGTATATCTTCACCCAACCGGATTTGAATCTCAGGCAAAGACGTTTGGTTGAGTTGCTCACCGACTACGACTTAGGAATCACTTATACCCCTGGAAAGGCCAATGTCATGGCTGATGCACTAAGTCGTAAGTCATATTGTAACAACTTAATGTTACAACAAGGTCAACCACTTCTCCACGAGGAATTTCGTAAGCTTAACCTTCACATTGTTCCTCGAGGATTCCATTCCACCTTGGTGGCGAAACCTACCCTTATGGATCAAGTTATAACTGCCCAGGAGCGTGATAAAGGTATATCCCGACTCCAAGAGAACATTGCTAGCGGACTCGCTAAAAGTTTCTCTATGGATGATCGAGGTGTTGTTTTCTTTGAGAACCGTGTAGTGGTTCCCAAGAACCACCATCTACGGCAGTTAATCCTTAAGGAGGCTCATGAATCTCCTCTCACGATTCATCCCGGTAGTACCAAAATGTATCAGGATCTACGCCAGAGATTCTGGTGGACTAGGATGAAGAGAGAAATCGCTCAATTCATTGCTAACTGCGATGTTTGTCGTCAAGTCAAAGCAGAGCATCAACGGCCTGCTGGCACCCTTCAACCTTTAGCTATTCCTGAATGGAAATGGGACAAAGTCGGTATGGACTTCATTACCGGTTTTCCCAGGACCAGGAAAGGGAATAATTCTATCTTCGTCGTTATCGACCGCCTCTCTAAAGTAGCTCATTTCCTGCCTGTTCGAGAGAGTATTACCGCTAGCCAGCTAGCAGATTTGTATGTCTCTCGGATAGTATCACTTCATGGTGTACCGTTGGAGATTAACTCAGACCGTGGAAGTCTTTTCACCTCACGATTTTGGGAAAGTTTCCAGAATGCTATGGGAACTCCTCTCTCCTTCAGTACCGCCTTCCATCCCCAGTCAAGTGGTCAAGTGGAATGAGTCAATCAAATTTTGGAAGACATGCTTCGAGCCTCTGTCATTTCTTTCGGTATGGAGTGGGAAAAATGTCTTCCATTAGCCGAATTCGCTTATAACAATAGTTATCAAGCTAGCTTGGGCAAAGCTCCCTTAGAAGTTCTATATGGACGAAGGTGTCGAACACCTCTTAACTGGTCAGAGACCGGGGAAAGGCAATTCTTTGGCCCGGATATGATTCAGGAAGCAGAAGAACAAGTTTGCATCGTCCGTGAGAGATTGAAAACAGCCCAGTCTCGCCAGAAGAGTCAATATGATAGTCATCATAAGGCTGTGACTTTTGAAGTCGGCGATAAGGCTTACCTTCGAGTTACTCCTCTTAAGGGAACCCATCGCTTCGGTATCAAAGGCAAATTGGCCCCTCGTTATATCGGTCCTTTTCGCATTCTTGCCAAACGAGGAGAAGTTGCCTACCAACTGGAACTACCTCCGCACCTATCCAGAGTTCATGACGTGTTCCACGTTTCTCAACTCAGGCGTTGCTTCTCGGATCCTATCCGCGGAGTGGACCACGAAACGCTTGATCTCCAGGACAATCTCACATATCGAGAATACCCCGTTTGTATTCTTGATCAAACCGAGCGCACCACTCGACGCCACAATATCAAATTTCTCAAGGTTCAATGGTCACATCATTCCGAGAGTGAAGCTACTTGGGAAAGGGAGGATCGTCTTCGACTTGAGTACCCCACCCTCTTTCCGGAGGAACCCGAATCTCGGGATGCGATTGTTTTAAGTGGGGGTGAGTTGTCACATCCCTAGTTAGCACTTGCATTAGGGTTAGTTGGTGTGTGCATCATGTTTACTTTTCAAAGAAATTTGAAATGGGAATGAAAGAAACCCTAGCACCCCTCTTCTAACAACTAGGGTTTGATAAAATATTTTCCAATGTACCCAAAATGCCCTTCAAAAATGTTCATCATTTCTGCCTTGGTCTCAAACCTTTGCTAAAAATGGTGCACAATTTTCTAGGACATCCAAGGTCACTGGATTAAATCATATGGTATTTGAATTTGGGCATTTAAATGCTATAAAATATTTTAAATTCTCAAATAATCATAAACTATAATGTTTCCTACTGTTCATATTATATACAGTAGGTATGACAAGTGTTATGAATTATAAAAATGCTCTGGCATTTTATTTAATTAAACAAAGTTGCAAAACAAATGAAACAGAAAAGAAATAGAAAAAGAGAGAGAGATAAGAAGTTACGTGGCGGCCCTCCCGGCCCACCTGCCGGCCCAGCCCAGCTGCCGCTCCATCGAGCTGCTTGGCTCGGCCAGGTAGGCAGGCAGGTGCTCGACGGCGTCCGCACCGCGCGGCACGCAGCTGCCCGCCGCCCTGCTTCCTCCCCTCGCCGCCCTGGAAGCCTGGATCGGTCATACACGTCGTCCCCGACCTCGCAGACACCTCCCCCTCTCCCCAGCTCCCCTCTCTCGCTCTCCCCGCGCCATGGCCGACGCCGTCGTGCTCGCACCGTCGTAGAAGCCGCGCCCACCGTCGTCCCTGAGCCTCGCCTTGGTGTCCGTCGTCTCCGCCGTCCTCGACTACTTCGAACAGGCCGAGCCCCGAGCGCTCGCCCGCCTTGGAGACGCCCCCGACCTCTTCTTCCCCAACTCCGGCCGCGGAGATCCCCCTCCCCGTCCCGCTTAGCTCCGACCACCCCCGAGCTCGCTCCGGCGCCTGCTGCAACCCCTGTGAGCCCAGCTTTGACCTCCCCCTCTCCGTTGGCTCTCTTCTGCCCTGGAACGCACCACACGAAGCTCACCTGCACGCACCGCCGCGGAGTTCGTCGTTGACGAGGCTCCGGCCATCCATTGGTCCGGCCACCGTGCCTATCAGTTTCACCATCACACGTAGATGTTGTAGGACTACTTCACGCTCCTCAACGAGCACCGCACCGTCGTTTTCGAGTTCGCTGAACTCCGGCCGCCGCTGGACTCGTCGCCGGCGTCATCTCCTGCGACCCCGAGGCCAGCCACCACCTCCACTAGATGCGGTTTGCTTCCAGCTAACCGTAGGTGCGCTCCGCCGTCGATTTGGCAGCCGGAGCACGAAACCCGCACCCCACCGCCGTGTTTGGCCTCGCCGGCGGCTAAACGCCGGCGAGATGGACCTGTTTGACCACGGGTTTGACCCCCCTGGGTCACTGACATGTGGGCCCTGCCCGCAAGTCAAACCTAGTATAGGTGTTAATTTAATTCTAATTAGTTAATTAGTTAACTGTGACACTGACCAGTGGGTCCCACTGGTCAGGTTTGACTTGGACTGGCCCTGTTGACTGCCTGACATCAGCATGATGTCATGCTGACGCAGTAAAGGATTTTCTGGGATTTTAGATTTAAAAATAATTCAGGAAATTCCAGAAAATGCCTAAACTTCAAAAAATCATATAAATTCAACAGTAGCTCAGATGGAAAAGATTTATATATGAAAAATGATCAGAAAAATCCAATCTTTCCAATGGCACTGGTTTCATGCATGTTTGAGCAAGTTAACCTTGCTGTATACTTTAAAACATGATAATGCACTTATTTAAATAATAGTTAAAATGCCAATTTGAATCTTTGATTCAAATAGGCCCAAACCCTTCTGGTTTTATTTGCATTAGCAAACACACATGCATCTTGCCATGTCATGAGCATGCATCATATTGTTGCATCTGTTTGTTAATGATTGTATCGCCGGTATTCTCTGTGTTAGGTTCTGCTCCCGAGGATACCGCTGCGTATCCAGTTGAAGAGCAGTACCCGACAACCACTTTGTCAGGCAAGCAATCATTGATCATTCTGATACAAACCCAATCTTCTCGCTCCTGCTCTCTTTTACTGCATTAAGGCAACAGCGTGTGAACTGCTACTTGCTGCGGTAGTTGAACCCTATCCCTTGCATGACCTGTCATTGCCACAGTAAATAGTTGAAACCCACTAGCATGTGTAGGAGTTGGTTGAGCCATGTGATGTGTGATCCACCATGCTATTTGTTTATGTTGCCTGCTATGCTTAGAGTTGTGTCTGGTCTGGTTCATCTGGGTGATGGATCAGAGTGAAATGATCATACCAATAAAGAGAGGGAAGTGTGGAACACGCTTGGAAAAGGTATCGATGAAAGGCCATGTAGGAGTACATGGTGGGTTGTTTCATTGGAATCGTCCATAGGACCCGAGATCTGTGTGTGTGATTCAAGTTACAGTTACTACCACACATTGGGCACTGAAATATGACCCCGCTCGACTTATTGACTGCCCTTGTACTCTGTCCAGGAGTTGCAACTAGTTTCTGGTGTTTATAGCTTACTGGAGGTCGTGCACAGCGCTGACCCTCGGGGTGGGCTGTGATGCGACAGGTACGTGCCATGGTGTACCGGTTGCCCGTTTGGTGACTCGGGAACCCTGTACACATCGTTTGGGGCCGGGAGCGACACCCCGGCCGGATCTCCCCACGGATGGAACCCAAATAGGCGATAAACCTGGACGAGAGACTTGAGTGGTTGGTTAGGTCGTGGTCTACACCCACGTCGGCTTTTGCTTGAAGTCTGCCGAGCACATGTCGTGTGCAGACGCTAAGTGGTGAAAACATGTGTGAAGAAGTACACCCCTGCAGGGTTATCAAACTATTCGAATAGCCGTTGTTCGCGGTACGGACTACTTGGTTGCTCTTACTGTTCATAGACAAGTTGATGGATACTACTAAAAGCCTCAAGATAAGTGTGAGTGCCATGGATGGCCCTTCCGTAGGATGACAGAAGAGGATACTCGGTAGTGTATTGATGTGGTGAGTAGAGGACTCGTGTTCGTAATAACATCTTGCAATCTGTTGAGAGTTGTAGTATAGGTTAGCCAAGGTCAAGGCTGGCATTCTGCTATGAACTCCACTACCCCCCTTTGATAATGTTGCATGTATGATAGGTTCTGTGGTAAGGCTTGCTGAGTACCTTTGTACTCATGTTTGCTTAATAACTGTTGCAGAGGAGAACCCTGCCCCTGCTGATGGGTTCTACATAGGCGTTGACGTGGACGAGTAGCTTGACACCCAGACGGAGATCTGGAGCTTGTGAAGGGCCTTGTAGATAGTCAGGCTACACCAAGCCTGTTTTATTTTCTAAGTTGTCTGTACTCAGACATGTAGCTTCCGCTTGTGCTTGTATGACTGTATGACTTGAGTGTTGGGTCATGTGACCCCTACCTGTATGGATATGTTATGTATGGCTCTTGGGGCCTTTTAAATAAAGTACTTTGAGTCATAGAGTTCTATTGTGATGCAATGTTGTATTTGCACATATTTAGCATATTGCGTGTATGTTTGAAATGCTTGGTATGTGTGGGATCCGACACCTAGTTGTTTTCCTTTGGTAGCCTACCTTACAGGGAAATGCCTCCTACTGATTCCAATGAGCCTTGGTAGCTTGCTGCTGCTCGGAACACGTAGGCTGGCCGGCATGTGTCCTTCTTCGTTCCTGTGTCTGTCCCTTAGGGGAAATTTCACGCGTTGTTCCTTTAAGTCCATGTAGCTTGCTACGACTTGGGTTCATACGTTGATGACCGACACGTTCGTTGCTGGGTCATGGATGCCTGTCTCTGTAATCTAGTGCCACTTTTGGTTTATAACTAGCCATGTCGGCCCGGGTTCTCTGTCATATGGATGCTAGCGACACTGTCATATACGTGTGCCAAAATGCGCAAACGGTCCCGGGCCAGGTAAGGTGGCACCCGTGGGGTTACCGTGCGTGAGGCCGCAAAGTGATATGACGTGTTACAGCTAGATCGGTGTGACTTAGGATCGGGGTCCTGACAGGTATGTACATCCCACATGGTAATCCGAGAAAATAATTTTCATAGGTATGTACATGGTGAATCACAGAAATACATTTCCGTGGGTATGTATATCACACACAGTCAATCCAATGAACACATTTCCGTTCTTATGTACATCCCACACAGTCAATCCAGGGAAACCGTTTCCGTTCGGATGTACATCCCACACAATTTTATGTGTAGGCTCATGTGTGAAAGGTGTAACTATCACACACGGTCTGCCTTGGTTAACTGTTTGCTTTTAACAACTATATCACAAACGATTTGATGGAGAAAACTATGTGGCATTGGGCTATCCATCACAAGAGCTTTTACTTCTAGAATCGTTTGCAAAGGTCCATGCCACATTTAGCAGGTTTATTAGTTTACAATAAATATTCCAGTATTACGCAAATTCACTTTTCATATCGATCAGCTATTTGCCAATTTCATATCAGGCACATAAAATATTATAACATCACAGTACGGTAGCAACATGAAAACAACACAATACAATATATAGCTAGTTCAACTTAATAAGAAGAATATATTCATTTCCCTAATCGAGATCATCCTGACTCGTCTTATCCACCTCTACTTTCAGGTCACTAAGAACCCGTTTTGCACGGGCCAACTGGGAAAGTGCCTCCTCCTTGGATGCACAGGAAATAATTGGTACTGAGACAACAACCAAATTTTGGAACATCAGAAGCTATAATTTACTACAACGACACTACAAGTTCTTACTCATGTACAATAAATAACAAATTGAACATTTTATGAGGAAGGTAAATATAACTGCAACAGCATAGAGACAGTGTTTGGATGACAGCCAATTGATACTAACAGGTGTGTACATGCGAAAATTTAGTAACATAGAACTAATAGCACTAAGGCTGTCCACTATGTATGCCAAAACTGGGGTAAATAAAATTGTTGCTACATCTCGCACAGGTGCCCTACACTAGCGAGCCGATGTAGCGGGAAAAAATGAGGGATCCGGACACCGGTGCACGTAGTTGCTCCGATGCCCAGTTCCTTCGTGCCATAAAGATTTAGTATTTTACTGCTTGGCTACTTGGATGTGTGGACCAAAGTTGGCTACACAAACTGCTGAAGCGGTGCCAAATAATTTTCTAATGGCACCGCTGATAAGATGGCAACAATTTAAGATACTAGGTACAAACTGTGACAATGTCTTATGATGCGTTTGGTTGAAGGTGTGGTATGAATGGTTTGGGACCGTGATAGTGTCTGAATCACATCTAACAAATGATTTGTAACAACGAAAGAGGGTCTAACCTTCTCTACGCATGCTAGAAACTTCATCCCACTGTCCACCGAATCAAATGCAACTAGCTTCACACATGGAGATTGATGGTGACAACGAGCAGATAGATCTTCAGCCACCCCGCTCCATTCATTGCCACAGATGGTCCTAGGGAGCTACAAGAGGAATAAATGACTCAAATCGACCGCCGGGTAAAAATCCTTCATTCCAAGTAATTGCCCGAGAGAGAGAAGAGAGGCATACCTGGGTGGTGAAGGAGTAGTCGCCGGAGGAGGAACCGTTGGGGACGTCTTTGAAGAAGACCTTGGCGACCTCGGCGGTAGGATGCGAGCCGGTGAGAGCGAGGAAGGGGCTATATCTTACAAGCAAGGAAGGAAGGAAGGAGGAAACAGGGGAAATGTGACTTGTGGTCGGGGATAAAATGGGGTGGGGAAGGGGGGAAGGGCGGCGGGTGTAGATATTTTGGCGGTAGGCCAAAATTTTGGAAATGTGGAGGGAAACTTTGCGCGCGGTGCCGCCGGACCATTCACTTTAAATGATTGTGTGCTTCGCAAAAGATTCTTCTGCTTTACGCGCATGGGATGAGTTTGATAATTCAAATTTTGGTGGTAATTTCCCCGGGTACGTCAGTGCATAATTTAACATCGCTTGCTAATTTGGGCACACAAAAGTGCGTACAACAGACAGACCACACTTACTGAATCGAGCAATTTTAGTAATTAAACAAAGCCAGTTGACCTAAACATTGCTCTAACAAAAGACCAGCATTAAAAACAAAGCCTAAGTACGCATAATTTTAACAAATCCGCCGCCGTGCCGGCCTATGCAACACCGGTGTGAGATGAGAGGTCGATGACTTGTCCTGGCGACATGCAGCCGTTTGTGGACTCCGCGTCCCCCCTAATGAATTCGACCGCGTCCTCGTCCATGTCCTCGTCCTCGTCCTCGGTGCCGCCCTCAAGGTTGTAGTACTCGTAGTAGTGGCTGCGCCAGAGCTCGCGTTGTTACTCCACCGCCGATTCTTCGACGGACCGACTCTTCTCTACCTCGACCTCGGCCACGTGCAATTCCTGCTCCCGGCGCTCTCGATCTCTGCCGACTACTGCATCTCCAGCTCCCGCTCGGCGACCTCATGAGGAAGCAGGTGCTCCATGGCCACCACCGCCTTTTCAGACATGAGTTGCATGTGGGAGTCCGAGGTGGCCTGGAATATCTTGGCGTGTGCATCCTCGATCTTGGCGTGGATGGCCTCGACCCGGGACAGGGCGACATCAGCGGCACGGACGGCACCTCGAGCGCTCTCGGCGTTTGCAGCCGCCGTCGTAGCAGTAGCTAAAGCTGTCTAGGCTGCTGCAGTTGCCCTGTCGGCTGCCACAAATGCCCTCTCTGTGGAAGCGGCCGCGCTCAATGTGAATGCGGCGGCACTCTCGGCGTAGGCGGCTGCGCTCTCGGCATAGGCGGCGGCGCTCGGGGTGACGCAGCCATTGTACGGGCCTTCATGAAGCATTTCCACAATGTCATCTTTGCAAGAAGGGGGTGCGGGAATGGGGATCGGGATTCGTGGATTCGGGGGTTGCCGGCACTAAGAAGACGAGTCGGCGAAGCTTAAGGAGGGAGACTTAAATAGACCCATATATTTTCATCGGAAACGGTTCTTAGAAAACAACTGTGTGTGATGTTGTAGATATTTTTATTAAAATCTGGCCTTTTTTGATTCATCCGTCATCGCAAATGTATTGCACCTTTTTTTAGAGTTCTATTACACCACCGTTTGCAATTATGGGGTCGCACACAGTTTCGTCGATGGGTCTCTGATCGCAGTGTGCGCACTTCGGGTACAAAATGGACAATCTTTTTCGAAGTATTAAGATTTCATACGAAAACTCATCTGCTACTAAGGTATTTCATATTTTTTGAACTTATTTGAACTCCATACTTTGTGTGTGTTCAGAATGCACCATTCAAAGCCACGTCATCAATTTACAACCCTTTCCGACTTCATTTTGTATTTTTTGTGCATTTACTGATTTTTTAAAAGCTAAATGATGATGAAATTGAAAAGCACGACAAATGAACTCTAAAAAGGTTGAAAGTTGGCACGGTATCATCATTTCACCCACACAGCATTTGCACAAAAGTTGAGAGGGTTACAACAAAAACTGGATGCACTTCGTGTATAAAATGAACAATCTCTTTTGAAGTATGAGGGTTTGGGACGAAAACTCATCTGTTACAAATGGATTTCTTTTTTTAACTTATTTGCTCCAGACTTTTTGTGTGTTCAAAATGCACCATTCAAAGCCACATCATCAATTTTCAACCCTCTTTGACTTCATTTGGTATTTTTCATGCATTTACTAATTTTTTCAGCTAAATGACTCTGAAATTGAAAAGCATGACAAATGAACTCTGAAAAGGTTGAAAGTCAGCATGGTAATATCATTTCACCCACATAGAATGTGCTAAAGAGTTGATAGGATTACGGGAAAACTGGATGGACTTCATGTACAAAATGGACAATCTCTTTCGAAGTATCAGGGTTTCGGACGAAAACTCATCTGTTACAAAGGGATGTCATTTATTTGAACTTATTCGAACTCCAAACTTTGTGTGTGTTCAAAATGCATCATTCAAAGACACATCATCAATTTTCAACCCTCTCTCACTTCATTTGGTATTTTTCATGCATTTATTGATTTTTTCAGCTAAATGACCCTGAAATTGAAAAGCATGACAAATGAACTCTGAAAAGGTTGAAATTTGGCATGGTATCATCATTTTACCCACATAGCATGTGCTAAAAAGTTGAGAGGGTTACAGGAAAAACTGGATGAACTTCGTGTACAAAATGGACAATCTCTTTCGAAGTATCGGGGTTTCGGACGAAAACTCATCTGTTACAAAGGCATTTCAATTATTTGAACTTATTTGAACTCCAAACTTTTTGTGTGTTCAAAAGGCACCATTCAAAGCCACATCATGAATTTTCAACCCTCTGTGACTTCGTTTGGCATTTTTCATGCATTTACTGATTTTTTCAGCTAAATGACCCTGAAATTGGAAAGTATGACAAATGAACTCTTAAAAGGTTGAAAGTTGGCATGGTATCATCATTTCACCCACATAGCATGTGCTAAATAGATGAGAGGGTTACGACTTAAACTGGATGCACACATCGTGTACAAAATGGACAATCTCTTTCGAAGTATCAGGGTTTCATACGAAAACTCATCTGTTACAAAGGTATTTCATTTTTTTGAACTTATTTGAACTCCAGAATTTTTTTGTGTTCAAAATGAACCATTCAGAGCCACGTCATCAATTTCCAGCCCTTTCTGACTTCAATTGGTATTTTTCATGCATTTACTGATTTTTTAAAGCTAAATGACCCTTAAACTGAAAAACACTACAAATGAACTCTGAAAAGATTGAAAGTTGGCATGGTATCATCAGTTCACCCACATAGCATGTGCTAAAAAGATGAGAGGGTTCCAGCAAAAACTGGATGCACTTCGTGTACAAAATGGACAATCTCTTTCGAAGTATCAGGGTTTCGTACGAAAACTCATCTGTTACAAAGATATTTCATTTTTTAACTTATTTGAACTCCAGACTTTTTGTGTTTTCAAAATGCACCATTCGTAGACACAGTATCAAATTGCAACCCTTTCTTACTTTATTTTGTACTTTTCATGCATTTACTGAATTTTTTTAAGCTAAATGACCCTGAAATTGGAAAGCACTAGAAATGAACTTTGAAAAGGTTGAAAGTTGGCATGGTATCATCATTTCACCCACATAGAATATGCTAAAAATTTGAGAGGGTTGTGACAAAAACTGGACGCACTTCGTGTACAAAATGGACAATCTCTTTCGAAGTATCAGGGTTTCGGACAAAAACTCATCTGTTACAAAGGGATTTCATTTATTTGAACTTATTCGAACTCCAGACTTTTTGTGTGTTCAAAATGCACAATTCAAAGCCACATCATAAATTTTGAACCCTTTCTGACTTCATTTGACCTTATAAAGACATTTTAGTGATTTTCTAGCCATTTAATGACCGTAATTCAAATTAGAACTACATCTACATTCATCGTCTAACCATAGCGGTGTGAAAAATCATATTTTTGTGTACTTGGGTGGGAGTTAAAAAATCTTTAGACCAGGTAAATATCTGGTGTTCAAAAAAGAAAATGTAAAGATCTAGCAAGACAACCTGCCCCCACATGATTGGCATTCTATTTCGCGCCTCGAGGTTTGGAAGGTGAATGGCGGGGGTTATTAATCAGACACGGTTCTGTATTGGAAACCGTCAGCTATTATGTTCACATACAGATTCTAATGCGGCAATCGTGTGTAATTCAAATTATACTACGCTTAAATTCCGGCGACCGGCGTGTGTACTATTCCCGTCGATCTAGATTCCAGCCGCCAATAAATACTACCTTGCTCACGTCGCCCCGCCTGCATTCTCATCTACATATATGTGATGATATTATATATATTTTGTGGTGAACTAATGAACAATTAATATATATCTTATGAATTCCATTTCCTATCTGTTTTTGTATACTAATTTGAATCTAGCAGTTATCATCCACATATACAGAATGGAAAGCGTATATACACACATTGAAACAGAACATATAAGAACGGAACACAAAGCACACACATTGAAACAGAGGAATAAACAGAGCAATACTATGATTGTTGTGAATACATAGCTATCCACGTCGAAACGACTCAACAAAATAAAACGCGTCCATGAGACCATGACCAGCAGCCCTTGCCTAGGGTAGCTCTTGGCTCTGCCTGAACTCGTGCAGGCGTTCGTCCAAGCGGTCGACACGCTCACGGTACATCAGGAGCACGATCTAGAGCTCCAAGTTGGCTATTTCATCGGAGATAACTAGCTCGAGGATGCAACGGCCATGTTCCTCTACTGCGCCCAAGTGGACACCTGGGCCAAGGAGGTGGTCGAGCCTACGGACCAGCACGTTGGCATCCAGCGGACCGCGGACAAGGCAAACGGCGGCACCCGTGCGAACGGTGCAGCGGGCGTCCGGTGCAAGTGCGGCGTGGCCGACCTCTGGTGCAAGTACGGCACTGAGGGCATCTGGACACTCCTGGCAAGGAATGGGGGTACTGACGGGACGTGTACCCAGCTGCAACGCCGTGTCGACGGCAGGCAAGCGCCAATGGATCCGCTCTTGCTGTGCGGTGCACCGCGCCTCTCGCTCTGCCACGCTCCAGTAGTCTCGCCGTGCGGCGAGCCGCACCATATCAGCACAGACGCGCCTAGCTTGCTCTGCGGCGTGCCATCGATCATGTTGTGCGGCTATCTGCAACATGTCAACGCTGACATGCCTATCTTGATCCACAGCACTCAAGCGCCATTCGCGAAAGGTCTGCTCAACCCTGGCGGTGACGCGCATCACGGCGTCGTCCATCGCATTGACGGGGAGCGCCCGGCCTCGACGGGCTGTGGTGCTTGCTCGTTTTCCTCATCGACGAGGTTGGTGCCAGAGGCGGCGCTTTGGTGGGTTGGCATGCTTGGAAAAGGTGGATGTGCTACAGCTTGCGCTTGTCACCTCCGTGCGTCGTGCGTCGCCTATGCGCAATATAGTAGGGTGGCGGGAAATAGGTGAGGAAATGGCAGGAAACGGTGGCGTGTTCATAAATCGCCATCAACTAATGAAAACTCAGCATAGAAGGAACATCGAGCTAGCACAAGAAGTTGATGATGATCAGACGAACACGGACCACACTAGGGAACCTGTCGGTGATGAATTCATCAATCCCAAACGGTTGAATACTAGCAAGAGTTTGCCCACAACACACATGGCCTATTCCATCCCAAACAGGTCGGATGGATCAACTGTATGCCACGTATTGCACATTGTCAAAAAGTAATGTGGTAGACCTTCTTTAACATGTGTTAAAAATAAAAATAAAAATAAAAAACAAGGAGTTCGAGGTTAAATTAGCTGAGGGAATGGGGCATTTTGATCATTTAACCAAAATGACCCATTCGATCAGTTAATTTAACATCAACACAACTTCCCAGCCAGTCACCCATCTGATGGCTACTCCAGCCTGAGAACACTTAACTTGATAGTTTTCTTACATGAGCTGCTGGTGGAACAGCTAGTCCTTCCTGATAGATGTTGTTTAGACAGAGCATATCACATACGTCTTATTAGAAGCAATCGTTTGTGTTATTATCGGCCTTCGTACACATTTCTGATTATAGACCTATTTTCTGCGTATCACACACATCTTGTTATATTGAACCATTTCTTTTCTCTTGCCTAATCACAAATAGTTCATCCGAGTGAACCGTATGCTGTACATCGCACGCACCTTGATTGGGCTGGTCATTTCATTTGTGTTGCCTAATCACAAATAGTTCATCTGGGTGAACCGTATGTTGTACGTCGCACACAACTTCATCTGGCTGTCCGTTTCTTTTGTTCCTCCTCATCGCAAATAGTTAACTGAGCTGAACCGTATGCCATGCATCGCACACGCAACTAAAATCCGAACCGTTTTTGATGCATCCGTCTTCGCGAATGTTTTACACATTTTTGACGGTTTTCATACACCACCGTTTGCGAAGATTGCATTGCACACAGTTTCTCGAAGGGTCTCTGATAGTAGTGTTGCGTTAGAAGCATCCTGCATTAGTGGTTGATCTGTTCCGGCACTATTTTGTCCCGCGGGTGGAGAATAAAAACCACCGCTCGGGCAATATAAGCTACACTACACAAAAAGACACATCCGAGACATTTTGGCCGGAACGATTTTTTTTCTATCATGCTTATGACACTTCTATGACAATAATTGTGACAAAAACCCTTATCATCATAGATGTGGTGGGCTCCTACTTCTATGACAAAAAATCATGACAGCAAATGGGCTTTTCTGTTGGATCTAGGGTTCTAGCAAAACCATTAAGGTTCGAACTCTAGGGTGCGCACGAAGATCTCTCCTTCCGCCCTAGCTCATCTACTCAACAACCCTAGGCCTAGCTCGTCAGATTCGATGAACAAGAGACACAAGATTTATACTGGTTCGGGCCACCGTCATGGTGTAATACCTTAATCCAGTGTGGTGTGGTGGATTGCCTTGTTGGCTAACGAAGAATTAGTACATGGATGAACTGCCTCCTGATTAGAGGTGTTCTTGAGCTCGGGTGAGCTTGTGGTGTGTAAGAGGTCTCGATGATCCGACTCCCTTCTAAGGTGGTGGCTAGTCCTATTTATAGTGGACAGGGTCGTCTTCCCAAATATTTAGCGGGAAGGAATCCCACAACGGCTAAATTTGAAGGGGGACAGCTAGTACAAGCTATCCTGACAAAAGGTGGTCTTTGCCTGCCAAAGACTCTGGTGGTGACGCCCCCGTAGGCTCCGCGATGACCTTCGTCCTGCCGTCCTGCTGGTCTGGTCTCGTTGCAACGATATGGAAACCTTTGCCTGACGCTTCGGGGCTCTTTGTCTGCACCTGCTCCTTTAGCACCAAAGGGGAAACAGGCACTCTGCGACTGCTGGCGCCGCCTAGCCTTGGTCGTCACTGCTCACGTCATGAGGACCTCGCGAGGAGTCCATCGCCTCGATATATCTGATATATCTGATGCCTTGTGTCGTCCACCTCGCCGCCGTCTCCAGCGAGTAGCGGTGATGGTGGCTTGGCCTGCTTCACGTGTCGCGATTGACAGGTCTGCCACCGAGGCCCCCCTCCATCTTCAAGCCCTTTGGGCTGGCCTGATCCCTCCCTTCTCCGATTTCTTTAATGCGGTGCTTTTGCATTATCAAATCTGAGCGCCGAATCTTGACCCCCAGTCTATCGTCCTCCTTGCTGTCTTTTCCTTTGTCTGTGAGGCCATGGTGGGCATTGCTCCCTCCGTGGCCTTATTCCGCCAATTCTTCTTGTTGCATCTGATGGATGCGCTCCAATGTTCCAGATGCGTGTCCTTCCCGGCCATCGCAGCGACGGCCGACGCTGGCATTGACTTAGATCTTGCGACGATTGCGGGTGGCTTCAGAAAGCGATGGGTGTTCGTCGATGTCAGGGTGCGCAGCCCCCTGCTGCTTCCTCCATGGACTCCGGCCGCTCCACGCTCCGGCTGGAGCCACGTGAGGCTCCCCGACTGGAAGCTGGATCCTGCTTGGCTCCGGTTTGCCAGGCCGCAGAGGCTCGGGGTGACAGCGCCCATGGTGGCGAGGGAGTTCGTCCAACGCCGCATTCCTCCGCTTCAGCGCCACTCTAGGCCGATGTGGGCCTTCTGTGGTCATGTGGACTGCATGAGGCTCCAAGTGTCGGTCCTCCCTCTCAAGGTCCTAACAGGTGATCCGTCACCAGCTCGCTTGCCGGAGGAGGGTAGCCTCCTATACTGCTCCTCGAACAAGGTGGAGTTCGTGAGGCAGATGCCCTCCTTCGATGAATAGGGGCTCCATCCGTCCGGCATTGTCGGGCATCGCGAGAACCCTGTCTGTGTGGCTCCCTTGCCTGCTGCTGCTGAGGTGGTCATCCCAGAAGTGGGTGCTGGGGGACGGCTGTTGCCGAGTGCTGGTGGTACTGCAGCCTCTGTACTGGCACCTCCTAAGGTTCCCTAAGTGCCGCCCTCAGAAGCTCAAGAGATTCGCCCGGAAGGGGTGGCTGGAGTGCAAGTGTCGCTGGATGCCCCTGAGGCCAAAGCCCAGTGGCCTCTTCGCATCATCCCAAGGAGGGCGCTGGTGCCTCCGAGGGCGCCTCACTTGGAGATGCCCTGGTTGCGCCCTATGTTGCCGATCGTTTCCGGGGCTTCGACCGGCTCCGGCAAAACTTTGAAGTCCTCCGCAAGAGGAGGAGGGCCCCCGGCGGTGGTAACGCCGCCACCCAACCGCTGAAGCTGAGGAAGTTCATCGCCATAGACGTGTGAGTAGCTTGCCCTTGTATCTTCTCGTGTGTTGCCTTCCTTCCTGACGATGGTTCTTCAGCACCCCGCCTGCCAAGGCTACTACGCCCACCGTGGAGCGGGCCCCTGCAGCATCGAGCTCTTCCCTTCCCGGGGAGCTCTTGGTCGATGTGCCTCCCAGGATGTGAGGCCGTCCACGAGGTCGGGCACACCAGCCGGCGCCTCAACCCTGCGTTCATGTCGTTCCTTCTCTGCGGCGCCGCCCGGGGGCCGGGGAGCATGCCAAGGGCTCCCCCATGGTCGTTGAACGCTCCGGGGCTACTTTGGCCCTAGCGTCTTCTTCAGGCGGTGAGTCCCGGCCCGTCCGGGCCCCGGCCGAGGCCCGAGAGACGTCAGGGGTGGAGGAGACCCCGGTTCAGCCTCCGGGGGAAGAAGGGTCTCCTCAGACTTCTTCAACTGCTCCTGGCGCCGAGGAGGGCCTTCGCCTCCTGCTCGAGTTAGTGCGCAGGCGCGGAGCGGCCCGCCACGAGCTTCTCTGGGGGGCGATGAACTCGTTGGGCCAGCTTGGGAAAAATCTTGATGGGGCCGACGCTTGTCTTAAGGTTGAGGTTCTTCAACTGCTGGACGAGTGGTGCCGGCTGAGGGTGGCCATCAACCTCGGGCGCCTCCAGCATGAGAGCGCTAGTGCGAAGGCAAATGTGTCCCTCGCTGCCTCGTAACAGGCCTGCGCCCAAGCCATGGAAAAGACCCGGGAAGCTGACGCCCGTCATGAGGCTGCAGAGAGGCGCCTCCTGGAGCTTTAGGTCTTGAATTCCGACTTGGAGGGCCGCTCTGAGGTGCATAGGGCCGCCCTGGCGTTGATGCAGGAAGCCACAGAGCGCAGCCTGGAGCTTGAGCGGCTGGAGGCGAGGGAGCGCCACGTGACCCTGGCCGAGGACGCCGTCTCCGCTCACGAAACCAGGGTCTAGGAGGAAATTGACCGGAGGGTGGTGCAGGCCCGCGCGCACCTTGCTGAGGGGCATAACTTGAAAGTGGAGTTACAGCGAGTGGAGGCCGATGGGAGGACTGCTGCCCTCAGGATGACGCTGAGAGACGCAGAGCTACGCGAGAGGGCCGCCACAGCAGCCCAGGCTTCTACCCAGGCTGAGCTGGCCTCCGCGCAGGGAGAATTGGCCTCGCTCAGGCGATAGGTTGATGAGGCCGCGACCCTTGCGCGAGAGAGCGAGGACGAGGCCGGCCGTCGACGCGTGCTGCAGCACGAGCATGGCCCCATGCTGCAAACTCGTCGGGCAAGGGTGAACCGGGCGCTGGGAGCCATCTGTGAGGAGAATGCCCCCGACCCCCACGTGGAGGACTACGCCGGTCATCTTGTTTTCTTCACTGAGATCGTGACACACCTGGAGAACCGGGCCGTGAGGGCCCGCCGCCATGTTGAGGAGAAAAGCCGGGGCCTCCTGGGTCGCGCGTTCTCCCGGGTCTTCAGCTACCTCCCGAGCATTGATCCTGACTTTGACTTCAATGCTGCCATCGCCCCCGTGCCCGGGGCTCTTCGAGACAACCTGGCGCACTGGGTGGATGACCAGGTGGATGCCCTAGTCTAGGCCTTTGCCATTGATGATGACGAGGTCGTGGTCATGGTGGATGAAGGAGGTGTGGTTGAAGATGATCGAGATGTGTCCAGCGACAGTGTTGGTGGCGCATATGAAGGTGGCTCGGACGGCTCGTCGAGCGATCTGTCTGGTTGAGCTTGCGTTCTCCCGTCCTGATCCTATACGCATAAACTAGCAAAGGGCCATGTGGGGGGTGAGAGAATTTTGACGGGGGGAGCCCCCTATGTGTGTAAATTGGTATTTCCCTTCGTTCCCTTGTGTTTGGCGATCGAATCCGAACCTGGGGCGTGCCTCCTCAAGCCTTTCGAGCTTAGTTGTGGTAGCGCCTCATCCAGATCTTACCTGTCTTCGTGAGGGTCACGAGGCCGTGGGCTTCCCTTCCTCCTCGGGTGGATTGCTGGTGGTCCGCGCCATGAGCGTCCTGAGTAATGCGTGGCCCTGCTCCGGGGAGCAGGGTTAGTGGCGCTCCGCTGGCCGCAGTAGGATGCCTACGCGGCAAAGTTGCGGCATGTATGCTATTGCCCCGAGAGGGTCCTGCCAAGGATACGATGGTACGCCAAGTGGGATTGGCCTTCCAGCCCCCGGGCCCGAGGGCTGGGGGGAGATCTTCGAGACAGCCAGAGGTGGCTAAATCCAGCGGAAATCAAAGAAAATTTCCCCCCATTTTGGCAACGAGCAAGACTCCAAATTCTATTCAAAAGACACGGATAATCCAATTACAAAATGGAAGGCAAGGAAAGCAAATAGCCGCATCCGGCTCCTATCTAGTCTTCAGTCTTCTCACTTGCGCGGAGCTAAGTGTTGCCACTAGGACGTGGGAGGGAGCCCCCGAGGCCCGAGGGCGGCTCTCCAGAGACTCCGGGCGTGTACAGCCCCACTCATTATTACGTGAGAGTGTCACGGGCGGAGATCTTCACAGGCGCGAGCCTTAATTTATAACACCAGACGAGGGCCCCGCCTTGCGCCACCCTTGACCTCCCTTGGGGCGACCGAAAACCAAGAAAGGATGAAGGAGGCACAAAGGAGATGCCAGCGGTGCCCTCGGCGACCACGGGCCCTCTGCCAGGCGGGGGGAAGCTTGGCAAGGCTCGCCCCGACAGAGGACCTACTTTCGCATACTTCCATGCTCCTCGCGTCGCTCGGGAGGCCGTAGATCTAGGCCTTCCACGCGCAGCCCCCAGCGTTCCGCTCCTGTTGAGGGTAGAGCGGTTGCTCTCGGGTCTTCGACCATCGCCGTGGTCTGATTCACCAGCAGTCCATTGTTAGTGTATGCGTGCTGTTGTGATACCTGATGTGCTATGTCGTCATCGCTAAAGGGGTCCACGGCATCCTCGGGTGACCCGTGGTAATCTTCTTCCTCGTGAGCCTCGCCATTCCATGCCGGCCCATGGAAAGCATTGGGGCCCTCCCCAAACACGTACGCGAGGTCCACCATGCGGGGCACGTAGGCTTCATTGGCAGCCCCACCAAGGGCAACTCCTGCGTGCCCCGCACCTTGAGCCCTCGGCTGCAGCATCTGGTCGTGGCTTCCGCAGAGTTGAACCCCGGCGTACCCTCGCGAGGGGCCACCGGCGTCTGCTCTTGCTAGTGATGAGGTTGATGTAGTCATAAGGAGGGCACCAGCGCGCCTGTTGGTGTCACCGGGTCTTCCAATTGCTCCAGAGGACGCCAACGCCGGTCGGGGCCTCACCAGCGCCCCACCTACGACCTAGGGCGGGGGTGAGGAGCAGAATGGCGGCGCGCCTCCGCAAGTGCAGCCCAGTAGTTTAGCGATGTGTTCCAGTAGCACGTCGCGGCCTCTCTCATCCAGTCTGCATCGTAACAGTTCCCGCACCACGATGAGCGCTGCCCTCCTGTTCGCCTACTCCCGTCGGGTGTAAGGTGCTATTGCTGGGGCGTGGTTTGGAGAGCGCGCCACAGAGAGCGCGCATCGGGATGCCGAGGCGATGGCTGCCGGCCCGCGGCCGGCGGCGCCGGGTGGTGCTGGGGCAGCCTGGAGCCCGGGGCCGAGGTCTCCGTGGTTGGGCGGTGCCGCCCGTGCAGGCCAGGTCGCCGAGTTGTTGGCATGAGCCCCCTGGTCGTCGGCCATCGGAATCGTGGGGCAGTGATGGTGCGGACAACTGAAGAACAGATCCGGCAACCCCTACCAGGCGTGCCAAATGTCGGATCTAGGGTTCTGGCAAAACCCTTAAGGTTCGAACTCTGGGGTGCGCACGAAGATCTCTCCTTCAGCCCTAGCTCGTCTACTCAACAACCCTAGGCCTAGCTCGTCAGATCCGATGAACAAGAGACACAAGATTTGTACTGGTTCGGGCCACCGTCGTCATGTAATACCCTAATCCAGTGTGGTGTGGTGGATTGCCTTGTAGGCTAATGAAGAAATAGTACATGGATGAACTACCTCCTGATGAGAGGTGTTCTTGAGCTCGGGTGAGCTTGTGGTGTGTAAGAGGTCTCGATGATCCGATCCCCTTCTAAGGTAGTGGCTAGTCCTATTTATAGTGGCTAGGGTCCTCTTCCCAAATATTGAGCGGGAAGGAATCCCACAACAGCCAAATTTGAAGGGGGCAGCTAGTACAAGCTATCCTGACAAAAGGTGGTCTTCGCCTGCCAAAGACTCTGGTGGTGACGCCGCCGTGGGCTCCGCGATGACCTCCGTCCTGCCAGTCTTGCTCTCGTTGCACCGATATGAAAACCTTTGCCTAACGCCTCGGGACTCTTCGTCTGCACCTGCTCCTTTAGCACCAAAGGGGAAACTGGCAATCTGCGCCCGCTCGCACCCGCCTGGCCTTGGTCGTCACTGCTCACGTCACAAGGAATTCGCGAGGAGTCCCTCGCCTCAATATATCCGATCCTCACGAGCCGGCCTAGTGAGGCCGCCCTAGGGGATGCCTCATGTCGTCCGCCTCGCGAGGCTTGGCCCCTCGCGAGGGTTTTGAGTTGTCGCTGAAGATGTTGGGCCGTACCAGGCCGCCTGGTGAGCCACGCCCTGGGCTGCAGGCATGCATGTCTGGGTACCTCCATTCCCAGAACGCTGACATTTTCGTCTTGGGCGGGCCAAAGACGCACCTGCATGACATTATTTGTGCCGTCCATGACAGGAAAAATGTGGTAGAAACGAGGGCGAGGAAATTTCGGGAGTTCGGTTACGGTGCGTGGTCGGGGCGGGGCGATACACGGAGGTTTGCGCGTTTCTCTCGTACATGTCGCGCGTATGTGTGAGTTGTTGGGAGAGATGTTCGCTTATTGAACCCGAGCGATTGCACTAGATACTTTACTGAACCCGAGCAATTGATCCCTTGGCTGCTAACTGAACCCGAATGATTCCTTCGCTATCGCTGCTAACTAAACCCGATCGATCGCTACTACTCCTTACTGAAGCCGATCGAACCAGCTGCTACCTCTTGATGAATAGTGAACGTGGGGTTGGTTGAATGAGTCGAGACGTACGTGGTTAGGGTTGAATGAACAGTTCTCGGTGAGGGTTGGATGAACAGGACCCCGTGGTAGTAGGCCGTTGCGGTTGCCCCTGGATGAACAGGACCCCAAGACGAGGCCGCCACAACCGAGGCGTTGGGGTGGATGAACAGGACCCAATAGAGGGATGGTAGAACAATAGCCGGTGGAGGGCTGGTTGGATGAACAGGACACCGTGGAGGGCAGGATGAACAGGACTCCGTGGAGGGCTGGTTGAACAGTAGACGGTGGAGGTAGAGGAAGACGCGGTGGATGAACAGCGTAGGTGGAGGCTGGAGGAAGTCGACGGTGGTTGAACAGTTGCCCGTGGAGTTCCGTTTTGCGGTACGCCACACCCCTCCCGATGAACAGGACCCCCGTTTCGACTGTAGCGCTCCAACACAAGTCTGTTTCCTTCATTTTGCGGTACGCCAGACCCCTCCCGATGAAAAGGATCCCGTTTCGACCGTAGCCGGTCGAGAAGAAGGTCATTTCCTCCGTTTTGCGGTACGCCAGACCCTTCCCAATGCACAGGACCCCGTTTCGACCGTACGCACCCAAGCAGAAGGCCATTTCCCTCTGTTTTGCGGTATGCCATACTTGGTTTCGGCTTTTCCCTGCAAGTCAGTTGCCTCCCGATGAACACGACGATGATTCTCCATTCCGACCCTGCCGATTGGCTGCCGATGAACACGACACCGTTGCTGTGATCTCCATATGTACGAGACTGCATGGCCGTACGTATGTGCGAGTACACGCTCGAGACCCCACCCTTATGTACGTATGTGGCCATATTTTTTGGCATCTCGTTGTACGTACATGCACACGATTTTTATTGGACTTCATGAACTGCTATGTCGGGGGCTCTAGTACTACACGTACCGCTTCTTGCTCGGCCACGATTCATCGCTACAGAGAGACCGACCGACCGCCATATACGTACACGTTCATGACCAGACAGACAACCCTACGTACGATTCCACTGGGAGGTCGCATCTGTCAGGGAGGACAAGGAGGCACTTCCTTGCGTGCGATGATATAGGTAGCGAGTCCCAATTGTTAGGGGTGAATCATTTTTTCCTCGTAATAAGGAGTCACTTCCTTGCGTGTGGCCGTGGACCCAGCTGTCAGCCTCTCCGCGTACCATCCTCTTCCGATGGAAGTCGTTCCTTGACCATATTGACCATGCCGCGCCAAGAGCACCAAGGTGATGGACGATGGTGGGGCATAGGAAGGGATTTACCCGGAGCCGGGGGGATGTGCCGGTTTAGTCACAGCCTGAGAGGAGTACGACATACGAGGGTTGACTAGTTCGGTGCGGCCAGGGGCTGTAGTAGGCAGAGAATAACAGGAGGGGTGGAGCGATGGCCCGACCGGCGATGGAGTAGTGCTTTGTAGCGAGGCGTGCGAAGCAGCGCTGCTGGCCGCCGCAAGCGGGAGCAGGAAGTCCCGCCAGTGCTAGAGGAACAAGACGAGAGATTGAAGATGCATGCCGGTCATTAGATGTACATCCAACGACTACAGATGTCAGAATCATTTTGTTGACTAATTTGACAAAGTATTCCGTAGGCGACCTAATGACCCACATCTCAGGCTCCTTGCTGGTGGGTCCTGGCTGTTAGTTGGAGGAAGAAGATGAGCTTGAAGATACCTGCCGGCCGTTGGATATATATATCCAATGGCTCTGGATGTCAGAATGATTTGTTGACTAAGTTGACAATGCCTGTCGTAGGCTTCGACCTATTGGCCTACATGTCACCTTCCAAATATGTAGCTCATATTTAACACATCTTTTCGAGAATTTACAGTCAATTTTTTGGGCTGGGTGAACAAATAGCGTAGTGTAAATTCGGCCCATTTCACTTGTTCTAAGAAATCACAACCCATTTGCACTTTCTTAAAGTACACGAATTTGCTGGGCTTTGTAGTAAAGATAATATTAGGTTAGGCGGAGCAATAAGTATCGAAAATTAAACCAGAGCTGGACATTATATTATATAGAAAATTAGAAAATAAGTGAGTTATTTCTCAAAATAAAGATGAGCGTGTTATTATTATATTGTTCCTTAAATCGTCGCAAGATTTAGTGCACAATCACCAGGATTTTCGTTTCCTTAGAGTCAAAAAACAACCAGGATTTCCCTTGCCAACTTCGGTTAAACATTTATTAGTTTGTATTAAATATACAATAATAATAATAATAATAATAATAATAATAATAGGAATAATAATAATATATAATGTGGTTAGAATGGAAAACATAAATTGGGCCCCGCATTCTTATTCTTATATATAGGAAAAAAGAACATCGATCTACTTTTTATTAAAAAAAGATAAATTTGGCTGCCGATGTTTAAGAAAAAATAAAACTAAGGCTGGGAGGCCCATACGCCGGTAGATACATGATGGGCCTCATAAAACAAGTTGAAACCACTGTATCCGTATGTCGTGGGTTGCGCATGTCGTGGCTGAGCACTCTGGAAAATATACCTGCTAGATCCCTGGTACCCCTAAAAAAGCTCGTCGATGACGGTCTTCCTTGTAAATTTATTTTGTTTATTGACTACTAGGTTGACAAACCTGTGGGCTCAAAGCGTGGTATACAATTAGGAAGAAGCATTTTTTTCAAATGCATCACTTGCTTGCGTACGGACATGGACCTGGTGGGTCCTGACTGTTAGCCTCTAAACATACAATCATGTCCAGTTTCCTCTCGTTTGTTGAGCATGTTGATAACGAAAGACGGTGGCACTGCAGTGAGCGCACAAAGCCGGATGAGGACATCGTGGACTTGAGCGGGAATGAACCGGAGCCAGGGAAGACGCCTTAGAGAAGTGAAAAAGAGGGCCTTCATTATTTCGATCATACCTGCAATAGCCCGGGCGCTACAGCCGTATCACCCAGAAGCAGTATTGTCCGGATTCGATTCCAAATGGTGCAGTTGAAAATTATAATTTTTTTTTGCCTCAGCTATTACTGGCATGTGGGTCCCGCCATGTCACCTACACACACCACCTCCACCACTTGCCAAAATTTTGTCTCTAGTTTACCTAGTTTTTCGCACACTCAACATTGTCTTGGCATTTGAAAATAATATATCCTTTTTACTGTGCATGATATGAAGATGTGCTATACATGAATGTTGATCAGCATGATGTTAACTTGTTGTTAGTTCCATTTTCAATCTGACTAAAATTTCCAGCATTATGTTATCCATGTTTGAAAAGTGTGTGCTGATTTAAATGCTCTGCCTCTAAAACATGCACTTTCTTATCTGAAAACTGAAATTTGCAGTTTCTTCTCCGAAAATCACTTGGACAGGCAACCATCGTAGATGATGGATTGGATGCCGCCCTTCTTCAATCCCCTGGCAGCGCTAGGGGAAGAAGATACAACTTCCATCCCGTGCTGGCGGTTGGGGATTGGAGCGAACTAGATTTAATAGGGGGTGTGGGGCATGATGCGAGGTAGCGCCACCGGCCCCTGAGCGGCAGCTTGCAGTCCAGCCGCGCTGGTGCTTTGGGCACGTCAAAATCTGATAGTGTACATTCTAACAATACCACAATATACATTCTGACAAGTTCACACACAATTAGAACAGAAAAGGTAAACATTCATGGTCATGTAGCCTTTCTTATGAAAATTTACATCCCATTTGGTGTGCTAGTTCAAAATAAGTTTGTGGGTGCTGGTGGGGGCTAATCACTTGGGTTCTGTAATACACAGTGAGCTCAAGTAGCCAGCGAGAGTGTTGTTATTTCCCTTTGGTTGGGATTTGTTACAATATTTCTCTCTTAATTAAAAAATGGCAAGCCATTTGCCTTGTTTCAAAAAAAATATGGCAGTCAAAGTGGAGTTGAAACCCAGATTACAAACTGTACAAAAGCATGATGGTTAATTGTTCATTAGGTTTAGACAAAACCCAGACTGAACATGCATGGCAATAACATCTAAGTCAACCACTGTATTTGGCAGTCACAAATAAATGGGTCAGTCTGATCCTTAAAATCAACATCCTGTGCCAAAAAGTTAATTGGCATATGACGACAAGTTGTTGTAAATAGAAGACGAGCACGTTCAGAAGCCCATTTGTCGACTTGAAACTTCGTTTTTTGCTATTCAACATATCCATTCGTGAGAAATTTCTTGTTAAAAAACTTAAGCCTCATGGACAATAGTAACCTCGCATTCAAGAGGAAGACTGTGATGAAGTTTCTGTTTGCATAATTGGATGCATAACCTTCCATCGTTATTGTCCTTAAGCGAATGTCATGAGAACTGTGAAAATCTTGGTGCTTATTACGCCACCAATTGGTTATATGTTTCTCCCTTGTTTTGTTGCCTACGTAGACATGGAGATTGAAAACATTTCAGGTATAAAAAAAGAGTATGTCGATAGAGCGACAGACGAACAATAATTCTAGTACAATATATATGGGCTTTCAATGTGCATGAAATAATCACCTTTATATACAAATTCTCCAGACATGGAAAGCATCGCAGCAAGCAAATAATTATGTTCAGATCAATAATAAACATTCTGATATATAAGATCTTGACAGAATCCAACACCATTGGTAGGCTATCGACGGACGAACTCTTCACAGAGCATATAACATAATATTAGTATCCAAGGTGTACTCCAAGATGATATCTATACCTACTATTAAAGGGGATAGGTATTCTTGTTTTGGTTCAGTCCTTTCCGTTTGGTTTTAGCGCATGCTAAAGTTTCGTAATGTTGGCTCGTACACATGCTAAGCGATCTGGGCCAGGTACTTGTATGTTGATGGGCCCTTTATGGGCTTTCATATAGACCATGAAAAATATTTGGTTCAAAATAAATCAACATTGTGGGAATTGAACACAGAACCTAATGTCGGGATCTTCGATGAAACAACCAAAGAACCTATGCACCATTCTTATTAACACATCCCAACTTGCTCTAAATATAAGAGTGTCATTCATCATGTTTAGGGTGAGCTAATTAACCGAATGAGCTAATTAAAGGAAGGATTGTGGCATTAAATAAAATATTTAAACAGATGTGGCTAATTAAAGAAAGTATTATGGGTAAATTGGTGGAATAATTAAATGAAAGATTGTAGTCTTAATAAATAGAATATTCAAACAAATGAGGCTAATTGAAGGAAGGACTTGAGGAAAAAAAAGTAGGATAATTAAAAAGGAAGGATCTGTAGGCTTCAATGTTGTTGGGGCTACTAAATTTGAAAAGGAAGGATTTGATTCCCGGCTAAAACGGGTAAGGACGTCATGGTAATTAAAGGAAGGATTATAATTAAATTGAATCAGTGGGTGATTATGCACGACAAAGAAAATGTAACACAGCTAAATTGCATCGTATTTTTTATGTACATTTTGTAGAAGGATGCTGCATTGCAGCATGTTCTTCATAGTGAATCCAGTGCTGTGGAACATTATGCATGCACGAAACATCATTTTTCCCCGTTGCAACACACATGCATATGTGCTATAAAACTTATGCGCACAAATAAAAAATGTAGCTTGTGATTACAAAATTGTAGATGATAATATACCGTACCTGAATAAGTGTGGAGCCAAACACCCTGTTGTGATGTACAAACGGATCACGAATTACACCCAAGGCCTCAAATTTAGGCGCAGAGATGGCAACTATTTGCGAAGGTTTATAACAATAATTAAGGAGCAACCTTTCAAGTGAAGGGGCATCTTTGATGATGAGCTGTTGTCCTTGAAAATAAATACCAATGCTTTTAAGGTGAGGCAACTTTATTTGAAGACAATGGATACGTATTTCTAATCCAAAAACAAGCAGCAAGCGCTCTAGGGCAGGGCAACTGGATTGAATGATGTTGTGTAGTGAGGCCTCTGACAGATCAAACACTACAAACGAAAGTTTTATTAGTAGTGGGAGTCCAATCATTAGTACCAGATTATCTGGTAGATGGCACCAGGCTATGGTGAGGGTGTGGAGAGAGGAGGAAAACCATGAGATGAACAACGGTGGAATGGGCACAATTATATAGAGTTTGGTTCGTGTTATATATTTTTCATAGTAATGGTAGAACTCAAGCTGCTGGAGTTTTTTGAATTCAGTGGATGTCAGCCAGGCATCCACCGTGCCGGGTATGGACAGCAAGTAGTGTTTCGGGATGCAGGCGCGTTGAACAGGGACCTGGTGGGAGGAGACAATGGCTCTAAGGAGATAAAATTCGGGAAGGAATTCAGGAAGAGCAGATATCTGACGACAATCGAGATCGAGGGACGCGATGCTCCATAGAGGGCGCCATCGAGATGCGAGGACTTATGTGCAACCACCATCCTTGGTGGGGAGAAAGGAGATGATCTCCCCAAGGATGTCATCCCGGAGATCACTGATGCGGTCCCCCGGAGATTCTATAGGTTCCTCAGATTCGGGTGGGGGGGGGGG
>LR738712.1:438768154-438804823 GCA_902687465.1 Secale cereale | reverse complement strand
CTACAACAAGAGTCGCCGCTGGCGAGAGCCTCATCTTCTTGGCGTTGGGGCCTGCTGACTCCTTTTTCCTTGTGCGTGTCGCGCCAAGCTCACGGGTTTGAGTGGAGTAGCCAGAGATGAGCCTAGTGGAAGTGCGAGTGGGGAAGAAGGAGGGATGGGGTTTTCTATTAGGAGTTGAAGAAGAGGAGCAGGTGTTTTCTGTACGAGTGAGGAAGAAGGTGAGTGGCGGTTTTGTGTACGAGTGAGGGAGATGGGGAGCGGGGGGGATAGGGGGCGATGGAAGTGGGAGAGTCCAGCGAGCGGCAAAATGAGGGGTCAAATAACATGCCCATAATATACATAGAATGTAAATGTTGAAACGCTAGTCAACATTCACACTAAACTAAGCTTCACTAGATATGGTATGCATACCAGCTAACATTCACAAGCACTTAAGTTCAGCATGTTTACGCATCTAAATGATTCACAAGACTATAACCAAGACATAGATGTGAGAAGGTGTAGAATTAAAGAAAAAACGATCGGTGCTTCTCTGAGCAAAGGGCCTCCCTACGCACGCATTAATTTCCTGGGCATGCTTCTTTCTGCTCAATGTTCCATGCACTTTGAGCATGTTGGCAACTCCACAGCTAGCTTGATGGCTCATCTTGCAATTTACGCTGACACATTGCAGCAAATAGAGGAGGCAATAGAGATCACTCAACATCAGAGCATTTTCTGCAGTTCCACTGAAATCATCATCATTGTCATGAATGTGAAAAGGTAGGAAAGTATTGTACTTAAACGGTGTCGCAAAACAGTAGCACATATCAATACTTCGGCATGACAAAACATGTTCATCTGGACAGAGGGGATACTGACCTACGTGAGGAAGATTATGCATAATTTTATAGGTGGTTAGTTGATTTCCACCTTGGGATCTCCTATGATGGAGTGGAGGAAATTCTATGCAATCAATGACCGCAATTCCTTCCGTGTGGCTGTAGAAAATTTGTCCGACTAATGCCAATATCTTTTTTGTGCAGTTCCACTAAAATAATGCACCGCTTTTTGCACGAACCTACTAGCCGCCCCAGCCATCAATGACTTGGTCTCTTTTAGCTTGCGTTGATGGCGCGGCTACAGTGCTTGTTTTCTCCTCCACACACGACAGCCTCGTTCCACACTGCAAACAGCAAGTCAATGTACGAATAAGCTTATTTCATCTTGCGTTGGTCATTTTACCTAGTTATGATTGTAGCAATACCTAGAGCACCGTGAGGTCAGCTCACAGCAGGTTCCACTAAAATTGAGGTTTGTGCTTCCGTTTGCACAAATAGACACCATATGGAGATAGACAACCCTGTTTGCACAAATATGTAATAGGGTTATTTAAGCAGTGTCATTTTTTTGCAGCAGCATATGATTAACAGCAGCATCTCATATGTTACCAATTGAATTATAGTGACACTATGAAAAAGAGTCATTAACTAAGAAGTGCCATCACATCAAATCAACACTGGAACTAGATTAACGGGGTCTTACATTAACGGCGGCAAACATGCGAAGCATGTCTAGATTTGTGCATTTTTGTTCTCGTCAGTGACCTTTCCTATGCGGCCATAAGAAATCTAGACGTGCTCATTCTCGGTTGCATTGTCGACCCAACACCCCCCACTTTCCGTCCTTTTCCGGCCAAGAGACCGGTCAGGCCAGCATCTTTATTTCCCTTTCCAACCAAGAGATCAGTTCGTTAGCCAGTATCTAAAGTACCTTTTTTCCTCTAATAGTAAAAAATTAGGTGGTGTTCAAGTGTTCGACAAGCCGACGGAGCTAGCTACATGGGGAGCTTTGTAATACTAGAAGGATGTCCGCATACAGTATGCACTAACATGGGGAGCAATCCTAACTTGATGAAAAAAGGGTTGCAGCGATGTGGGGAGCTGGACCATTAGAACAAGGCCGGTTCTAAAATAAGTTATACCTCCGGTAGGCTGGATGTGGCAACGCAGGCGGCGGCCTCCCGTGTTAAAGTTCTCCTCGATGATGGCAGTAGGCGAGGACGTCCTGGACGTCACCTCGTCAACATCCACGTAGCCGTGTCACCTCGTCGACATCTACGGCGCCTTCTTTCTCTGCCTGCATGGCGCAGCTACGCGCACGTCGATGGCGCATGGCGCAATCGTAGGCACTGGAAGCGTTGTATGCTGCGGCCCCATCGAGGGCAGCGACGATGCCCTTGCCGCCGTGCTCCCCGACAAGTCGGTGTGGAGCAACTCGGCACTCTTCCTTGAGCTGGATTGGAGCGGCCAGATGTGGAACCACCCGCTGGCTTAGAGCGGCAACTGGCTCCATCGGGCTATGCGAGGTAGGTGGAGCAGCGGGCTGCCTCGCTCGTAACTGTCTGGCTCGACGGGCCACCCAGATGGCTTTTATGTCAGAGAACTCACCCTTCCAGCTAGGATTTCAATGACTTGGCAAGTGTTATAGCCAGCTGACTAGGCTTTTTATACTTGCTCTAAATGATGTGCCGCTGCAAAAGCCACCTATATTAACAATGCTCTAAAAAGGTTGCACAACTTTGGCTATAGTATTGTACTAAAGGTTAGTAGGTGATCTTACGTTTGGCTCTTTGCCTCTTCTGGAAGTCGAACAATGATGATGGTACTACTTGTATAGCCCACTATTGTAAGCAAAGGCTTCTCCTCGTGTTGCGAGCCACCGCACAAGCGTGGGCGGGGGAGAGGGCGTAGTAAGAGCATGGTTAATAATATAGCCGGCTGCTGGCTATATGATGTTGCCTCGTCACATATAGCTAGGCTTATAGCCAACAAGTAAAATAGCTGCATGTATATATGTACTAGTTTGTTGATACATGACTCGCCTCACTCTCTCACAAAGTACCTAGGAGCACATGTTGTAGCTGGTTGTTAACTAGTAGCCCGCTTCTCTTCTCTCTCTTCTTCTCTCACTTCCAACTAAGAAAAAATATAACCTTTAATGTCTTACAGCCCGCCTACATGACCCTATTGTACTTGCTCTAAGCAAGCTTCTCTTCATTCTGCGAGTTGAAGGGACACATCAAAGTTATTTAGTACTCTCTCCAAAAAGGGCCGACCATGTCAATGGCTACCATCCCGTGCTCCGTTACGTGCATGATTCAGGTGTCATCAAGGAGATAAAAATTGCATAGTAGGTGCCATCGAACTGCACGACTCACTTACGCACTGCTTATCTCCATTTTCTTGCATCACATGTTCACCTTGATGCTAGATGTCCCGCGTGTTGGTAAAAGGATGAACAGGCAGTGGACGTACAACACAAATTCATGCAAACACGACCGGTTATGTTGTGAGTAGGTGACCTTGCGCTTGGCTCTTCGCCTCTTCCAGAAATCAAACAATGATGATGGTACTACTACAGTATAAATTATTTTGTGTGGGTACTACTGTAAATATACTTGTGGCAACCTGACATCGAATTAAGTGTTGCACGTCCACCGCCTGTAATAGCGCATTATAATAAAGCAAACAAGCAAAATCTTATCCTCGTCCTACGAGCCACCACGCGTGCGTGTGATTGAGAGAGACGTCATAGTAAGCAAAGCTTCTCCTCGTTTATGAGTTGACGGGACACATCAAAGTAGCGTAGTCTCCAAAAAGAGCCGACCATGTCCATGGCTGCCATCCTGTGCTCCGTCATTCAGTGTGTGCACGATTTACATTCCATTGAGAAAATAATGTTGCGTACGTGCCATCGAATAGGTTAACTTAATTTATAAATAACGCGCCACCGTGTCATGGTCGCACTTTGATTCGTTCATGCATGGCTCCCGAACAACTAACACACTCACCAAATTATCACGTGAGCTACCTCTTCGTATAGAACTGAGCTCACAGTGTACCTGGATGAGTCTCTCATACTTTTTACTACTTACCTCCATTTTCTTGCATGACACGTGGACCTGGATGCTGGATGTCCCACGTGTTGGCAAAACGAAGAAGATCTCTTTCCGACGACCAAGGAGCAAGGAACCTCGCAGTGAAGCGTCTGGACTCTTTTAATATTTTATATTCAACGATATAAAATCGACCTAATCTTCTCCACATCCTAGTAGGAGTGCTAGACCGGAAGAGTGTGAAACACGGCATCCTAGTGTAGTAACATCATACATGGCCCACATCACACCATCACCATACTTCTTGGCCTCCGTGTGACACCTAGCTCTAGTAATATCCCACAAAAAAGAACCTTGCTCTAGTAATCCACCAACCCGTATCGCTTCTCGCTCCTCGTCTCTCTCAAAGTGAGGCGGGATGGCGATTTTGCCATCTATTGAGGTCGGTTAACTCACTCACACTCGCCCACACATGTTAGCGACATGCCAAGAGCATTATAAAAAAATATTGTACTTCTATTGTTATGCCAAGAAGAGGAAGCACCTTTACCGACGGACCAAATGAGACAGGCGTGTCGTGCCGTGAGTGGGTCCTGTTTCTCATTTTGAACTTGTTTGGTGTAGTAGTAGTGACACTTGGTTTTGCACCTTCATAGAATGATGCAAATCGCTGCTAAAAAGGCGGTTTGCTTGCTGCTAATCCCGTCAACCATTCTTGTTCCATGCATTAAATTGTTAAGTGCCATGATTAAGATATAATTAACCAATGCATGTAAAACGTTATTCTTTTTTTTTGAACACACATGTAAAACGTTCCTATTTACTGTAGAACCCCTCACGCATGCATGCGTTGAGTACCACTCCCTTCATCCATACATGTCGTGTTTGCTAGTCTCAAGTCATTGAAAGGAAACGCCCCTCATCTCTTATTGGTTGATTGCTTTATTCATGTCTAAAAGCAATAAACGAGGTGAGAGTTAATGCATCGCACCTAAGTATTTTGGGACTATTTGGTTTTCATAAGGTGACTAGTATTTCTTGGAGTCCTTGCGCGTCGGCCGGCCGATCTCTTCTCCCTCCCTGTCCCCTTTTCCTTGGCCGCCTGTCGGCGGACAATTGCAACGAGTGTCCCCTTTGGTGAGCGGCGTGCCAGACCAACTGTGGTGGGTGCGACGCAAACGCGACAAACGTGCTTTAAGTGTGCCGCCTTTTCCTTTTGAACTTGCAAAGTGTAACATTTTCTACTCTGTTCTTTCCCTTGTTCGTGCGATCCATCTATACAAATCCAGAACAAAATGACGAGGGCGGGGCTTTCCCACGCGTTAGGTAGGCTTGTTTGGCCTAGTGGGTCTGAGTGATATGACGTGCTACAGTGTCGTGCAGTTTTCGCGTGTGGTAGCAGTATTGTTGGTACAATAGTTTTCTTGAAGAAGCGGATTAAACAAAGTCATGATGGTTCTTTCGACCGAGCAAATTACAGTGGGAAAGGTTGGGCTTGTGATTTGACGGCTCATTACTTAGTATTACTGCGGTGCTACGACCGGGATGAGTCCCCCCCCCCCCCGTAGTTCCGTGTGATGCACTCTAATTCTGGTGTCATGGCAAGTGGACCGAGATGGTCGACATCCCACATGTCGGCAAATGAAACTATTCTTTTAGAAATTAAGGATGAGAAAGGAAGACGGGCGGGATAGTGTCACTGCTCTTTTGCAGTAGTACTATTCATTTTTTTGATGAAAGCTATTGTCTCCACTCTTATGATGTAGTGTGAAACACGGCAGCCCAGTGAACTTGGCATGTGCACTACTCCCTCTGTATGTGAAAGTCTATACATATCACATTGACCAAGAGGAACCTCCATGGAATAATTAAAGCCCTAAGTCGCCATTCAATAAATCTTGAAATGATGGATGTTTCGGCCGAGCAACTTTTACTGCTCCCTCTGTCTAGGAGTGTAAGTCACCTTATGAAAACCAAATAATCCCAAAACACTTAGGTGTGATGCATTAACTCTCACCTAATTTATTGTTTTTTGACATGAATAAAGCAATCAACCAATCAGAGATGTGAGGCGTGTGTGCTTTCAATGACTCAAGACTACCAAACTCGACATGTAGTGGTCAGTTCATTTCATGCAATGCTATTAATTAGCAAATAAACATCAAATTCTCTTGCTTTCCCCTCTTCCTTGGTTGCGGTGCACAATGATTTACTACCTCCGTCCTAGTTTATTGGACCCTATTGTATTTCGTGCCAAATTTTGAGCATAAATTTAACTAAAAAAATGTTTGTGCATGTCACAAAAAATTATATCAATGTTTGTGCATGTCACAAAAAATTATATCATTGAGAACTATGCTCAAGTACAAATCCAACGATATAATTTTTTTAACATGCATTAACATTTTGTTAGTTAAATCGATGGTCAAAGTTTGGCACAAACTACAAAGGCGACTAATAAAATAGGACAGAGGTAGTATTCATCTAGACAGAGGGAGTAGTATACTGAGGGAAAGGTGGGGCTTTGTGATTTGACTGCTCATTAGGCATTTTTACTACGGTGCAACGAGCAGGGTGAATCTCGCTAGCGGTGACGTGGACCCGTATTCCAGATGTTCCGCATGTGGGCGAAATGATGTTTCTAAGATTTGTGGCATTCCTATCAAGCTTCTGGGATATGCTTATATGTACAGATAATTTTCCAGCATAACAAACTTTTGTCGTAATGCTATGAAGCTTTCAACTTAGTTACATGTGTCATGTTGCCTCCAATGTTGTCTCTTTACAATGTTCCATCAAACACAAAGGAAACTAACATGCATGCTATTGCATCTCAATGATTCCCAGATCATATTTACATCACAGCTAAATACAAAGTTGTGAGAATGTGTACAAATAAAGAAAATAAAGAAAACTGAAGGATGATGTCCGTAGGCGTGGTTCCATTTCCTGGCCTCACTGGTTGGAAGCTAGTTTCATGCAGTTGTGTTGAACTGAACAAGAAATGTTTGCCAAGAAAGGATTCTATGGAGGACATGGACCATCCGATCATTTTGTGCGGTTCCACTAAAACCGAGCTAGCTGAGCATGCTTGTTTGCAAATATATTGAATAGGTATTATAACATTAATAGTGGCACTAGTAGTTATTGATGAAACATACACACACATGTAGAAGCCGGTCACCTTTGCAATCACTCATAAAACTAACCACTTCTTGGAGCAGATTAGGCTCGGAGTTGGATGAGGATAGCAAAACCGATCTCCCTTTGTGCAGTCGCACTACAATGTAGATACGTTGCTCGTGTGGCATTTTAGTGGAACTGCGCAAGACACTCTTAAATAAAAAAGTGATTTGTGTAGTTCACCAAAAGGTCGCAATAGCAACGAGGTATAATGGATAACCATGTTTGCAAAAAAGAGGTTGAAAGGAAACAATTACTGGCCAATGACAGTTGATGACACATACGACGACAAAAAAGAAGCATATTCCTTGGCCTATGGGAAGATAACATCACGGTTCTTTATCTAAAACGGTGTGAGAAGGAGATTGCAACATGGAGAGTACTCGAGCCGAGCTACATTTTAGGGAAGGAACTGCGGAAGATCCACAGGCAACGACGTGGGAAGTTGGGCAGTGGAGCAAGGCCAGTTTCAAAGGAAGTTGTACCTGAGGGTCGTCGGGGTGTAATGCGGAGGGCGGCGCCAGGTGGGATATGATGCGGCAGCGAGCAAGGGGTAATGGTCCTATCGTGCCGGTCATCCGAGAGAACGGTGTGTACCACAGATCGAGACGCGCCGGCAGTGGGTGTAAGTGCATCTAGTGCCACCACTAGTTGGTTTTGGAGTATTGACGACAAACGTGGTTGACAGACTAATGTGTTTGTGAGAATCGCAAGATAACACGGGTAGTTGTCCCTCACTGATTCAGATTACCTACCAGAGATGAGCCCTAAAAATGTGTGAAGACATTGAAGACAATGGTGGTTCGTGAAGACATTCACTTGAAGATAATGACTCGTGAACACATTCACTTGAAGACTATGGAGTGCGAGTTTCTTTCGTAGTTCCTTTCTTCTTTCTTGAGTCATAGGAACCACCGTACTATTAAGTGGGGTCCAACTTATTGTAGTCAGATGACTGATGTGATGCTCAACCAAAAACCTATGTCTTTGAGCAAAGACAATGAGAGCAAATCTTATCCAGAGTTGGATGAGTCCGCTTTGCTTGGAGCTCAAGAAAAGTTGTCGCATGCGCTTGAAATCCGACCGTTGGACACATGTCAATTCCTTAGTGACCAAGGGTCATTTCGAACATATCATGCCGGGTTGCCTCCTGGCTATAAATAGCCCACCCCCTACACCTTAAATTGGTGGCTGCTCGGAGTTAGTGCACCGCTTTTGTCGTCTGAGAGCAACCAACCTCTGAAACCTTTGAGAGAAAGATCCTTGCGAGGACAAAGCCCAAAACACCCAGAGCCAAAGAGTGTTAGGCATCACTATAGTCTTTCTGTCTGTGTGATCTGAGGACTTGTTACACTTGAGGATTGTGCATCCTCTAGCCGGTTAGGCGTCGCGTTCTGAGCATCCAAGAGTGATTGTGGATTGCCAATGAGCGAAGTTTGTGAAGGTTTGGAAGTCTACCTTGAAGACTTACCAGAGTGATTGGGCGAGGACTAGGTGTCCTTAGCTCAAGGGGAATAAGGTGAATACATGGTCTTCTAAGTTCAATCTCAGCCTCCCTAACCAGACGTACAGTTGTCACAGCAACTGGAACTGGTCTACCAAATTCCTGTCGTCTCCAAGCTTCTGGTTCTATCTTCCAACTCATTTATATTTCAGTTTGTCTTCGTGAAGTCATTGCTTGCTTACCTAATCTGATTGACTTCACTGTGTGAAGACTGTACCTGTTTGGCTTCATTCTCTCTTCCATTCTGATCCATCCTACCTAGCTGCTGATAGTCTTCATACTTTCACTATACTTCTTACTTGACTATGGCTTGTCTAGTGTAGTTTATCTTCTGCTGCACATCAATAGGTTCATTCCATCTATCTGGCTTCAAAGATCTCATGTTTTGAGGAATTTCATAAAAATCGCCTATTCACCCCCCTCTAGTCGATAACTAGCACTTTCAATTGGTATCATAGCAAGGCGCTCCCTTGTTCTGTGTGATTCGGTTTAACCACCTTGAGTTTCAGCTATGTCGACTGCAGGGATAATCAAAGTCTATGTTGCGTGCCCCGTCTTCGATCGGACTGTTTACCCCTACTGGAAGAATAAGATGTGCATGCATCTTAAAGCTATCAACAATGATCTCTGGCATGTCGTCAAGACTGGTGTTCCCAAGGCTGGTGAAGGCGTCACCCCTACTGATGTCAAGAAATTCGCACAATTGGACCCAACCGCCAAGAACATCATATGTGATCATCTGACCAAAGGACAGTACGGACGTCTGAGTGCACTAGAATCTGCCAAGCTAGTATGGGACTAGCTGTCCAAGGTCAACAAATGCGTCTCAAATCAGAGAGACTCAAGGATTGATGTTCTTCGCAATCTCTTCAATCGCTTGAAGAGAAATGACAATGAAAATGTCTCGCTCACATTTGATCGCCTCACTGATATCACCAATGAGCTTCATGCCCTTGGCACCACTGAAATCACCAAGCATGAAGTTGTGAAGAAGCTATTGAGGTCACTTGCTGCTCATTTGACACATTGGCCCTGATGATTCAAGAACGCCCTGACTTTAAGAGTCTTGATCCGTTTGGCATACTTGAGAGGCTCAATACACATGAGTTCCGGCTATCTGAGAAGAGAGATCTCTATGGCCCCAACTATGGTCGAACCCGAGCCTTGAAGGCAAAAGATGTGTCCTCACCTGAATAAGACCCTGACTGCAGTTCTGATGGTCCTGAAAACATTGGCAGAGAACTAGCAATTCTTGTGAGAAAGTCCCAAAGGTTCTTCAAGAAGAAAAGCTTTGGAAAGTCTTCGAGATCCAGCTCAAGAAATGACGAGGCTTCCTCCCGTGATTACAAGAAGAGAACCTGCCACAAGTGCAAGAAGCCTGGCCACTACATATCTGAATGTCCTCAATGGGACAATGAATCCAAGAAAAATAAGAAGAGCAAGGAATATGATTCTGATGACATGAAGAAGAAGAAATCTTCAAACTCTTCTTCCAAGTCTTCATCAAGGTCTTCGTCTTACAAGAAGAGTTCATTCGGCAAGGCTCGTGCGTTTATTGGGAAGGAAATTGATTCAGAGGAGGAGTCTGCTGAGGAGGCAGAGGTGTAGTCTGAGAGGAGTCTGACACATGTGTGGCTAGTCTGGCTCTAGCTTCAGCATTCGTCGCCAAGTACATCTTCCACACTGAAGACAATGGTCACACCGCCAATGTTGAAGCCGATGATGAGGATGACTCTGCTCCAACCTACTACTTCATGGCATGTGTTGCAAATATAAACTCACGTGATGCCTTCTTTCAAACCTCCAGTGAAGATGACTCTGAATGTGAATCTAAACCCACCTATAAAACCCTTGTTGAAATTGCAACTGAACAACAAAATGCTATGGAACATATTCAAAAGTTGCTAGAAAAAAGCGATGATTTTTTGGATGCGAAAATGAATCGAACTCACTCCTTAATTCAAGACATTAAAATTCTTCACATTAAGTACACTGAGCTTGAAAGTCGTCATGAAACCCTCTGAGCAACTCATGACAAGCTTTCCTATGATTATTTTCAAAGGAATCAAGATCTAGAGAAACTGAGAGCGTCTCATGAAAATCTTCAAAAGGAGAACGATTCACTACTCGCTCAACAGACGCTCAGGAAGACTTTGTACCTCCTTGTCTAAAATGTCTCTGTTGCTGAATGCTCTAATGCTTCTGAAGCTGCAATATCTTCAAATATTAATGTGGTAACTAACCCCTCTACTGAGGAAACCACTACTATTGCTGATGAGAATGCTAGGTTGAACACATTGCTTGAAATAGGCATGTACAAAAGCCTAATAGGGCATCAGACACTATGCAATGTTCTCAAGAAACAGATTTTGAATCAAAACCCTAGGAAAGATGGTGTTGGTTTTGAGAGGAAAATGAATGTTGATGGTTCGTACTGGAAGCCTGAGCAGTACCCCGAAACCGCATGGGTTGCTGCCAAGGGCCGACCTGTAGATCCATCTACCTTATCTGGCTTCACTTGTGGTAACCCTATTGTCATTCACGAGTAATTTGACTCAAACTATAAACTGTTCAAGGATCAGAACGGTAAAGTGTTTGCCAGGTTCATTGGAACTAACTGGAGGAATGGGTCACCTATGAAGAAGATCTGGGTGACAAAATGTCTTCTCTAAAAGCTTCCAGTGAATGTCATCATGACACCACCTGGGAAGAAGACAAACCCAGACCAAAGTCTTCATATGGCCCAAAGGTTTCATACACATAGAGGACCTCACAAGGTCACCCTAACGCAAATGTTTTGCAGGGAGATTGTCATCAGACTCATGAATATGAGCATGTCTCATCTAACCGCTATGTTCATAAAACAAAGAATTTTTCTGCATATTCATTTGAGTATTATTCACCTCTTGCAAAGTTATTTGCTCGGGCTCCCAAGCCAAAGTTCTCAGATGCTGCACTTAGACTTATTGCTTCTAACCACCCCTAAAGATGTCGGTGGTTAGAATAATTACCTTCTTTTGCAATGAAAGGTCTCCGGCGGGAAATCAAAGACTTCATACGCCAATGCTGGGGACCTAAAACATCTTGTGCGACGTAAGATAAAATGCCAAAATGGTCTTACCATGTATTTTGTCCAATGGTTTCTTAACAAGCTTCCTATCATGTCAAAAAAGGACCTTAACTTTGATAGTATGCTTGTTCGACAAATGTTTATGCTTCACACTTCCCTTTGTGAAGCCTATCCCGCTAACTGGACTGTAGGATATGACACCGGAAGCTACTGAGTGGATAATTGACAATGGATGCACCAACCACATGACTGGTGATCGACATCTTCTCATGGATTCAAACCTACGTCCTTCTACTAAGGGCCACATCACATTCGCTGACACTGGTAAAAGCAAGGTATTAGGTCTAGGTAGAGTTGCTATCTCGAAGGATCACCACATGGATAAAGTGATGCTTGTTGAATCCCTTGGATACAACTTAAGGTCAGTCTCAATGCTATGTGATCTAAAGATGATTGTGATATTTGGAAAATATAGTTGCCTTGTACTTATGGAATATAAAAAGTCTCTAGTCTTCGAAGGATATCGAACATGTGATCTGTATATGGTAGAGTTCTCCGCGGGACCACAGCTCGCCGTATGTCTTCTTGCAAAAGCTTAAGAGTGCTGGCTTTGGCACCGAAGGCTAGGACATGCGGGCATGAGTAACTTGCACACTTTCGTGAAGAAGAAGCATGTCATAGGCATCGAGGGCGTCAAGTTCAAGAAGGATCATCTATGTGGTGCTATTGAAGCTTGGAAGATGACAAGGGACAAGCATCCCTCGAAGACAATCATGACTACATCACGTCCCTTCGAGCTGCTTCACATGGACTTATTTGGCCCTACTCACTACTCTACTCTTTCCACTACTGCTTGTTTATATGGATTCATGATTGTTGATGATTATTCTATAAGACTGAAGTGCTGGATGTCTTCAGATAATTTGTGATACGTCTCCGTCGTATCTATATTTTCTGCTTGTTCCATGCCAATATTATACAAATGTTACATACTTTTGGCAATTTTTATATTATTTTTGGGACTAAAATATTGATCCAGTGCCCAGTGCCAGTTCCTATTTGTTGCATGTTTTTTGTTTCGCAAAATATCCATATCGAACAGAGTCCAAACGGGGTAAAAATGGATGGAGATTTTTTTCGGAATATTTATCAATTTTGGGAAGAAGAATCAATGCGAGACGATGCCCGAGGGGGCTATGAGACAGGGGGCGCGCCCCAGGTGGTCAGGCGCGCCCTGGGCCCTCGTGGCCACCCCTTAAGGCGGTTAGTGCCCTTGTTTCACCGCAGGAAAGCTAATATTCTGTGGGGACCCCGACTTAGAAGTCGAGATCACCGAATGCACGTGTACAGTGATCCCAGAGATCAATGCTCACTGAACACACAGAAGCTGAATAACAAGAGTCTTACATCCATACAAATAGTCTTACACGAATTATGGCCATTATGGCCATGTCTTACATAGATAGAGCCTCACGGGCTGAATAGGAAATAACTCAAATAGCGGAAGTCTTCGATAACGGGTAGAACCCATGCCATCTGCCTTAACCCTACAGGCATTCTGACTGGGATAGCGTCCTAGTTCGCATGTTCATCTCCAAAGAATTCTTCCTCATATTCCTATTCTTCCATGCCTGGCCAATTAAATAACCAGTGGCAAGCCAATGAGTACTTTGAATGTACTCGCAAGCAGCCCATGATGTGGTACAGTAACAGTGCAATTGAATAACAACGAACAATCTAGCAAGGGCTAGAATAATCATTCTACTATCAAGTTTATGCATCAATAATCCTCGCGTAACCTTGAAGACAGGTTACTGATATCAACATGAATATGATTCAACTCATCGAGTCAAGTCACCATCCTTCACTTATCACACACATACTTTCACCGATGAAGTAAAATTCTGGACATAGTTTAAGTAGCACCACCCAACTGTCCATGACCGTGGACACGGCTATTCGAATAGTTTTACACTCTGCAGAGGTTGCGCACTTTACCCACAAGATCCGGGGAACTTCCGTGTCATCCACGACCCGCGGTACCTCAAGTACCCGGGGTAAGCACCCGGTCATTACCTTTCCTTAGACGACACTAACTTAGAGTCCACTCGTTGGTACACGGCCCTCGGGTACAAACAATAGATCACGGGACTTGCCCTAATTTCAATGTCACGCTTACCCGAAGGGACCAACGGTGTGTCCGGTGCCCTGTAAAAACAGTCATGGCCGTCTATCCAAGCACGACCCCGTCCCGGGAAAGACCTCAATTCTTCCCGTCACTAGTAATGCGGGCACCATGCTAGTATCGACCTAAGTAATCAATAAAGCCCTGCCCCATAAGGGGTAGTGTGGTTGCACATGTTTGGTTGGGACGGTAGTCACACATAAATCTAATCCATCATTCCACCATGCACATGATATTACCGGCACATCACTTCTTTCTCAAGTGATGACCTAACACATCATCACCCTCGGGCATTAGGGGCACCCGATGGGTTCATGCAAAGATTTCAACTACGAGGGTTCAAATCACACATGCATCATATAAGCATCATGACCAACTATTGCATGTCATCTAGCACATAGTGAGATCATCAATAAAGCATGCATCATGTGGGGGAATCAACTAGGTTACCATCGTAACCCTAATATCATGCATCGGAAAAAACGGGTTCCGAGGAACAAGTGTATCATGGTCAAAGGGCTGCTTGCCTGGATTGGCTTGGTCTTCAAAGTCTTCAAATCCTTCTCCTTCTTCTTCCACAGCAACTTCGTCAAATACGGGATCTATACGTCGCATAATAACCATGAAAAAATAAGAATACGAACAAAACAGAAAAATCAAAGTGCTCAGAAAAATGTCAACTCATTTTTGTAAAATACTAGAGGGATTTCTAAGATGGGAAAAAATCTTAGTTGGAGTTTTGGAGTAATAGAATGGAATCTACTGATTTTTGAACAGGAGTATTACTGCCTAAATTTGAATTTAAATTTGAGCAGAGCAGAAAAGTTTCATGGATTTGAATGAAAGTGGTACCATTAAATAGGTTGGAATATTACAAGATTTTAGGAGTTGGAATTATTTAATTTGGACCATTTTTCTTTTCTGTAGAAATGTTTAAAACAATTACAGAAAAGAAAACGAATAAAAAGACCTGTGCAACTGGGCCAGAGGGGCCACAGTGCACGGCCCACGGCGGTCCAGCCCAGCCGCACGGGAGCCTGCGCGCGCACGTCAGGTTTTTAAACCTGACGGGTGGGGCCCGTGGGTCAGTGGCAGGGAGGAAGGGGAAGAGGTGTGGGGATGACAGGCGGGGCCCGCCTGTCATCTCTAACCCCACGGCCACGGCGACGGCGAGCTCACCGGCGAGGTTCCCGGCCATGGCGACGACAACGGAGGGCAGGGATGGAATCAGCGTCGTGTCGCGGATGCAGGGGTGGTGGTGCGGCACGGCGGGGAGGTCTGGTTCACCGGCGGCGAGGTGGGACGGCGGAAGCTCGTCGGGAGGTGGTGGCTGAGGTTGTTTCCGTCTGCAAACGGAGGGGGAAACAAGGGGGAAAGGATCAGTGAGGCGAGGGGGTTCCGAATCAGGTGGAAGGAGGGGCAGGGAAGGCCCGTACCACGAGATCACCGGCGGCCCGACGCGGCGGTGCTCCGGTCGATCCCGAGTACTGGGACCTCTTGGGGTCGAACTGAAGATGCTGGGGGGCTCAGTGGAGTGGAGTGAGGCTTGTGGTGCTGCTGGAGAGGCTCGGGAGGGGCTATTTATAGGAGCTCGACGGAGGCCCGTTGTCCAGTGCGCCGGCGAGCTCTGGCTCGAGGCTACAACGCACGGGAGGCCAAGGGAATGGGTCCGTGGAGTTCCTGGACGATCTCCACGTCCAGCTGAGGGTGAAAGAGAAGAGGGGGAGCGTCAGGAGCGTGCGCGCGTGCGAGGCAGAGGAGTGGCCGCCGCGGGCGGCCAGCGCGCGTGCGACGACGGCCACTGGAGGGCGCAGGAGGAGGGGGGACAGCGCCGGGGAGGTCGCGGACGTCGAGGGGCATCGACTGGCGCGAGGGGGAGGCCCGAGGCTGTCGGTGTCAGCGATTGGCCGAAGCCACAGTGCTTGTCTGCACTGTTACGCGCTCTAGAGCGCGCGTTTGGCTGGCATCGCCGCGCTCTCGCCGTCCTGGTCAAAACCAACGTGTCCAGCAGCGTCTAGAAGGTCAGGGGGAGAGTAAAGAATTGGCCTGAGGCCTTGGATGCCCTGGAGATGCTGAGAGAGAGTGGAGATGCTGGTGAAATGGTGAAAACCTGCTGTCCAGCAAGGTAAAACAGGGCTTTCACCCCTCAATCATGGAGCTGGGGTGCTGGGGAAGTTACTGGTGGTAGCTAGTAACTCAATGATCATGTGGTAAGAAGTTGAGGCCATGGAGAAAAGTAAAACTGATCAAGTTGGAGGTTTTAGCAATTCTGCAGAAGGTGTTTGATCAGTGTTTGGTCAAGTAAATGAACTCCACTTGACATGGCACTTAACAGGGTTGAAAGACATGAGAAAATAGGGTGCTTCACCAAGTTTGGGCTCAAATGAAGAATCTAGCCAATGTAATTTTGGTGAACCCTAGAAATCAACAGAAACAGTTTCATCTTGATTGAGTCAAGCTAATCATCTCCCCTTGATGCACCACTTGGTGTAGCATCATCATTTGGGGTATTGATCATGCCCACAAAGTTTGAAGCTCCAGATAAAAAGTTGGTAATGTAAAGTTGTTCAAATTTGCATTTGAACAGAAAGGGTTTTGAGGTGATCAGATCAAGTTGCTCTATTTCAATTCTTGTGCCATTTGGTCTAGATGCCTTATTAGGTCATTCTAGCATGTGCACCAAGTTTGAGAGCATTTGGACAAGTTTGGCAATGTAAAGTTGCTCAAACTTCAAATATGGACAGAATGGTTATGAAGGGGTTTGAGGATGTTTTCTTGCTTCCCAAGGCATGGGACTTGGCAAGATCATCAAATATGTCATATATGACATGATAGAATTTCCCTGGAATTTTTGGAGAAAGTTTCCTTTGTAAATATTTCAAAATCTTGAAATATCTAGAAAGGGTTTTAGAGGGTTTAGCCCATTATTTTGAACATGACCAAGTGTTGAAACTCTTACATATGGACAATATATGTCCTCTGAGTCTCTCTGAATTTTGGCAAATATTTTTGAAATAGTTAAATAATTTTCCCCTATTAAAGACCATTTCTGGCCTTAAGAAAAAGCTTTTAAATAAAATAGGAAAATAACTTTTAAAATTATACCTTTGTGGTTTCTGGGAGTCCTATGACTACTAGGTCTCAAATAAACCTTTTGAAATAATTTTCTCACCCTAAATCAAGTACTTGCAGTGAAAATCTCAATTCAGGGGTTTTTGGAAAACTAAATTTATAAAATACTTTTTGGCCAAATTAATTTTGTAAGAAAATATTATACTGTTATATAACACTTGGCATGATCATTGGGCAGAAGTTTTGGGTATGGAGATGAAATCTACAAGAGATGATAGTTGACTTTAATGAGCACAAGAAAAAGCACATGAAGAAAACTCAATTCCAAATAAAAGCCAAATGATGCTAAAAAAAATTTGCTGGTCCAAATTTTCATGCTTCAAAGATACAAATAACATGTTACAAAATGTAGGGTGTGACAGACCTACCCCCCTTACAAGAATCTCGTCCCCGAGATTCCTAAACTAGGGCTTAAAAGAGATCGGGAAACTCGGATCTAAGATAGTCTTCTCGTTCCCAGGTTGCTTCTGCTCCGGTGTGGTTGCTCCACTGGACCTTGAAGTACTTGATGTTACGGCTTCGCGTACGTCGTTCTGCTTCGTCCAGAATACGAATGGGCTTCTCGCGGTAGGTCAAATCAGGCTGCAGATCAATGGCTTGGTGATCCACATCCTTGTAGAGACTCGGCTTGTCCGGAACTTGGAGACATTTCCGGAGTTGTGACACATGGAATACATTGTGCACATCGGATAGCTCCGGTGGTAGTTCCAACTGATAAGCCACTTCTCCTCGTCGTGCAGTGATCTCAAAGGGTCCAATGAACCTTGGTGCGAGTTTCCCCTTGACATGGAAACGCTTGGTTCCCTTCAGAGGAGTTACCCGCAGGTACACATGGTCCCCGACATGGAAACTCATGTTCCGACGTCGAGTGTCAGCATAACTCTTCTGCCTTGACTTGGCTGCCTTTAATCGCTCTCTGACTAGTTGGACTTGCTCTTCTGCTGCGCGGAGATTATCCGGTCCAAAGACTAGTCCTTCTCCAGTCTCCGACCAATTGAGGGGTGTGCGGCATCTGCGTCCGTACAACACCTCAAATGGTGCCATCTGAAGGCTTGACTGGTAACTGTTGTTATAGGAGAACTCGACAAAAGGGAGACAGTCTTCCCACTTGGCTCCATACGCCAGGACACAGGCTCGGAGCATGTCTTCGAGAATCTGATTGACTCGCTCTGTTTGACCTCCGGTCTGTGGGTGGAAAGCTGTGCTGAAAGACAACTTGGTTCCCAGGGCTTCTTGGAACTTCTTCCAGAACCTTGAGGTGAACTGGGTTCCTCGATCTGACACGATCTCCTTGGGAACGCCGTGAAGACTTACGATTCGGTCGATGTAGAGAGCTGCCAGCCGGTTGCCATCATAAGTGGTCTTGAGAGGAATGAAATGGGCCACCTTGGTCAAATGATCGACTATGACCCAGATAGAGTCATGTCCTCTATTCGACCTTGGTAATCCAGTGATGAAGTCCATTCCGACTTTATCCCACTTCCACTCAGGAACCTTGAGTGGTTGAAGCAATCCAGCAGGTCGCTGATACTCAGCCTTGACCCTTTGGCACACATCACACTTTGCAACATAGGTTGCAATCTCTCTTTTCATCCCGTGCCACCAGAATCGTGCCTTCAAGTCCTTGTACATCTTGGTTCCTCCGGGGTGGATGGAATACGGAGTGTCGTGGGCTTCTTGCAGAATCAGCGTCTTCAGCTCGGTGTTGTTTGGTACGCAGACGCGACCTTTGTACCAAACAATCCCGTGCTCGTCTTCGGAGAATCCTGGGGCCTTGCCCAGCTTCATTTTTTTCTTGATGCCTTCGATGCTTGCATGTCCATCTTTTGCCTTCTCAACATCGTCCATCAGGGTAGGTCTGACTTCCAAATGATCCAGAAATCCAGGGGTGACCAATTCCAAACTGAATTGTTCGATCTCCTTAAACAAGGCTGGCTGCCTTTCCTGAATAACAGCATTCAAAGAGCAAGCCTTCCTGCTTAAGGCATCGGCCACCACGTTAGCCTTCCCAGGGTGATACTGAACACTGAGGTCATAATCTTTGATGAGTTCCAACCATCTCCGTTACCTCATGTTCAATTCCTTTTGGGTGAAAATGTACTTCAGACTTTTGTGGTCTGTGTAGATCTCACACCGTTTCCCTAGGAGGTAATGCCGCCATGTCTTCAAGGCATGAACTACTGCCGCTAGCTAAAGATCGTGAGTAGCGTAGTTCTCCTCATGGGGTCGTAGCTGCCTGGAGAGGTATGCTATGACGCGGCCTTGCATCAGAACGCTTCCCAATCCGGTTCGAGAGGCATCACAATATATCACGAACTCCTTGTGAATATCAGGTGTTGCCAGAACTGGGGCGGTGGTCAATCTCTTCTTGATCTCTTGGAAGCTCTCTTCGCATTTTGGCGTCCACTCGAACTTCTTGTCCTTCTTGAGGAGCTGAGTCATTGGTCGTGCAATGCTAGAGAATCCTTCCACGAACTTGCGGTAATAGACCGCTAGCCCGAGGAAGCTTCTGACTTCCTTGACGGTCGTTGGAGATTGCCATTGGGTCACGGCTTCGATTTTTGCAGGATCAACAGATAACCCTTCCTCGGTCAAGACATGACCTAAGAATCCAACTTTATGCAGCCAGAACTAACACTTGCTGAATTTGGCATACAGTTGGTGCTCACGAAGCTTATCTAGGACCATCCTTAGGTGCTGCTCGTGCTCTTCCTCCGACTTCGAGAACACAAGAATGTCATCAATGAAGACAACAACAAACTTGTCCAAATATTCCATGAAGACTTTATTCATGAGATACATGAAGTAAGCTGGGGCATTGGTTAACCCAAAAGACATGACCGTGCACTCGTACAGGCCATATCTGGTTACGAATGCCGTCTTCGGAATATCTTGGGGTCTGATCTTCAGCTGGTAGTACCTAGATCTGAGGTCGATCTTGGAGAATACCTTGGCTCCGCTGAGCTGATCAAACAGATCTTCGATCTTGGGAAGTGGATACTTGTTCTTGATTGTAACTTCATTGAGGGAACGATAGTCAATGCATAAGCGGATGGTACCGTCCCTCTTGGCCACAAACAGAACAGGAGATCCCCAAGGGGAGGCACTTGGGCGGATAAATCCCTTCCTTAGCTGCTCTTCCAGTTGCTTCTTCAACTCGGCTAATTCTTCCGTCCCCATTCTATAAGGCTTCTTATAGATGGGTCCTGCTCCGGGCACGAGCTCGATGATGAACTCAATGTCATGGTAAGGGGGCATTCCCGGTAGTTCATCCGGAAAGACATCAGGATACTCACATACCACCGGTACTTGATCTAGCCCAACTTCAGACAGACAGTTGACTTTAGCGGCTTGAGCGGAAGAGGAGTTGGGAGCAAACTTGACTTCGACTCCTTGGTCATTGGTCACACTGACTGTCCGATTGGCACAGTCTAACAAGCCTTGGTGCTTGCTGAGCCAATTCATGCCTAGGATCACATCCAAGCCTTGCGATCTCAGGACGATAAGGTCTGCTAGGAAGTCTACATCGTTAATGGTAATACTGACTCCTTTACAGCCTATCTTGGCTCTCATCTCGGCTCCGGGGGTTTGTACCCCCATAGGGTTATTCAGGGGTGTAGGGGTCATGCCACTTTTTAATGCAAATCTTTGAGTGAAAAATGAATGCGTTGCTCCAGAATCAAACAAGACAGTTGCAGGTGCTGAGTTGACAAGGAACGTACCTAGCACGACGTCCGGGTCTTCCTGGGCTTCTTCAGCAGTGACGTGATTCACACGCCCCTTCCCATAGTTCGATGGATTGCGAGGAGCTGGGTTCCTTGGTGGCATTCCACGGCCTTGTCCCTGGTTCCGCGCATTGGGGCGCGGGGCATCAGGCTTCTTGTTGGGGCACACCCTTGAGATGTGTCCGGGCTGACCACATCCAAAGCAAGTGACTTGGTTTGGATTGATCTTGTTGCCACCACTGGTATTGGGGTTGAAAGCTGGCCTGGGGTTGGCATACTGTTGAGGCTGAGGGTTGGCACGAGGTGCGGGAGCTCTTGGCTGCTGATAGGTTGGCTTGGCCGGGGCTGACTGCCACGGACGAGGCTTCTGGTTGCTGGAACTTCCCTTACTGACCAACTTGCGCTTGCGAGTGTCTTCCAAAGCACGCCGCTTGTCTTCAAGCATAAGTGCCTTGTTCACCAGGTCAGGGAAAGATGGGCAGTTGCACACGACAAGCGAGTATTGCAGAGTCTGATTGAGGCCTTCGATGAAGCGCTCCCTTTTGGAAGCATCAGTGCTGACATCTTCAGGGGCATACCTTGACAGAACACTGAACTTCTGCATGTACTCCTTGACAATGCCACTTCCTTACTTCATGGCTCGGAACTCACGCTTTTTGATAGCCATGATTCCGGAAGGAATGTGGGCCTTGCGGAATTCTGCCTTGAAGTTAACCCAAGTGATGTCTTGTTCAGCATGCATGACCTTGTATCCATCCCACCAAGCTCTAGCAGTTCCCCCGAGGCAGTGGGCTGCATAAGCCACCTTCACGCGATCTTCGGTGCATCCGACTAGTTCCAGGATTTCCTCAATGGAACGGACCCAGTCATCTGCATCCAGGGGTTCAGCAGTCTCGATGAAAGTTGGCGGTGCATGCTTCTTGAACTCTGCCAACGTGGAACGTCCATTGCCATTCCCCGCCGGCTGGCAGTTGTTGGTGACAGCTTGAGCAATCAGCTGGAGAGCTGCAGTGTTGGCTTGGCGTTCCTCTCGGAAAGCTTGGAGAAGCTGAGCCATGTCCATGCTTGGAGGAGGTGGTGGTGGAGCTTGGTCGTTGGTTTGGTCGTGGCCTTCCTCTGGCTGAGAGGATGCTCCGGCTTCGGGCTGCTGGGTAGAGGTACCAGTACGAGTTACAACAGGCATCCTGTTGGAGCGGTAAAAGGTCTCATGACTCGGAAGAGGGAAAGCAAGATAGATGGGTGCCTAGTAAGGGGGTGGGTGTGACACTAAGTCAAATCATGCAAGGGCCGCAAGGCCAAAACACATTCATTAAAAATCCAAATGGATGATGTAGTCGTTTACACATTCCCGAAGGAAGAATACGACATACATCCAGACACAACAAAAGCAAACACTATATGGTTTCATATGAACCATACAAGGACTCGACTGCGCATAGGATTTACACGACCTATCCTACCGTAGAGGTTACAACTGGCATATCCGAGTAGCGAATAATGCCTAAGCGGCGGAATGCTCGGTCGCGTATTCCGGCTCTTCTGGGTCTTCCTCCTTGTCTTCATCTGTCTGGGCTCCCTTGTCGCTTGAGGGAGTGGGGGAGTGGAGGAGTTGGATACGACGGTGCTTCGTCGGTGGTGCAGGGAAAAGCTTGCGATATTTCGTTGCCGTCATCCGACGTCGCCGAGGTGGTTCTTCACCCTTGGAAGATACATCCTCGGAGGGCCTTCCGCCTCGATATGCGATAGCGGATTGTCCAGAAGGTGCTCCTTCCTTCTTGATCCTGTTTGCCTTCTCTTGAGCTTGACGAAGAAGTGCCTTGGTCTTGTGTAGTTCTTCTCGAAGCTTCATTGATTCCGAGGCCAAGTCTTGTGCCAGGCTGTCGGCACATAGACTGAAGTAGGTCTGGAACCGAAGCGAGAGTCCTTCCTTCAGTGGAGGGGCTAGTGCGCTGCTTTCTTCGTCACCTTCCTTCCGGTAAGGTAAGAAGCGAGTTGCCATCTTGGCTGCCATCTCCGGAAGAAGCTCGCGGATACGGGTTAATGCCTTGAGTGCAGCAGCCTCGACAGCGAGTGGTAGTGTTTCCATCTGGGTTCCCTCGAAGAACCAACTTGTGGGAGGATCGTTTGCCTTCACGATCACTTCCACATGGTACTCTACCTCAGTATCGCTCACCCAATGCTCAAGGTAGGTGAGGATGGGTGCTCGGTGGAACTGACACTCCTGGAGGCTATCCTCAAGAAGTAAGGGAAACCCAGTGGTCAGGTGCTCTTCGGGAACAGCGGCCATCTACAAAGGTGGAATAGGAGGGGTTAATAAGCTAATGAAATCTCGGGTTTAGAAAAGAAGAGAGGTTCAGAAGGTTTTTGAAAAAGGGGGTCTCAACTAACTAACGCCCATGCTAACTAAGGCTTCCTACAGTCAGGATGGCTCTGATACCAGCTCTGTGGGGACCCCGACTTAGAAGTCGAGATCACCGAATGCACGTGTACAGTGATCCCAGAGATCAATGCTCACTGAACACACAGAAGCTGAATAACAAGAGTCTTACATCCATACAAATAGTCTTACACGAATTATGGCCATTATGGCCATGTCTTACATAGATAGAGCCTCACGGGCTGAATAGGAAATAACTCAAATAGCGGAAGTCTTCGATAACTGGTAGAACCCATGCCATCTGCCTTAACCCTACAGGCATTCTGACTAGGATAGCGTCCTAGTTCGCATGTTCGTCTCCAAAGAATTCTTCCTCATATTCCTGTTCTTCCATGCCTGGCCAATTAAATAACCAGTGGCAAGCCAATGAGTACTTTGAATGTACTCGCAAGCAACCCATGATGTGGTACAGTAACAGTGCAATTGAATAACAACGAACAATCTAGCAAGGGCTAGAATAATCATTCTACTATCAAGTTTATGCATCAATAATCCTCGCGTAACCTTGAAGACAGGTTACCGATATCAACATGAATATGATTCAACTCATCGAGTCAAGTCACCATCCTTGACTTATCACACACATACTTTCACCGATGAAGTAAAATTCTGGACATAGTTTAAGTAGCACCACCCAACTGTCCATGACCGTGGACACGGCTATTCGAATAGTTTTACACTCTGCAGAGGTTGCGCACTTTACCCACAAGATCCGGGGAACTTCCGTGTCATCCACGACCCGCGGTACCTCAACTACCCTGGGTAAGCACCCAGTCATTACCTTTCCTTAGACGACACTAACATAGAGTCCACTCGTTGGTACACGGCCCTCGGGTACAAACAATAGATCACGGGACTTGCCCTAATTTCAATGTCACGCGTACCCGAAGGTACCAACGGTGTGTCCGGTGCCCTGTAAAAACAGTCATGGCCGTCTACCCAAGCACGACCCCGTCCCGGGAAAGACCTCAAGTCTTCCCGTCACTAGTAATGCGGGCACCATGCTAGTATCGACCTAAGTAATCAATAAAGCCCCGTCCCGTAAGGGGTAGTGTGGTTGCACATGTTTGGTTGGGACGATAGTCACACATAAATCTAATCCATCATTCCACCATGCACATGATATTACCGGCACATCACTTCTTTCTCAAGTGATGACCTAACACATCATCACCCTCGGGCATTAGGGGCACCCGATGGGTTCATGCAAAGATTTCAACTACGAGGGTTCAAATCACACATGCATCATATAAGCATCATGACCAACTATTGCATGTCATCTAGCACATAGTGAGATCATCAATAAAGCATGCATCATGTGGTGGAATCAACTAGGTTACCATCGTAACCCTAATATCATGCATCAGAAACAAACGGGTTTCGAGGAACATGTGTATCATGGTCAAAGGGCTGCTTGCCTGGATTGGCTTGGTCTTCAAAGTCTTCAAATCCTTCTCCTTCTTCTTCCACAGCAACTTCACAAATACGGGATCTATACGTCGCATAATAACCACGGAAAAATAAGAATACAAACAAAACAGAAAAATCAAAGTGCTCAGAAAAATGTCAACTCATTTTTGTAAAATACTAGAGGGATTTCTAAGATGGGGAAAAATCTTAGTTGGAGTTTTGGAGTAACAGAATGGAATCTACTGATTTTTGAACAGGAGTATTACTGCCCAAATTTGAATTTAAATTTGAACAGAGTAGAAAAGTTTCATGGATTTGAATGAAAGTGGTACCATTAAATAGGTTGGAATATTACAAGATTTTAGGAGTTGGAATTATTTAATTTGGACCATTTTTCTTTTCTGTAGAAATGTTTAAAACAATTACAGAAAAGAAAAAGAATAAAAAGACCTGTGCAACTGGGCCAGAGGGGCCACAGTGCACGGCCCAGGGCGGTCCAGCCCAGCCACACGGGAGCCTGCGCGCGCACGTCAGGTTTTTAAACCTGACGGGCGGGGCCCGTGGGTCAGTGGCAGAGAGGAGGGGGAAGAGGTGTGGGGATGACAGGCGGGGCCCGCCTGTCATCTCTAACCCCACGGCCACGGCGACGGCGAGCTCACCGGCGAGGTTCCCGGCCACGGCGACGGCAACGGAGGGCAGGGATGGAATCAGCGTCCTGTCGCGGATGCAGGGGTGGTGGTGCGGCACGGCGGGGAGGTCTGGTTCACCGGCAGTAAGGTGGGACGGCGGAAGCTCGTCGGGAGGTGGTGGCTGAGGTTGTTTCCGTCTGCAAATGGAGGGGGAAACAAGGGGGAAAGGATCAGTGAGGCGAGGGGGTTCCGAATCAGGTGGAAGGAGGGGCAGGGAAGGCCCGTACCACGAGATCACCGGCGGCCCGACGCGGCGGCGCTCCGGTCGATCCCGAGTACTGGGACCTCTTGGGGTCGAACTGAAGATGCTGGGGGGCTCAGTGGAGTGGAGTGAGGCTTGTGGTGCTGCTGGAGAGGCTCGGGAGGGGCTATTTATAGGAGCTCGACGGAGGCTCGTTGTCCAGTGCGCCGGCGAGCTCCGGCTCGAGGCTACAGCGCACGGGAGGCCAAGGGAATGGGTCCGTGGAGTTCCTGGACGATCTCCACGTCCAGCTGAGGGTGAAAGAGAAGAGGGGGAGCGTCAGGAGCGTGCGCGCGTGCAAGGCAGAGGAGTGGCCGCCGCGGGCGGCCAGCGCGCGTGCGACGACGGCCACTGGAGGGCGCAGGAGGAGGGGGGACAGCGCCGGGGAGGTTGCGGACGTCGAGGGGCCTCGACTGGCGCGAGGGGGAGGCCCGAGGCTGTCGGGTTCAGCGATTGGCCGAAGCCACAGTGCTTGTCTGCACTGTTACGCGCTCCAGAGCACGCTTTTGGCTGGCATCGCCGCGCTCTCGCCGTCCTGGTCAAAACCAACGTGTCCAGCAGCGTCAAGAAGGTCAGGGGGAGAGTAAAGAATTGGCCTGAGGCCTTGGATGCCCTGGAGATGCTCAGAGAGAGTGAAGATGTTGGTGAAATGGTGAAAACCTGCTGTCCAGCAAGGTAAAACAGGGCTTTCACCCCTCAATCATGGAGCTGGGGTTCTGGGGAAGTTACTGGTGGTAGCTAGTTACTCAATGATCATGTGGTAAGAAGTTGAGGCCATGGAGAAAAGTAAAAGTGATCAAGTTGGAGGTTTTAGCAATTCTGCAGAAGGTGTTTGATCAGTGTTTGGTCAAGTAAATGAACTCCACTTGACATGGCACTTAACAGGGTTGAAAGACATGAGAAAATAGGGTGCTTCACCAAGTTTGGGCTCAAATGAAGAATCTAGCCAATGTAACTTTGGTGAACCCTAGAAATCAACAGAAACAGTTTCATCTTGATTGAGTCAAGCTAATCATCTCCCCTTGATGCACCACTTGGTGTAGCATCATCATTTGGGGTATTGATCATGCCCATAAAGTTTGAAGCTCCAGATAAAAAGTTGGTAATGTAAAGTTGTTCAAATTTGCATTTGAACAGAAAGGGTTTTGAGGTGATCAGATCAAGTTGCTCTATTCCAATTCTTGTGCCATTTGGTCTAGATGCCTTATTAGGTCATTCTAGCATGTGCACCAAGTTTGAGAGCATTTGGACAAGTTTGGCAATGTAAAGTTGCTCCAACTTCAAATATGGACAGAATGGTTATGAAGGGGTTTGAGGATGTTTTCTTGCTTCCCAAGGCATGGGACTTGGCAAGATCATCAAATATGTCATATATGACATGATAGAATTTCCCTGGAATTTTTGGAGAAAGTTTCCTTTGTAAATATTTCAAAAGCTTGAAATATCCAGAAAGGGTTTTAGAGGGTTTAGTCCATTATTTTGAACATGACCAAGTGTTGAAACTCTTACATATGGACAATATATGTCCTCTGAGTCTCTCTGAATGTTGGCAAATATTTTTGAAATAGTTAAATAATTTTCCCTATTAAAGACCATTTCTGGCCTTAAGAAAAAGCTTTTAAATAAAATAGGAAAATAACTTTTAAAATTATACCTTTTGAAATAATTTTCTCACCCTAAATCAAGTACTTGCAGTGCAAATCTCAATTCAGGGGTTTTTGGAAAAATAAATTTATAAAATACTTTTTGGCCAAATTAATTTTGTAAGAAAATACTATACTGTTATATAACACTTGGCATGATCATTGGGCAGAAGTTTTGGGTATGGAGATGAAATCTACAAGAGATCATAGTTGACTTTAATGAGCACAAGAAAAAGCACATGAAGAAAACTCAATTCCAAATAAAAGCCAAATGATGCTAAAAAAAATTTGCTGGTCCAAATTTTCATGCTTCAAAGATACAAATAACATGTTACAAAATGCAGGGTGTGACATATTTGGATACAAATTGTGTTAAAAATTAAGCCTAATCGGAGTTACGGATCTCCGGGAATATAAGAAACGGTAAAAGGCCAGAATCTAGAAACGCAGAACTAGAGAGAGACAGAGAGACAGATCCAATCTCGGGTGGGCTCTCGCCCCTCCCATGCCATGGAGGCCATGGAACAGAGGGAGAACCCTTCTCCCACCTAGGAAGAACCCTTCTCCCACCTAGGGAGAAGGCCAAGGAAGAAGGAGAAGGAGGGGGGTTCTCTCCTCCTTGCTTTCGGTGGCACCAGAGTGCCACCGGGGCCATGATCGTGCGACGGCGATCTACACCAACACCTCCGTCATCTTCACCAACATCTTCATCAGCTTCCCCCGTCTATCTACAGCGGTCCACTCTCCCGCAACCTGCTGTATCCTCTACTTGAACATGGAGTTTTATGCTTCATATTATTATCCAATGATGTGTTGCCATCCTATGATGTGTGAGTAGATTTTCGTTGTCCTACGGGTAATTGGTGAATTGCAATGATAGGTTTAATTTTCTTGTGGTTATGTTGCTGTCCTTTGGTGCCCATCATATGAGTGCGCGTGTGGATCACACCATAGGGTTAGTTGTATGTTGATAGGACTACGTATTGGAGGGCAAGAGTGACAGAAGCTTCAACCTAGTTTAGAAATTGATACATACGGGATTGAAGAGGGATCAATATATCTTAATGCTATGGTTGGGTTTTACGTTAATGAACGTTAGTAGTTGCGGATGCTTGCTAGTAGTTCCAATCATAAGCGCATAGAATTCCAAGTTAGGGATGACATGCTAGTAGTGGCCTCTCCCACATAAACTTCCTATCGGTCTAGTAATGTAGTGAATTGCTTAGGGACAATTTCGCAACTCCTACCACCACTTTTACACACTCGCTATACTAACTTTATTGCTTCTTTATCTAAATAGTCCCTAGTTTTTATTCACGTGCTCTTTATATTTTTGCAAACCTATCCCGTTACACCTACAAAGTACTTCTAGTTTTATACTTGTTCTTGGTAAAGCAAACGTTAACCGTGCGTGGAGTTGTATCGGTGGTCGATAGAACTTGAGGGAATATTTGTTCTACCTTTAGCTCCTCGTTGGGTTCAAAACTCTTAATTATCGAAAGAGCCTACAACTGATCCCCTACACTTGTGGGTAATCAATTTGCCAATCGTGCCATGAACAACTATGGCATCAAGATCAAGCACATCATAAGTGACAATGAAACTGAGTTCAAGAACATAGGGCTCGATACTTATCTTGACACATTGGGCATCACATATGAGTTCTCTGCTCCATACACACCTCAGCAGAATGATGTCGTGGAGTGCTAGAACAGGACCCTCATTGAGATGGCACGTACTATGCTCGATGAGTACAAGACTCCAAGAAAGTTTTGGCCTGAAGCCATTGATACTGCATGTCATATCATCAACAGAGTTTATCTTCACAAGTTCTTGAAGAAAATGTCCTATGAACTTCTGATTGATAAGAAGCCAAACATTAGCTATTTCAAGGTCTTTGGTGCTAGGTGCTGGATCAAAGATCCACATCACACTTCCAAATTTTCACTGAAAGCACATGAAGGTTTTATGCTTGGTTACAGAAAGGACTCGCACACCTACCAGGTCTTCAACCTCTTGCACTATAAAGTGGTCGAAACCGTAGATGTGCCGTTCGATGAAACTAACGGCTCGCAAAGAGAGCACCTGTAAAATGTGCTAGATGAAGCTTTGCCCAGTGAATCTATAAAGCAAATGGGTACTGGAGGAATCATACCCGCTGAGGAATAGACTGAAGAGGAAATCATCATTTCAGCATCTAATCAACATGACAATGCTCAGTCTGAGGCCAATTATGAATATGAAGATAACCAACAGCAAGAGCAAAGTCTTCGCCTTGTTCATCCTCGGGTGGCAAATGAAGTACAACTGGAGAATATTATTGATAGCATGAGTGCAAGTTGTCTACTCACTCATTCCATAGAAACTCAGCTAGCAAACTTATGTGGGCATTTTGCATTCGTTTCAATATCTGAACCCAAGAAAGTTGATGAAGCCTTTATGGAACCTGAATGGATTGAAGCTATGCAAGATGAACTTCAATAGTTTGAGCTGAATAATGTCTGGGAGCTAGTCAAACATGCTGATCCCCACATGCACAATTTCATTGGCACCAAATAGATCTATCGCAACAAGCAAGATGAGCATGGTCAAGTTGTCAGAAAAAAGGCTCATCTCGTTGCTCAAGGTTACACACAAGTGGAAGGAAATGACTTCGATGAAACCTTTGCTCCTGTGGCTAGGCTTGAAGCCATTCGCATACTGCTAGCCTATGCTAATGACAACAACATACTTATGTATCAAATGGATGTGAAAAGTGCCTTCCTCAATGGCAAAATTGAAGAAGAAGTGTATGTTGCTCAACCTCCTAGTTTTGAAGATCCAAAGCATCCTGATATGGTGTACAAGCTCAACAAGGCACTATATGGCCTCAAACAAGCACCTTGCGCTTGGTATGACACACTCAAGGACTTCCTAAAAAAGCAAAGGCTTCAAACCTGGTTCTCTAGATCCCACTTTCTTCACGAAGACATATATGGTGAACTGTTTGTATGCCAAATCTATGTGGATGACATTACCTTCGGATGCACTAACAATAGATACGTGATGAGTTTGGATACATGATGCAAGAGCAATATCAGATGTCCATGATGGGTGAGCTGAAGTTCTTCCTTGGTCTTCAAATTTGTCAGCAGAAAAATGACATCTTCATATCTCAAGAGAAATACCTCAAGGATTGCCTGAAGAAGTTTGGAATGCAAGATTGCAAAGGGTACAGGATGCCAATGCCAACCAGAGATTAATTGGGCTCCGACGACAATGGTAAAGAGTTCGATCAAAAGGTATACTGCTCCATGATTGATTCTTTACTCGACTTATGTGCATCTAGGCCTGATATAATGCTTAGAGTTTGCTTGTGTGCCTGATTCCAAGCGGCACCAAACGAATCGCATCACCTTGCAGTGAAGCAAATTCTTCGATATTTGGCTCACACCCTAACACTAGGATTATGGTATCCCAAGGGCTCTATATTCGATCTAGTTTGATTCTCATATGTTGATTATGCTGGTGGCAAGGTTGATCGCAAGTCCACATCAGGATTCTTGGACGATCTCTTGTCTGTTGGTCTTCAAAGAAGCAGAACTCTGTGCGCCTCTCCACTGCTGAAGCTGAATACATTGTTGTTGGATCTTGTTGCGCTCAGCTCCTCAGGATGAAGCAAACTCTCAAGGACTATGGCATCAACATGATAAAGGTGCCTCTCTACTGTGACAATGAAAGCGCCATCAAGATTGCTCACAATCCAGTTCACCACTCGAAGACAAAGCATATTCAAATTCGTCAGCACTTTCTCACGTATCATGTGATCAACAAAGACATTGAGATCATTCACGTCAACACTGAAGAGCAATTGGCTGATATCTTCACAAAGCCCTTGGATGAGAAAAGTTTTTGCATGCTTCGGTCTGAGCTAAATATTCTAGAATCCTCAAATGTTCTGTGAATGGACACCCATCCTAATGCTTATGCACATTGATGAGTTAGATGTGCAACACACGAAGTAACGTATGTCTTCTACTCATAAAGACATACACTCTAAGTGTGAATACATTAATGTGAAATTCGACTCTGGAGCGCCACGATAATTGTGCGCCATGTCCTGGTCTAATACTTCCTATACGGTGGCTTACGCCACCACCAAACTCTCTTGAAGATTTTCATTTGGCGTCATGATTGCATTATCTTCACATTTGGCGTCATGACAGTGGCGCAAAACACAGGGAGCAAGACCAGGTGGTGAGCATGGATGCAGTCCGGCTGGTGACGCCGTGCGGTTCCAGGCACAACCATGTAGTTCATTCAGATCCAATGGCATATCACATTGATTTGGTTCCATCATATGCGGTTCAGTGTAAACATCTTCTGTTGTTTAGTTTGTACAAACAAAGAAAATAAGAAAAACATCCTAAGAAGTTCACTTCTTTTAAGTTCAAGTTAACTTTTTTTCCTTTTGCATTTTGCATGTTAAAGTTTCTTTTGCAGTGTGTGTGTGTAGTTTGGTGTCTGCTCAAACAAAGACACACATCAGTCCATTATGTTCTCTAATGCAGACTATTGTACTATCAGTCCACTATGTTCTTTAATGCAGACTATTGTACTACGTGAAAACCAAACTCTAAAGAGAAAAAATAAAAAGGAAATGTAGTCCACTTCGATCTTAAAAAGTTCCACTCTAAAAGACTACAGTACACTTCATTTGAAAAAAATGAATTTTAAGTCGTTCATAAAAAAGTTAGAGAAAAGGACAAAAACAAATCAAGCAATTCGTTTGGCCGTATGATGTAGTGTGATTTTCAGTCGGATGCAGTGCGATTTTCTGTCTGAAGCAGTGCAGTTTTCTGTTGGATGAAGTTCACCCGTCGATTTGTGCGTCGCAAAAAACAGAGTGTGCGTATTTCGCTAATTTCAAAACTGCTCTCAAACCGTAATGAATTAGATCGAGTATTCTACACGAAAAAGTTGCGTCTTGTCGATATCTTTCCGACGGTGTATCACTTGAATCATTCCGACGAGCAGTTTGAAAAACTTGCACGAAAAACGTCCGCTGCCTCTCGTTGTCAGCCGCACGATTTTTAAAATTCACTAAAAACCGTAAGGATTCTAAAAAACATTTCAACATACGAAAGTTGCGCCTCATCTGTAGATTTTCAACGGCGTATTACATGCCTCGTTTCGACAAGCGGTTCAAAAACTGGAGCCAAAACAGTACAAAAATTGTCAAAAAACGAAAAAAAAAACAGAATTCCGCGATTTAGTAAATTTAAAACTGCTCTTAAACCGTAATGAATTAGAGAAAATAATAGATATGTAAAAGATGTGTATCAACGATATCGTTCCAATGGTATATTATTTGATTCATTCCGGCGAGCGATTTAGAATAAAACGCAAAAAACGCTTGCTGCCATTATTCGTCGGTCGCACCATTTTCAAAACTGCTCTTAAACCGTGCGGAATCTCGAAAAGTGTTCAACATGGAGAAGTAGCGCATAATCCATACATTTTCAACGGTATATTACACGCATTGTTCCGACAATCGGTTAAAAAACTAGAGCAAAAAAGGTACCAAAGAAAACAACACGTACAGTTTTTTCAACATGAAGTTCACTGGTCTGTGTGTTGCAGTGCCCTTGTGTTATGCGTGCAGTGCCCTCGTGTTATGCGTGCAGTGCGGAAGTGTTATGAGAATATTATTCTCATAATATTATGAGAATAGACCGGCTGTATATATATATATATATATATATATATATATATATAGGCTGTTGAAAGCTTCGTTTAGTCCGCCTTTGACGGACTGAATTTTCTCCATGACCGTACTCATCAGAGTGTGGTGTTCTTCTATGATGGAAGCACTTTGGAGTGCTCCCTCCAGTGTGTTCGGCACCTCCGTATTGTCAGTAGGCACCACAGGAGCAGTTGCTCCCTCCCCCATTACGGGGGGCTGGTCCCTTGATTCCGGAGCCGCACTGGACTCCGGAACAGTGTTCGGCGGGGCCCCGGATTGTTCCCCCCCCGTCTTCGGTCGCCATGGGGATCGCTCCCCCCTGGTCAACCGCGGCCGAGGGATTGACCTGGGCCGCCCTTTCGTCCGCCCCACTCCCACCTGCTGGAACAGGGGGAGTTTGTAGAGAGGATACCTCCCCCACCATGGACGACGAGCCCCGCGGAGGCGTATCGCTCTCCGTCTTCCCGGACGCTAGAGAGTTCCCCGAGGACAGTGAAGCCACGGGGATATCGTGCGGAGGGCTACATAAAGATAAAATAAATTAGATGTTGCAAAGGAAAATCATCCAGACCGGGGGCTTAATCCTGGGTTGAACCCGGTAGCTGTGTTCAGACGATGAGTCCAAACTAACAGGAAGGGTTAGCTTCTTCCTGGGCACGGCTGTGCCTATGTCAGCAGGGGCCGCTCTTTTTCTCCCCTTGGCCAGGATGTGGGAGTCTTCTTCCTCCTCCTCCTCCTCCTCTTCTTCTTCGGGAGAGAGTTGGGAGCCCGTTTCCTCGGACCTTGTGCCCGCAGGGCCAGCAGGGCAGCGGTCGCTCTTGAACTCCTTGCCCTCCTTCTTGGCCTTTTTCTCCGGCACCTTGTACGGCGTAGGAATCAACATTGCCGTCACCTGAGGCGTCTCTGGGTTTTCTGGTAGGGGAGCCGGACACTTGATCCGCTCCGCCTTTTTTGTCCAGGCCTGGATTGAACGCAAAAACTCCAACTCTTGTCATAATTATAGCAGGGAAGGAATGTATATTCAGCAGAAATCACAATTACTTCTGATGCAGGGAGCACAGTACCGAAGCCCCTGTCCTTAGTCTTCGCCGGCAACTCTTTCTGGGCCATGAAGCGGTGCTTCCAGATGTCTTCGTGCGTAGAGCCGAAGAGGTGCTTCAAGGGTCGGGACCCTTCTGGATTGAACTCCCATAGATAGGAGTCCAGGCGTTGGCAGGGGAGGACGAGACATGAAAGCATTACCTGGACCACTTTAGTGAGCTGGGTGCCCTTGGAGATAATGTCAGAGATGCGTTTCTGGAGGGTTAGCACCTCCGTCTCAGACCCCCCAATTCGGACCCTTATCGGTCTAGGAGGTTAGCCTCTTCGGGGATCCAGATCTGAATGCAGGAGCTGCCGCCCTGACGGTGGGAACGACACCTATGGGATCACAAGAATCCCTACTACGGTTAGCGGGGCGCGGGTTGAGAGAAGAGCCGATCAAACAGATAGCACACGGTTCGTTTAACCAGGTTCGTGCCGTGAGGATGCGTAAAACGCTACTCCAGCTTTGGTGGATTGGATATCTGTGTTCTTCAGCTAGCTATGGGGCGTGAGGAGCTCCGAAAAGCCGAATCCCTCTCCTGGTCGCCTCGGGCCTCGTTTTATAGGGAAAAGGGGTTGCCACAGTGTCACACAGGAGGTGGAAAGGGTACAGTGATGCGAGTTTATCCCTCGCATTACATGACAAGGCGCATTTAATGCGTCTTGCTTAGGTGTCCTTGCTTTATCGGGGACGGGGGAGAGATCTGTCTCGTCCGTCGCCGCTCCTTCTTGTGTCGACACGCGCCCTGGCCAGCGATGCCTGAGATGCCATGTAGGTAGGCAGGCAGCTCAGGTGGCGCAATGGTGGGTCTTCATGAAGATCTGCATGTCACCACGCAGGTGCCTGCCCAGCTGGTTGGGTCGGCAGCTGCATAAGGCGGTGAAAGTCTAGTCGCCGTGGGCCTGATGGTGACCCTACGGATGTCCTCGGCAAGGGCCTTGCCGGGGCCCCGACAAGGGTCTTGCCGCGGCGCCTACTGTCATCCCTGTCAAGGCGCTTGCCGGAGGTCTTGTGATCTTCCTCGGCTAGGATCCTGCCAAGGGTCGTCATCTTCTTAGTGCGTATCTGATCTTGAATGTCTTTCAAAAGATCTACACGCCACTACGGGGATGTCTCCCGAATCTACACGCCACTACTGGAATCTGGGTCTTTGCCATCTGCCAGCTCTTTGCCGTCTGCCAGCTGATGGCAAAGAGGCTGTTTGCCGTCTGTCTTGTCAAAGCAGACGGCAAAGAACCAGCTGATGGCAAAGAGGGTCTTTGCCATCTGCCAGATCTTTGCCGTCTGCTGGCAGACGGCAAAGAGGTCTTTGCCATCTGCCAGCAGACAGCAAAGACCAAAGTGGGCCCCATGGGGGTACTGCACTTGCTAGGTCACACCGGCCACTTCTTTGCCGTTTGCTGGCAGACGGCAAAGATTTCTTTGCCATCTGCCAGCAGACGGCAAAGAGGTAAGAGGGGGCCCACAGTGTCACGGCGTGGGCGGGCTAACGGTTACCCTCTTTGCCGACTGCCGGCAGACGGCAAAGATTCTTTGCCGTCTGCCGGCAGTCGGCAAAGAGGTGGGGATATTTTTTTTTTGGTTAAAAAAAAAATCGTTGCCCCCACCTCCTCCCCCTCTCTCTCTCTCTCCCCTCTCTGTTTCCCCCCCACCCGTTTTCCCCTTAAAAAAAGCAAGGTAAAGAAAAAAAAGGAAAACAGGTGGCTGGCACTAGGACCCACGATCCAATCCCCTCCCACGCATCCCTCTGTCTCGCTACCCCTCGCTCTCGATCCCCTCACACCTCCTAGCCGCCGCCACGAACGCCGGCCGATTCCGGCGAGCCCCGGCGGTCATGGCCGGTGCGCAGCACAGCCCCGACCTCGCCTCCCTCCGCTACTTCATCCCCTCCGGCCAGATCCGCCGTTTCAGGCCCCCATCACTCACTCGCGACCCTTCCCCCGTGCCTAGGGTTTCGGGTGGACGTCGCCTCAGATGCCGGCGAGACACCGGCGGCCATGGAGAACCTGATCTCGCTCGTCAACAAGCTGCAGCGCGCCTGCACGGCGCTCGGCGACCACGGCGAGGAGAGCGCCCTCCCCACCCTCTGGGACTCGCTGCCGTCCATCGCCGTCGTCGGCGGCCAGGTTCGTTCTCTCTGCCCCCCCCGCCGGATCTGGCGCCCCAGCTCTGCCTGTCTGGTGGATCTCACGAGCTTGCTGGTAGACCCGCCCGATTTGGCTGCGGTGATGCGGTCCCGCTGTGCTCGGATCTGCGGCTGCCATAGGCGCTGGCAGCTAGATTTGGGCCGCCGTTGCTTGTTTGAATCTGTTATATAGTTTCATTGCACGTAGCTGCCCACATGACCAGTAATTGCGTAGTGCTAGTAAGCTAGGTACTACCACTACTACTTGGGGTCAACTAGGGGGGCGTGCTGTTTCTCTTCCTAGTGTCAAGCAAGCAATTCTGCATGAACTCGCGCTGTTAGAGTAGTTCAAGCGCATCTCAGAACGAGTGGCTATACCATATGCGGTTCTGTGTTTTGACATTTGAATTCCTTCGGTACACTGTAGAGTTCGGGCAAATCTTCAGTGCTGGAGAGCGTTGTTGGAAAGGATTTCCTGCCCAGGGGTTCAGGTATGGTTATTGAAGCAGCAAGAGCTCGTCGATTTTGGCCTTCTGTTTTGTTTTTCTGACGCATTAATTTGTTCTGTTTGGTTTGATTCTGCAGGCATTGTCACCCGTCGCCCGCTGGTTCTGCAACTCCATAGGATCGATGGAGACA
>LR738712.1:438749587-438765814 GCA_902687465.1 Secale cereale | reverse complement strand
CATTCTCTGTTGTATGTAGGTTTGGTAAGAGCATGCTGGTGGCTGCTTGCCTTTGGTGCTTTTGACTTTTTTGAGTTGATGCAAATGGTTCAGGCGTTTGGTTTGCTAAGCAAAGAGGGATTGTAGAGGTGTGATGTCTTTGTAAGGATAAATTTTGTGCAAAATTAATTTCCAGTCAGAACAAGATGCTAGCCAGCCCCCCATGGTGTGATGATGTACATGGAGATGTTAATTTGTGTGTGTATAAAATGAAACAGTCTTAATTTGTGTGTGCTGCTGCATGGAGATGTGAACTGTACTGTGTATAGTATAGTACTGTGTATATCTATGAATTTCTGTCAAATTGAATGAATTCAATTAAAAACAGGGGTTATATAGGCTCTTTGCCGTCTGCTAGCAGTCGGCAAAGAGCTTTGCCGACTGCTAGCAGACGGCAAAGAGCTTTGCCGACAGCTAGCAGTCGGCAAAGAAGGCCACGTGGCAGCTACCTGCGCAACCTGGGAACACTGGGTTTCCTATTTGGGCATTTTGCCGTCAGCTGGCAGACAGCAAAGAGGCTAAGGTCTTTGCCGACTGCTGGCAGACGGCAAAGAGGCTAAGCTCTTTGCCGACTGCTGGCAGACGGCAAAGAGGCTATCTTTGCCGACTGCTAGCAGTCGGCAAAGCACGCCGTTAACCCCTAACGGCTCCCACCTCACCTCACTGACGTCTACGCTCTTTGCCGTCTGCTGGCCGCAAACGACTGACGGCAAAGAGCTTTGCCGACTGCTTCTGTGAAGCAGACGGCAAAGAAGGCCTTTACCGCCAGGAATTGAGCCGGACTGTTTGCCGACAGCTAGCAGTCGGCAAAGAGCTTTGCCGACTGCCATTCATGCCTTTGCCGTCTGCCATGGCAGTCGGCAAAGAAGCTGATTCCTGTAGTGGCAAGGGTGATTTGCTCCGTAGGCGTGGGGCGAGTTGCCGCGGTTACTAAAACTGGCTCTCGGCAAGGATCTTGCCGGGGGAACCCGCTTCGTCCCTTTGCTCTTTGTGGTCTTGTCCTTGGTGTCGTTCTAGTTCTCTTAAGCTTCGGTCTTACCCTGGCTTACCTCCCTTGCCTTGCTTGGTGCGGCGGTGCCCGTGGCTCAGAGTGCCCGTGCACAGTCATAGGGGTACAAAAAGTGTACCCCCCCCTTTTTGTACACCGACAGGAGTCCCCGGGCCTGGGCCACACATAAGCGCGACGCGCTGTTGGGCTAGGCCCAGAACAGTGCGCGGGCAGGCAGGACGATTTTTACCGTGGTAAGACTTTTCGCGCGCTGCGCCTCCCACGATCCACGCGCGTGGCGCGGTGTGGAGGGGTGTTCGTGACGTGGGCGGCATGCGTGGGGTTGGTTCCCGCAGGCATGCATCACATCATAGTAAAGGGGCGGTTCACGCCTTCCCCATAAACGGAGGGAGGCGTGGAGGCGCGGCCCATTTACTGTATGGGGCCGAGGCGCGGTCCTCAAGGCATCCACTCCCCACGATCACGGGGTGGGGAGAGGTCGCCTCACCCGTCCCCTCGGTTCTGCATGTCTTCCACGTGTCTCCCATGCGCTTGGGATGGCAAACGGTGGAGGCGGGAAACCAGGCCGTCGCTTGTTGGGGCGGCGGGTCGGTCCTGGCTCCCTGCGCCTTCCGTGTCTTGATTGGCCGAGCGGGGCGGTCGAGCCCCAACCCCGTTCCTTTATAAAGAGCGGGAGGGGAGGGACGGCGTCCCACATTCTTCCATCTTCTTCCTCCTTCAGCTTCTGCTCCTCTCTTCCATTCGTCATGGAGAGAGGAAATCCCGGCCCTTCGACGACGCGTCCCTACTTCTCCTGCGCCTGTGGTGGCAAAGCCGGCCGCGACGGGAAGGGGGAGGGGGCGAGTCCGTGGACGAGGCCGGGGCGCTTGGGGAAGAGGAGGACGGGGTGGCCCGCCGGCCTCGCCCCCGCCAGCAGCTCCTCCTCCAATGGAGGGCCATGTTGGGGATGACCGTTGTGAGTTCTTCGTTAGGTTGCGCCGGCCGCCGCGCCGTCGCCTTTGTCTCCCGATGTAATGCCCAGGATGGGACTATACCTCCTATGTGTCGAGGCACGACTTAAAGGTATAAGCCCATTCTGGAATGATCCCAGGTTTGGTATCTTTGCACGACTCATGTAAAAATAGGGATGAAATTGCAAAAGGATAGTTGGCCTACACTCGCCACGTCACACAATTCATTACATAAGCAAATCATCATTCAAAACAACACAACCCGACTACGGGCGAAGATCGAAAAGAAAGAATACCAAATACATAAAGCCACAGGTCCGAATCGCCCCTAGTAGAAACCACTACCGATCGTCGAAAACGTCACATACGTACGGCTACGCTCTTCATGGAACTCCCATAAGTTCTGACCCATCTCCTGCGTCAATCTCGGCTGAACCTGCATCTGGTGTTGTAGTATTTGTGAGCCATGAGGACTCAGCAATCCCATAACCATGGGTATCAAGACTAGCAAAGCTTTAAGGGTATGGAAGAGGGTAGTGGTGAGGTTGCAACAGCGGCTAAGCATAATATGGTGGCTAACTTACGAGGACAAGAATAAGATGAGCATCTACGCAAACGGTCGCAAACTAGTAGTGATCGCTAGAGATCCTGAACTACCTACGAGTCAAACATAACCCCACCGTGTTCTCTTCTCAAAGTGAAAAGAGACAGTCACGGTTACTCACACAGTTGTGTGTTTTACTTCGGATCCTCTTTCAAGTTTTCTACAACCGGACATTAACAAATTCCAATCTGCCACATAACCGCGGGCACGGCTTTCGAAAGATCATAACCCTGCAGGGGTGTCCCAACTTAGCTCATCACAAGCTCTCACGATCAGCTGAAGTGATAAATATAATATCTTCACCCCTTATCTTAGGGAAATCCGATCAGGCTCGGCATCCCGGTGCACAAGACATTTCGACAATGGTAAAACAAGTCCAGCAAGACCTCCCGGCGTGCCGACACCCTGATAGTAGCCACGCGTATCTCGTCTCAGGCCACAACCGGATAGGTGATCCTACGAGTAAAACCAGCCCTCGGGTTTCCCCAAGGTGGCCCCGCAGTCTCCCCGTTTGGGACCAACACCATCAGCACTGGCCCCCCTGCTATGTTGAAAAGAGTACCCGAGGGTGCGACCCCATATGAAATTTAATTAATTAATTAAGTTGTTATTATGAGGCAAATTAAAACCAATGTTGGGCCTTGATGGAGAAGTTTTATTCAAAGACGAAGTGTCAAGGGGTCCCCATATACCCAACCGTGTAAGGAACGCAAAATCAAGGAACATAATGCCGGTTTATCGACGCCTAAGGTGGCATGAGTGGAACAAAACACCGAGCAAAAGGCCAAGCCTTCCACCCATGCCCAGTATATAGGTGTGTTATTAATAATAATAGATATTGTGATATTCCAACAACAAGTTCCCTCCTAGAATGATCTTCATCTTCACCTGCAACTAACAACGCTATAAGAGGGGCTGAGCAAGCGGGTAACATAGCCGAACAATTGTTTTGCTAGGAAGGTTTCAAAGGTTAGAGGTTTCATGGAAACAAGGAGAGGGGCTAACAATAAGATGGGTAGCGCGACATATAATGATAGCATCGAGACACTAAGCATGGCAATGATAGTAAAGGTATCCAAGGGTATGATCATCTTGCCTGAGATCCCGCAAAGAAGAAGAACGGATCCATGACGAAGACGAAGAAGAAGCCTTGAAGAAGAACCACGGGTAAACGAACGAATCCTCACGAACGCAACGGAACAAGCACTAACTAGAAGAAGCAAGCAATACGGTAAACACACAACACAAGAACATAACAATATGCTCAACCAAGTATGATGCAAAACAAGTCTACATAGGATGCACTACAAGTCTATACAGGAAGCAAAACATGGCAAGGTAGCAAGCACAGAAAAAATAACACAAGTCTATATGATGCAATACATGGCAAGGTATGATGCATGATAAGTCTATACAGGAAGCAATACATGGCAAGGTAGGAAGCACAGAAAAACAACACAAGCAACATGACAATATGCTCAACCAAGTAGGATGCAAGACAAGTCTATATAGGATGCAATACATGGCAAGGTAGGAAGCACACAAAAGCAACACAAGTGAACAAGTTTAAATGAGGCCGGAAACTACAACAACAATTCCGGAAAATCCCCATATGCATGTTTAGCCATTTTAAGCAAACAACAATTCACACATTTTTAATGTTGTTAACATGATGCGGATGACATGCTCAAGTTTTATGCAATTTTTAGTTAAAGGTTGACAAGAGAGATATGAAGCACTTGTCACCGTGGTGGAAAGGGGTGCCACGACGACGATAACCAAAATGATGCCACGGCATCACATCGGTTCCGGTAACTCGTTGAGAGGCCGGTGCAAAAGAAGGATCGGCGTTAGCATGAATGCAAAGACGATGGGGTGAACCCGGTTGCCCGGTTCCGACGGGTCGGCGACAAGGCAAACGAGGGCCTCAACGGACACGATGCAAACATTCGATACATCTCATACAACACAAGTAGACCACCGGTCATCGTCTCGGGGTTATGCCTTTGGAATGTTCGTTTCGGGGCGGTTCGAGGGCGTAGAGGAAGTAGTGGTACTCGCGGGTCGTGGTACACATTTTGTCGCCGTTCACGTTATCGTGTCGTGGTACTTGCCGTGTTCCGGACCGAAGGGGTACTTCGCGCATCCACGGGTCTCCGAGGTCGACGGTAGAGGATGTAGTCGTTCTCGTTTCATAGATGTTCAGGGTCATCGTGTCGTGGTACTTGGGGTCTTCGGACTTGCCGGTCTCATTTCTTGCGACGGTAGTTGTACACGTGATCTTCGGCGAAGGTAGTCGTTCGGGCGTACATGCTTGCCGATGTGGTACTTGGCGAATCCCTGTAGTCGTACATATCCTCATGATGTAGTCAAACTTGGGGTAACCGGAAACGGCGGTGGACGAACTCGGCGGTCCTGGTACTTGGCAAGATCCCAAAGATGGCCTCAGTGTTCCTGGTGCTTGAAGAGGTTTTCGAAAGAAAACACACACATGGTTACAGCCTCAAGTGGCAGGTCGAGAAGCAGAACATCGGCTTGGAGGTGAAGGACCCTTGGCCGGAACAGGGGTCGGGGCAGGGAGCTTGCACCGACGCGAGAAGGCGGGAGGAGGAGGTGTGTCGCGGGGCAGGGCGACGCTGGTCCGGTGACGGAGCTCCAGAGGAGGCAAAGCTCCTGGTGGCCGCCGGCGAGTCGAAGCAGATGCGAGATCAGCGGCATAGGAGCCGGGCGATGCTGCAGAAGGCCAAGACGGTGGGGAAGAGGCCGGATCCGACGATGGGGATCGGGCGCGTGTGCGTGGCTGAGGGGCTCGGCTAACTCCTCGCCGACCGGTGGTGCTCGCGAGGGCGGCGACGCAGCTCCGATCCGAGGAGGAGGGAGGCCGCGGGTGCGCGGAGGAGAGCGGGTGAAGCAGAGAAGAAGGGGAGGAAGGGGCCGCAGGTGGCAGGGGCTCGCTCCTCCCTGTGTCTGCGAGCGTGCGACGGTGGAAGAGGGAGACGAGGACGACGAGAGAGGGAGGGGATCGAGCCAGGGAACGAGCAGGGGTCGGGTGCGGGGCGACCTGGCGGCGCGATGGAAAAAGGGACGAGGGAGCGAGGGAGATCGGGCTGCGGGGAGGCTAGGGTTGAGGGGCGGCTGGGCCGTGGGCCTATGGAGGCCGATGTGCAAATGGGCCGGACTGGAGGTGGAAAAGCAGCCCGGCTCAGCTCTCTCTCTCCCCCTCATATTCTTTTAGAAGTAAAGAATAAGAGAGAAGAAAAAGAAAGAGAAGGTTAAGGGAATAACTGGGCATGGGGATTATCTTCCCGGACTCACAAAAATGTAAGGACATTTACAAAAATGTTGGAAGGTTTTGGAAGATGAAAATTCAAACAAGTTTGAATAAAAGTCAATCTATTTGAATTTAGAAAACCCTTTAGAAGAAATCCAAATGGGCAAGAATTTGAGGACAAGTCTGAGGCCGGGAATTATGATAACAAAGGCAAGAGAATTAACTGCAAGTGTGTTTCGATGGTTCCACGGCAATGGAATATTTTGTTATAGCTCCTTATTTATTAGGAGGATATGTTATAAAGAGAAGTGACACTTCCCTCGATTTAAATGGACCGAAGGTCCACAAAGTTTATTTGGTTGAGTTGCAGAATTAAAGTCATGATGGCATGATGACATGATGCAATGTAAAATAAATAACACAAGCACAAAAGAAACACATGGGAGAACCCGGAACATCTGGAATCTTCTGGGACGTCGATCTTCGGGCGTCACACCCAACTCCATTTGCGCGGGAGATGGAGATGGATCCGCCGGAGTCATTGCGGCTGCACATGAGGGGCTGCGGGATCAGTGGCATGCGGAGTTCGCGTCGACTTCCCTGCTCCTCATGTGATGTATCTTCGTCGGGGATGGAAGACGTTTGCTCATATCCACAGCTTGACCGAGGGGCCACTCTCCATTTTAAGCTAATGGAGGGTGGCCTTCTCTCCGTCAAGGTCTTCGGGCACTTTGGGACTCATACAAGGTGCTGCGTGGAGAGCTCTTTTGATAGTGAAGATTCCTCCTCGAGCGAGAGTGACGAGGAGGACAGCGGCAGCGACGACGAGGGTGGTAGGCGGCAGGATGACGGGTACGACTAGGTGTCGGGCGCCGCTCCTTGTGGCACAGGCGACCCCATCATCCGTGTCGCCGGCTCCTTGAACTTCTCAGGGCCATCTTCTTGGGCGGCTGGCATTGGGGGGCTGTGGAAGAGGAAGAGGGCGGGCGGCAAGGCCGTCAAGTTAGAGTACGCGGGCACCGACGCCTTCGACGCGTACTGACACCCTGCCGTCTTGTCTTCGAGCTCTACTTCCGGCGCCGCCATCACCATCCAGCCTTTGGGCGTCCACCAAGATGTTCTCAAAGTGTCTTCTACCACCCGTAGCTCGCCTAGGCGCTCCTTTTGCCCTTCTCGCCTCCTTGACCTGCCTCCTGAGGAGAGGGACAAGAAAGGGATTACGGGCATCTTATCTCTTTTTAGTTTGTAAGCCTTCGGGCGTCTATTAAATTTAAAAATTGTAATCCCCTTGTTCATGTTTTTCATTCCCTATGGACTGTACCTGGGCGGGATGTTTTTTAATGAAAAAGGGATGTTCGCTGGGTCATTTGTTCGCAGGTAGAACCCACAACAGGCAACAAATTCCTGATATCTCCAAGATAAACATTTCCTTGCCCGGCAAAAGGCCTCGCCATCCCCCCACTTCGCTCAACCTTTCTCACGCCTTTGGCGGAGGCAGGGATGAAGTGGGTTTAGGCTCCTTGTTTTAGTATTTCGCTGCCGCGACTACAACCAAACTCAGTCCAAGTAACGAGCCCCAGGGCCTAGAGTTAGGGGAGCACGGTAGCTTAAGGAAAAAACGAGGTTTCACATACCTCAGTCCATAATGGAATGCATGATAAGGGATGAAGAACTTATCTGAAGCTGCAGCCCCCGGCAACCCTGGTTTGTCGTGGGTAAATCTTTGCTCTTGCAGCCCCCGGCAATACTGGCTTGCCGGGGCCTAGATGCTGGTATGTTCCTTTTTTTCTCCCAAGTGGTTTCGGTAAGGATATATGTGTGTCCTGTGAACCAAAGAAGATAAAAGAAAGACAAAGAGATGCAAACTCGACCTCTAAGCTAGGGGTTAGCCACCGCTAAGCACTATCAACCCTAACCAAGGGCGAGACTCGACCTAGCATGCATGCTATAACTTAGGGCGCTAGCGCTTCATTTATTTATGCTCAGGGTCTGCGCCTGGCTTTGTACCAAAGGTTACATGCCTTGTCGGCAAGGCTTGTACAAAAGGTGGCTTGCCGGGGGGGCCGGCAAGCCGCGCCTCACGGGTAAAACTTGCGAAGATGCTCAATGTTCCAGGAGTTTCTCACCGCAACGGCATTTTCGGTCTCCATGCGGACTGCACCAGGCCTGGTGACTCGTATTACCCGATAAGGGCCTTCCCACTTCGGCGTCAACTTGTTGGTATTCTTGGCCGATTGAACGCGCCGAAGAACAAGGTCGCCTTCCTCAAAGCTTCGGGCATTGACCTTGCGGCTATGGTAGCGGCGCAAGGCTTGCTGGTAGCATGCTGCTCTCACAGCCGCCTGAAGACGATCTTCCTCAAGGAGTGTTGCGTCATCTTGCCGCAGTTGCTCTTGCTCAAGCTCATCATAAGCGAGCACTCGAGGTGACCCGTATATGAGTTCAGTGGGGAGAACTGCTTCTGCCCCGTATACTAGGGCAAAGGGTGTCTGGCTGGTGGCTCGATTTGGCGTCGTTCTGATCAACCAAAGAACCGTCGGCAACCCATCAATCCAGCACCTTCCACTCTTGTGCAGCCTGTCAAAGGTCTTTGTCCTTAAGCCTCGCAGTACTTCAGCGTTTGCTCTCTCAGCTTGACCATTGCTTCGTTGAGCCAGCACTCCTCAACCCGAAAGGCATTCGTACGAAACAATATGTACCACTTGGGGTGATGAATGATGTCTTCTCTTTGTCTTCTCTTGTCATGAAGATCTGATGGTAGCCGGAGTAGGCATCGAGGAATAACAACAGGTCACACCCAGCCATGGAGTCAATAATCTGGTCGATGCGCGGCAACGGGAAGGGGTCTTTGGGACAAGCCTTATTGATATCTGTGTAATCAATACACAGCCTTCACTTCCCATTTGCCTTGCACACTACCACTGGATTGGCCAACCACGTTGGATGGAGCACTCCTCTTACCAAACCCGCTGCTTCCAGTTTCCGAATCTCCTATGTGATGAACTCTTGTCGTTCCAAAGCTTGCTTCCTAACCTTCTGCTTGACGGGCCGCGCATGAGGACAAACAGCAAGGTGGTGCTCAATCACCTCCCTGGGAACGCCGGGGATGTCGGATGCTTGCCATGCAAACACATCGACATTAGCCCGCAGGAAGGTGACGAGCGCGTCTTCCTATTTGTCGTCAAGGGTGGAGCTTATGGTGAAATTCCCTCCTGTGCCGTCCTCCTTGACAGAAACCTTCTTGGTTCCTGGCGGTGTGGCCCTGGACTTCTTGTTTCTACCGGTGGAGCTCTCTAGCACGTCCTCGATGGGAGCACTACACTCTGAAGAGGTGCGCTTGCCTGAGTGGGTCTCTGAGGTCTCACCGGTCTTCTTCTTCTTCTTCCCCCCTGGGCTACAGTGGCAGGAGCAAGTGCCCTAGTGGCGGCAGGTGCTGCAACTGCTTGTTGGTATAGTTGGTCAACGCAAATCAGCACATCTTTCTTATCGGATGGGATGGTGATGATCGTCACAGGCCCTGGCATCTTCAGGGTGTTGTAGGCGTAGTGTGACGCTGCCATGAACTTGGCCAGCGCTGGGCGTCCAAGGATCCCGTTGTACGTCAAGGGGATCTTGGCAACATCGAACACGATCCTTTCCCTCCTGTAGTTCAGATCACTTCCAAAAGTCACGGGCAGCGTGACCTTCCCTTTTGGTTGACTTCTCCCCAGATTGACCCCCCTGAAATGTGCTCATCTCTTCGAGGTCTCCGTCAGGAATCTGCAGCTTCTCGATCACGGTAGGCGAGATTAAGTTCAGACCGGCCCCGCCATCGACTAGCATCTTTGTCACCTTGAGGTTGCGTATTGTCGGTGAAACCAACAATGGCAAGCACCCGACCGCAGTAGTGCAATTAGGGTGATCCTCAATGTCAAATATTATAGGCGTGCTGGACCATTTCAGCGGCTTTTGGGCACCAGACGACGTCTCCGCCGTTGTAATCTCATGCGCCCACTGTTTAAGCTGGCGGTGAGAAGTATGCAGCGAGGCGCCGCCATCGACGCACATGGCCTCCGTGGCTTTCTGAAAATCTTGGTCGCCGGACTCGTCGTCCTCTTGTGATCGTCGTCTTCTGGCTTTCTGTCACGGCCCCGAGCGGACCTCTCCTGCTGTTTATCCTTGCCGCGACGGCCTGCTTGGCCGTCATGCTTCTTGCCGGACCCCTCAGCACCGTCCTGGCCCTTCTCCTTGTCCCGCCTCTCATATTCAGCCCTCTGCTTCTCAGCAAGGAGCTCAACCTATCGGCAGTTCTGGAGATCATGGCCTTTGGTGCGATGGATCTTGCAGTATTGCTCGTCAGAGTTTCCTGGCTTCTCGACAGCCGCCAAGGCCCGGCAGGTGACACACCCCGCAATCTCCTTGCCGGGGTCATCTGCCCTGGTTTTCTTGGCGGAGCCAGCGTCATAAGATCCCTCGACGCAAGCACGGATTTACCTTTACGCTTCCTATTGCGACGCTGGCCTTTCTTTGTCGGGGCGGCAGTATCCTCATCTGAATAGTCGGTTTCCACGCCGGCATCTTCGCCGGGGTACTTCTTTCCCTCTTCAGCCCGGGCACATCTGTCAGCAAGAACATAGAGTTCCGCCACATCTTTCACCTTGTTCATTGCCAGTTCTTCGTGCATCTTGCGGTTACGCATGTTCTGATGAAACGAGCTGATGATGGCGGCAGGTTGAACATCAGGGATATTGTACTGTACCCGGCTGAATCTCTGTATATACTTGTGTAGACTCTCGCCTCCCTTCTGGGGAATGACGTGCAGGACACTTGCTTGGCCATGGGCTTGGTGACCTCCAGTAAAGGCGCCAACAAACTCATGCCACAAATCCGACCAGGAGGAAATAGAGTCTACCGGTAAGTGCATCAACCACGACATGGCGTTGGGTTTAAGAGCCAATGGAAAGTAATTCGCAAGCACCTTATCTTCACGTGCTCCGGCAGCTTTCATCGCGATGGTGTAGATGCTGAGGAACTCCGATGGGTGGGTCTTGCCGTTGTACTTCTCGCCAACGTCAAGCATGAAGGTGCGGTGAGTGGGCCACTGGAACTGCCGTAGCTCACGGGTAAAAGCCGGATAGCCTACCACGTAAGGTAGACCTCCAGGGTTCTCCGGTGTTGGGCGGTTCACAGTAGGCCCTGCTCGCATGTCTGACTGGTGGCGCGCTCCGCACCGGCGCTCGATGGTCGTTCAAGCGTCTTCATGAGCTTGCTCCTGAATAACTTGACGCTAGTCGCCGTGGGTCCGTGGGTCGGACGACGCTATGGAGATGTCGTCACCCGCGACGTCTCGACGAGTCGACACACGCGGTACCGGGCGAGGAGGAGGCGAATGCACCGTGACCACGGTGCTGCCGGTCCTCCGGCCACTGGTGCGTGGGACCCCATCGGAGCGTCGACCAGGGGGCTTCGCTGGACTTGGTTCATCCTTGTTGGCGACCGCGACAAGGCTTCGGATGGTGGCTCTCCATTCGTCGAGTTTTCTCGTAACGGGAGGAAAGTCGAGGAGCAACTGCGCGTGCCAGGGCTTCTGCTGGCGTTAGCGGTAGCGAGACCTGCACGGACCGCAACGCTCTTCGACTCCTGACCATGTCAGGAGGAGCTCTATCACAACCCCGCGGTCACATGCCATTTTCACCAGCGCTTCGGCGGGCGGGCAGGTCTTCTACGTCTCGGGAGTGGCGCTCGGGGCTCTTCCCGCGGTGATGCCCGGGATCTTCGGCGTGATGACACCGTTCGTCGCGCGCTTGCTTGGGAGGAGCGCGCTGTTGGCGCCGGCGTGGGAGTCCTGAAGCCCCTTGCGTCGCCTTCGGGTGATGCGGCAGCAATCTTGGAAGGCCCCGCGCCACCCGCGGAGGGCCTGGCTCCGTCTTTGGATTTGGCGGTGTGTGGCCGGTTACCAGGCGCACAAACATCGCCACCTCCCAAACTCCGGCTGCTGGGACGGCGTTGGTGTTCGCGAGCAGCGCCCCGGGTCCTTTCCGCAACCGGTCCGCTGATCGCCCGCGTCGGGACGGGCTGTCCGGCTTCCGACTGGCCAACCGCCACCGTCGTCTTCTTCTTGGGTGCCATGATGATGAAGAAGCGTTGAACTAACTGCTAAAGGCGATTCTCACAACTGCGCCCCTACCTGGTGCGCCAAAGATGTCGGTGGGAACGACAGCTATGGGATCATAAGAATCCCTACTACGGTTAGCGGGGTGCGGGGTTGAGAGAAGAGCAGATCCAACAGATAGCACACGGTTCGTTTATCCAAGTTCGGGCCGCGAGGATGCGTAAAACCCTACTCCTGCTTTGGTGGTTTGTATATCCGTGCTCTTCAGCTAGCTATGGGGCGTGAGGAGCTCCAAAAAGCCGAATCCCTCTCTGGTCGCCTCGGGCCTCCTTTTATAGGGAAAAGGGGTTGCCACAATGGCACACAGGAGGTGGAAAGGGTACAGTGATGCAAGTTTATCCCTCGCATTACTTGACAAGGCGCATTTAATGCGTCTTGCTTAGGTGTCCTTGCTTTATTGGCGATGGGGGAGAGATCTGTCTCGTCTGTCGCTGCTCATTCTTGTGTCGACACGCGCCCTGGCCAGCGATGCCTGAGATGCCATGTAGGTAGGCAGGCAGCTGAGGTTGCGCAATGGTGGGTCTTCACGAAGATCTGCATGTCGCCACGCAGGTGCCTGCCCAGCTGGTTGGGTCGGCAGCTGCATAAGGCGGTGGAAGTTTAGTCTGCGTGGGCCTGATGGTGGCCCTGCGGATGTCCTCGGCAAGGGCCTTGCCGGGGCCCCGACAAGAGTCTTGCCACGGCGCCTGCTACCATCCCCGGCAAGGCGCTTGCCGGAGGTCTTGTGATCTTCCTTGGCTAGGATCCTGCCAAGGGTCGTCGTCTTCTTAGTGCGTATCTGATCTTGAATGTCTTCACAAAGATCTGCACGCCACTACGGGGATGTCTCCCGAATCCTTGCCCTATGGGGGCAGCGGACTCAAGGGTGATTTGCTCCGTAGGCGTGGGGCGAGTTGCCACGGCAAGGGTCTTGCCAGGGCTACTGAAACGGGCTCCCGGCAAGGATCTTGCCGGGGGAACCCGCTTCGTCCCTTTGCTCTTTGTGGTCTTGTCCTTGGTGTCGTTCTAGTTCTCTTGAGCTTCGGCCTTACCCTGGCTTACCTCCCTTGCCTTGCTTGGTGCGGCGGTGCCCGTGGCTCAGACTGCCGGTGCACAGTCATAGGGGTACAAAAAGTGTACCCCCCTTTTTGTACACCGACACGCCCACTTGGTGTCGTGGGGCTCAGTGATGTAAAACCACTCCTACTGCCAAATTTTGTTCGTCTCCATGAACGCCCCCTTTGGCTAGGTAGCATTGGGGAGTTTGCTTATCATAGCACCTCCGCACTCAGCATGCTGTCCGTCGACCACCTTCGGCTTCAAATTGAAGGTTTTGAGCCATAGAGCAAAGTGTGGGGGGATGTGACGCCCCCGATTTGACCGTACACTAATCATGCACGCAAATGTGTACGATCAAGATCAGGGACTCACTGGAAGATATCACAACACAACCCTAGATACCAATTAAAATAATACAAGCTTTATATTACAAGTCAGGGGCCTCGAGGGCTCGAATACAAAAGCTCGAAAACACAAGAGTCAGCAGAAGCAATAATATCTGAGTACAGACATAAGTTAAACAAGTTTGCCTTAAGAAGGCTAGCACAAATGTAGCAACGATCGAAGAGGCAAGGCCTCCCGCCTGGGACCTCCTAACTACTCATCGAAGCCGAAGTCCACGTAGAAACATCCTAGGGATCCTCTGGGTCCTGGACTCCACCATCTGGTTGCGTCATCCGAGAAGGGACAAAAGGGGAAAAGGGGGAGAAAAGCAACCGTGAGTACTCACCCAAAGTACTCGTAAGCAACGATCTACACTACATATGCAATGGTATCTGTATAAAGGGGTAATATATGTGGACTGAACTGCAGAATGCCAGGATAAGAGGGGGATAGCTAATCCTATCAAAGAGTACGCTTCAAGCAGCCTCCATCTTGTAGCAGTAGAAGAGAGTAGATGTAACAGTAACAAGTATCAATGCTTTTGGCATCCTCCGTCTTGAGTAGCTAAAGAGTTCACCGAGTAACATCGCATAGCATAATCCTACCAGGTGATCCTCCCCTCGTCGCCCTGTGAGAAAGCGATCACTTGGTTGTATCTGGAACTTGTTTGGGTGTGTTTTATTAAGTATCCAGTTCTAGTTGTCATGAGGTCAGAGTACAACTCCGGGTCGTCCTTTTACCGAGGGACACGACTATTCGAATAGATTAACTTCCCTGCAGGGGTGCACCACATAACCCAGCACGCTTGATCCCATTTGGCCGGACACACTTTCCTGGGTCATGCCCGGCCTCGGAAGATCAACACGTCGTAGCCCTACCTAAGCACAACAAAGAGGTGATCACGCCGATCTAATTCCTAAGCGCACAGGGGTCTGGTCCCATCGCCCAATGCACACTTGCATGTTGCGAGGGCGGCCGATGAGCATACCTAGCAACCTCCATTACTAAGGAAGTTACGGTACGCGGTCCAACCCAGCGCGCGCCGCTCAGTCACTGACGTCAAGAAGGCTTCGACTGATACCATGACGTCGAGTGCCATAACTGTTCCCACGCAGCTAGTTAGTGCATATAGGCCAACGGCCAGACTCAGATCAAATACCAAGATCTCGATAAGCGTGTTATTATGAAATAACCGCGGACAACGACCAGGGCCAGGCCCACCTGTCTCCTAGGTGGTCGCAACCTGCCCTATCGCTCCGCCACAAAGTAACCATCAGGGGGCTGCCGGGAACCCAGGCCCACCACTACCTGTGTGGAACCACCTGCCCCTTCAGCCCCCATCTCCGAATCATCATCATGTCTATGTAATAGTATAATATATACCCGTGATCACCACCCGAGTGATCACGGCCCGATAGTATAGCATGGCAAACGGACAAGGATGTGGGGCCACTGATGGAATACTAGCATCCTATACTAAGCATTTAGGATAGCATGTAAAGGTATCAACAGTAGTAGCAACAATGAAAGGCTATGCAACAGAATATGAGCTAAAGAATCATCAACAGTAGCAAATCTAATGCAAGAATAAGAGAGAAGAGAATGGGCGATATCTGGTTATCAAGGGGGGTTGGCTTGCCTGGTTGCGCAGACAATTGTAACACAAAGTATGTCATGGCGATACGATGTGCCGGGTGTGCCCTAACGTAGTGATACATGTCACCGATAAAGGAGGATCCCATCTGGGAAAGTTTTCCTGGTTCTGGACATTTGTCAGACAGATGACCGGAGGGGGAAAGTTCCATGTTCAGGTATTTAGAGGCACCATACGAATATGCGGGTAACGTATCCGGGTTCGTCTCGTCGTTCTAAGCAACTTTCATATATAAATTATTTTCTTCCTAGTTACATATTATTTTATATTATTTTTCAAAGTTTTAAATCATTTTTTGGAATTATTATTAATTCGAAAATTAAATAGCTAAAAGCTTTTGTCACCTAGTGTGGTGTCAGCCATAGTCAATGACATGTGGGGCCAAGTCAAAGTCAACAGCACAGTCAACTGTTGACTGAGTCAACCAGTGAATAGTGCAGGGGTCCCGCGTGTCATAGGCCTAAGCATTTTAATTTATATGATCATTTTAACTTACAGTAGGGGCCACATGTCATAGGGCCTAGACTAACTAAACATGATTAATTAGTTAACTAAGTGATTAGGTTAATTAAACCAATTTAATTAAGTTAATTAACTAATTAATTAATATTAATATTAATATTTTTTAAATCATTTTTAAAAGGTTCCAGGGCTGGGCCCCACTTGTCACTGGCCCAAGGCCTTAGCAGGCGCTGGGTTAGCGGGCAAGCGGCCGATGCAACGCGGTTGCGGGCGTGGGCGCTGGCCGCTGGACCCGGGCACGTCCAGGGGCGCAGCCTACCGGCAGCGGCAGCCCAGCGCGGCCGTGTGGCCAAGGTAGGGCGCTGGGAGACGGGGGCGAGCAGGGGGAGCGGCACGCAGCAGGGAGCGACGGCGGTCGGGGCTATAGAGGCGAGGAGTGCCGGCGGCTAAGTGTGTGCCCTGGTTGCGTCCAGGCAGCAGCAGTAGCAGCTGCAGCATTGGGGGAGCAAGCAGCAAGGTGCGACGCCGGTAGCAACAGTAGGGGGAGGTCCGGGCGGGCGCAGGCGGCATGCACGACGGTGACCGCAAGGCGGGGGGAAGAAGGAGTGGGGGCGCTCACGTGCCCTTGCAGGGGAGAGGAGGGGGCGGCGGGAAGGAGGACGAGG